>CM040834.1:1852580-2197580 GCA_022828995.1 Vimba vimba | reverse complement strand
ACAAATGCTATTTATGCATCATTCATCGAGCATTTTTCTGAAACAGTTTATTTGGACATTAGTCTGTTTATTAAGCCTTACTTTCTACTTCTTTCAGACGGTTCAAGGAACGTTCAAAAGTAATGTTCCCATAACGCTTGCAAAATAATACAATTGAGAAAACAGTGCTTTAATGTTCTCTCTAGTGTTCAGAAACAAACGTTTGGTAACACTTTATTTTAAGGTGACGTAGTCACATCATGTTATATGTAGTAATGACTGTAAATTATGCATAATTGCATGCAAATAACCCTTACCGTAACCACACTCACTCACATGTAGTTTATTAATGTTACTCAGTACTCGAGCAACAAACTACGTCAAATATACTGTAGGGTTACACTTTATTTTAAAGTGTCAGTATTACTGTGTAATTATACATTTAAGTACTGAGTAATAATAATCATGTACTTATTATAGAGTTAAGGTTTGGTTTAGGGTTAGCTGCATGTAATTATGCACAATTTATAGTTATTACTATAGTAACTGCATGTAACGTGTAACAAGGACAATGGGAACATTTTCAAAACATATATATATATATAAATGTATTTTCTGGGTAGTCATGATGACACACACACAAGCCCCTTTGGTGAGAAAGTCTGCATAAGACAGAAATTAAAAAAGTGCTTGTCGACTACGGACTCTGGGATTTTCCCAGCTCTCAAACAATCCAGGACTCACACATCAGAGTCGAGGAAGAGCGAGTTCACATCAGGCCGACTGTAATGGATCTGATGAGACTGAGATTGATGTTCTTCGTGATCTCTTCAGTTGTGGCCGATGGAGGCTGAAGGAGCGCAGCTGCTGCCCTCGTTCACACACACACACACACACACTGGCCGTCACTCCATCACCCCGTATCCATGGAAACGCTCCGGTGCTGATGCTGGCCGACTGCCGATCGACTGCGTTGAAGGAGATGTGTCGTGCTGTGATGGGATATTGGGCAAATCAACTCAGATGCATGAAGTGAAACGGGTCCGGCTCTCATTTCAGAGAAATCGACAAAAACACAAACACGAGATGCTCTCGTAACTACAAGAAATGAAGCGTTTGCACCATATATCCAGCGTGTGGAGTTCTGTCATGTTACGACTGTATTATGGACTGAAAAGCCTCCTTTAGGGTTTTTTAAGAGTTGTTTTCTCATGTAGATGCAAACCATTGAATACTAAACAAGTTAGCGCCATCTAGAGGCCTGAAAGGTGAACAACACAACACTATCATAGCTGGGTCAAACAGGGCATTTTACATACACAAGTACAGGGTTCATAACATTCAGTCAGAATAATAATGGTTACGAGAATCTTGGCATCTCAAGGTAAACTAAAAGTACATTTTAACGTGTTGGAATAAAATTAAAACGCTTTAGTATAGGGCTCAACTCTCACCATTAACTAGTTGCTTGTTAGCATGCATATTTTTATTGGCTGCTTAGTACTTATAAAGCACATATTAATCCTTTATTCTGCATGAACATATTCTTGATCCCTTAATCTAACCTTACTAACTATTAACAAGCTGTAGGAGTGTACTGAGGCAAAAGTCATAGTTATAGTTAGTTAATTGGACATTAAAGTGTGACCAAAATTGTGTTTGTATTTTAATTTGACATTACAAACCCAAAGTTTTTGGGTTATTAGAAAAATAATTGAATGCTGATATTTACACAATCCTTCATTTTGAATTATTGTTTAATATACAATATCATGGTGAGAGTTGACATTTGCAGATGTTCTCCTTCTGTCATTTCAGAAAATGATGATGGTTAACCCTTTAAAACCTGAAGCTAAAATAGGTCGTTTTCACATGTTTTGACTGTACAATCACAGTTCAAGCACAAAGTGTCATTTTGTTTCAGAAAAAAAAAGTGCCTTTCAATAAATTACAGTTATTGACCATTACTGTGTGGTGAGTTTGGAAATAGATTTTAAATATACATACTGGAATAAATTTACTGATTTTTATTTAGAAAAAAAAAAAAATCTGAAAAATCACAAACGAAAGAATCTAACACTTTAAAGCATAAAAATGAACTATAATATGTATATACAAGGATTGACACAAAAGTCATTTTAGTGATGCATTATGCCAATTAGAGAAAATACAGACAAAATGCTATTTTATATATATATATATTTGCAAGTGTAAAATGCCTGATGTGTTAGGAACACTAATGGCACCTGTTTCATATCGAATCTGACCCAAAGCTTTAAAGTCTCCCTGTAGTCAATAATTGTATCCCTTAAAACTCATCTTTGATCACTAAAATGAAATATATATATTTTTTAAATCTTTGAAAAAAAAAAAAATCTTCATGCCTAAAAATAGCTTGCCTGTAACTCGACACCCTTGCCTCATTTAGTATACGCTGATGAGCCCCGCCTCCACTCACTCACTCACAAAAATACTCAGCAATGGTGTTGACTCATAAATGTACACATGGTTTGTCTTAAAGCATATTAAAAACACCACATAGACACATAAACAACATTAAAAGCTGGATTTTCACCACAGGGGGATTTTAAGGTTTTAGGCAAAGTGATACACATCTAGATGTCCTGTAAATAATTTCGTAAATAAGTTAACTAACATCATAAAACGAGGTGGAAGAATTTCAAAATCAGCTGAGAATCAAAGAACAAGCCAGTTAATAACTTTCATAAAAATCCTTATTAGTGACTCAGTTGAATATGATTTCAGGCAGAATGAGACACAGATCTGAATGACACAGGAGGGAAATGAAAATCAACACGGAGGGGAAATATAATGATGATCCAGTGCGGTCTCTTAAACGAACCAGGACATGTCAGGTTATGTATGAGCAGCATTAATCTCTGTGCTTATGATTCATATCACAATGTCACCTGCCACTCATAACATCAACTACCTAAAAGTTGTTGCTTTTACAATCCACGTCACCATGTTTACTCCTCTCACGCATTGTCTAGCTATATTTTCAGTCGACCATTTATCAGACAGGGTACCAGCAGATAATATGATTTTTATTTTTAATTATTCTTAAAGTCTCCCTGTAGTCAATAAATGTATCCCTAAAATCTCATCTTTAATCACCAAAATTACATATTTAAAAGTTTTTTCCTTGAAAATAATTTCTTCATGCCTTAAAATTTCTTGAATTTAACTCGACACCCTTGCCTCATTTAGTATGTGCGTTTCTATTAATATGCAAATGAGCCCCGCCTCCACTCACTCACTCAGCTCAGAGATCCACTGGTTGACGATCACACGTTGATCTGATTGGTTACAAGGTAGTTTGTGACGTCAGAAACACCAGCGATTTCAAAGCGTGTTTTTGAGACTGTCTTTGGTTCACTGCAGTTTTAAGGAGAAATACTCAGCAATGGTGTCGACTTATGAATTTACACATGGTTTGTCTTAAAGCATATTAAAAACACCACATTGACACATAAACAACATTAAAAGCTGGATTTACACCACAGGGAGACTTTAAGTGACTGAAAAACAGTCGAGAAATAAAAAGCATGTGTACAATAATTGTTTATTGGATTCGTGCAATATGTTTTAAAGTGACAGCAGCCTAATATTCCTTCTGCTGATGTCTGTGTTTTTAATGTTAATCAAACAACAGACTCACTGCAAAAAAAATCATGCTGAAGATCTCTTTTAAAGGAGAACTTGGTAACTTTTTTAACGTAATAAAACTGTCTAGAAATCATTTGGATGGTTAAACAACCTGTTCTGGTGATATTGGTGACTTTCCCCGCTCCCCCCAGCGTTCCCAGGCGGAAAACCAACCTTGCAACTTCGGGACTACCGTCCCGGCAAGATAGAAATTGGAAGTCTCGTGAGAAGCGAGAACGAGAGCGAGAACGAGCGCGAAACACGAATTGCTTTACGGCAATTCGACATAAACACACACGCATGTATGATGTATTACCAGATTACCCACCTCGGTAGACATAGCTCCACACGATACAGTTGGCTTGCTCCGATCAAAACAAACGCACATGAGCAGCGGTAGAGAGGGGGAGGAGGCCGCCGCAAGTGAGTTTTTTACGACCGTGTTGTGAAATATACGCCCCACCACAGCTGTAGGGGGAGCTCGTGGGGAAAACATGCGACAACAAAAGGGAAAATCAGCGAAGAAGTGACTAGAGTTCACTAGAGTTACCGAGTTCTCCTTTAAAACTTTAAAGGAGACCGTTGAGAGAGTTTTCGAATGGTTTGTCTCAGGAGACAAGAGTGAGAAGCAGGAGACTCAAGCTAAAGTCTCCATTTGATGTTAAAGTAACCTCATTTATTTTCAGTGTTTGTTGCACAATGATTTAATAGGAGGAAATCATGACCTATATTTACATGCATGCAAAATGGGTTTCACATGAAAAAAATTCAATGCTAATAAAAAAAAAAAAAAAAGGTTATGCAACAACCATGAAGCACTAAGAAAGGTATTTATTTATCTCTAATACTAAACCTCTTACACTTATCTAACCCCTGTCTAGTGCGTTTGGAAAATGTGCTGCATATACAATGCTGGGAATTGGAGATAAGTTTAAACTACACTGTAAAAAAAAATTTAACCGTGATTTTTACGGTACAAAAATGGCAGCTGTGGTTGCCAGAACTTTACCATCAAAAATACGGTAGCAACCCGTTATTGGTTTTACAGACTTAACTTAAAATTTACAGTAATAAACCGTATTTTATTATCTGATATAATGTGAATTTACCGTCCTACTGAAGTATTAATATCTGTTTTGTACCATTGTAATACACTGATAACCACCAATCACAGCAGTGATGATAGTCACATGATTAATCAAAGCTCATCACAAGCAGTTCTTCCACAAGAAAGTTCATATAGAAGCTGCACAGTGTCATTCACACAAACATTAAACACCATCACGGTAACACACATGAAATTTTAAAAATGCAATAAACATTAATTTAACAACATTAAATGTAACATAAAACCCTAATGTTCATAACTGATTAGAAAAAACGAAGAAAACTATGAAGAAACATAGTTATTTCAACAAAAATACATCAAATGTGAAGTGTCACACAGGGAATTGTGGGAATGTCAATTTATGTTCTTTCACTGTAAATTATACAATGAGTTGTTCTTTTTCACTTTCAAAAACTGTAAATTTAACGGTATTTTACAGTAAAATTGTACCATTAGATCTATCACAGTTATTTACCGTATATAGTACGGAAACTTTCTGTTAACCAATTAACAGTTTTTCACTGTAGCATTTTTACCGTTAAAATTACGATCATTTTTTACAGTGTAGTAACCCTTAATAGCTTATTCTAAAATGTATAATAGTATTTAAATGATCGTTTCAGTATTTACATATTATACAATATTAGAAATATAAAAAAATTCACAACTAAGTCTCCAGTCCAGAGCTTAGGAAAAGCAACCACTGAGCAATAACTCTTTCCTCTGGGAGATACTGTAAAACCCAGATATGACAAAAAAGTACCATAAACAACCGGTCTTAAAAGTAATCTCGTGAGCGCGGCTCTTAGATCGAGTATGCGCCGTTAGACGCGTCAGGTTTGCCGTCAGTAACATGAGGATGAGAAAATGATGGCAGAATTTCAAGTTTTCAACTATGTAGTTGTATAGGATAGTTTCAACTAGTTATATAATTGTTCAAGCAAAAATTTAAATTCTGCCATCATTTACTCATCCTCATCCCCTAAAATGTTCACATACAGCAGGCCTACATAAAAACAGGCAGTTATTGCTCTTTCACAGCATCTTTATCTCTGTTCCTTCTGTACGAACAAATTATGCTCCACATTCAAAACATGAAATAAGGCTATGGTTGCCGACACAGCAGTCAGTAATTGAAAGGCTTGACACTAGAAAACAAAAGCGCCATTCAAGACTGCAAATTGAATTTGGTAATATCCATTAATGTCACTAGACAGAGAGAGAGAGAGAGAGAGGGAGAGAGAGAGAGAGAGAGAGAGAGAGAGAGAGAGAGAATGCGCTTCAAGGTAATTACCTTCAATTTTCTGCTATTAAACTCCATCAGAATGGACAGAGCACATTGCAGAGATTAATCCACACACACACACACACACACCGCTGCCCTTTGCTGTATCCAAATATAACACTGGGCCGTTCGAGGAACTGCTGACATCTGCCAACTAATGAACTAATGAACAACTAGAGTATAGGGGAGACCGGGGATGGTTGTAACATGGGAAGAGTTGTAACACCATAAATTCCACCAATTAGGGATAAGATATGAGTCATGTGATCACGTCAGTATTTTCCTACTTCCTCCCCGATCCATCATGGTGACTGTCAAGGCTAGAAACAGGCACATGCAGAATATATAGAGAAAAAAATTATTTTGAGGTTAAAAAGTACACATTTTGACCAAGACTATAGATCTGTACTATTGCAGATAAAACTGTATGACTTGGATATTAGATTAAACAGTAGTTTCTTAGGCAATATGTGACACATTTCCCCCCTGCTAATTTCAAACCACTATGCTAATACAGCTAGCTAAACACTGGCTGACAGGGGTGAAAGTGTTACAACCATCCCCTTACTAAGAATATAACTAAGAATTTTCTTGATTTCAATGTTTTTAAAGAATAACGAGGGCATGGAAAAAAGAAAGACTGAGAGAGGTGTTTCTGCCAGTGTTTTATATAAAGTGGTTTGCATGGAGCAATTTAACAACTCAAAGCCAAAGAAGGTTTGGGTGAAACTCCATCAAGCCTCCAGGGTTTCCAGCAGTGATGGGAATAACGGCGTTACTTTTTTCAGTAACAAGTAATCTAATTGATTACTCTTCCCATCTTAATAACGCCGTTACCGTTACTGCCAAAAAAATGCGGCGTGTTACTATAATTGAAGCTGTTTTTTTCATCAGACCAACTAGATCTCTGACGCCGGTTTCACACTGCACGCATTAGAATATACACGCACAAATACGCTCTGCTAACGCGCTGCTAACGCTCAGCTAACGCTCAGCTAACGCTCTGCTAACGCACTGCTAACGCTCTGCTAACGCGTGCAGTGTGAAACCGGCGTGAGCCGAGAGGCAAAGACTTTTTTTACTGTTCTTCCTTGGTATACCTCATATTGCTACACTGTTCTACTTTTTCGAGGAAGAAAATACTTGAAGTACAGTATATCTACCAATTGTCTGAAGTTTTTGTTTTGTTTTATTTGCACTACAAAGAGCGTATATATTTGTTATTTCTTTTTGGTATAGTGCTTAACAAGCATAATTTAATTGTGCCCAGTTGTGGCCCGTTGAGGGGCAATAAATATCAAACGTTCCAAAACATCTAGAGCCCTATCTCGCACCCAGCGCAATTGACTTTGTACAGCGACGCATGTGTTATTCCTATTTTTGCACCCGACGCACAGCGGACTTCTCCCTCCACAGACTCACGTCGGTAAATTAGGGAATGAGCTTGTGCTCCCGGGGGCGGATCAGCGAAAAGAGGAGGCGTGATCCGGCGCAAAGTTCCCTGGTGCTATTTTGCAGTTCCAGAAAACAATTCCGCCACAGACCAGGAAAAACCTCGTCTAAAGTCAGCGGCACATGTTATTCAGATGCTATTTTAAGGGCGCATGCTTGGCCATAATGTAGCGTGTGCACAACACACACACACTTTGCTTCTCTCATCTACACAGACGCAGCAGTTCCCATTTTTAGAAAACCATACATTATTACAAGGAAAAATATTCCACACAAGGGAAATCATTGTTGTGTCCATGAAGATGTGAAAAAATAGGCATAAATCTAGCTTACACATTTACCCAAATTATCATACGCCTGTTTAACCGAAGCTAATCTGGGTGTGTTTCTCCATCCCCAATGTCACTTCTCTGTGTTTTACGGCCCTGACGAGAACGTCGGTCTCCTCGGCTGTGAACCGCGTCTGGCAAATTTTAATAGCAATCCGACATGGAACAAGCGCGCCTGCTCTTAAAGGGAATGTGAGATGACGCTCTGATTGGTTTATTTCACGTTACGCCCAAACCACACCTATGAGTAATGAAGCGACTTCAGACCAACACATTTTAGATTTGCGTCCGAGATCCGCCCACAAAGTTACTTGCGTTTCAGATCGTTAAAATAGGGCCCCGATTGTGTTATTTGTATTGATCCACTTTATAAACATAACATCTACATACATGGCATTTGATTGGAGGCTAGTCTCACTTTGTCCCACAGCAACATTAAAATAGTTTAGATTTGTGTACATTGTTTCTGTTAATAATGTATTGTATTAAGTGTCCATTTCATCATAATATTCAGATTTATCATAAATAATTGAACATGCACATGTATTTTAAGTTCTGTTAAAGAGGGGTGGAGGTGGGTCACATTTGAGCATTTAAAAATTTACTTGAAAGTAACGCAAGATTTACTTTCTAAAGTAACTAGTTACTTTTATTTGTAACTTAGTAACTAATTTAGTTACACTTTTTGGAAGAAGTAACTAGTAACTGTAACTAATTACTTTTTAAAAGTAACTTGCCCAACGCTGGTTACCAGCATCTTTCCTCTGTCAGAACTATGACTCTGATTAAGAACATACACACATAGATACACACACACACACACACAAAAATGTTATTTTTTGTTAGACTTAAAGATGTACAAAGATGTTCTTTAATCTGGTACATTGTAGTAGTGTTTATGAAGTATACTGTTAAGTACGTTTGTTTAGTAGATTAATAAGACATTGTTCTTTTATTTCAATAAATCTGTTTTTGAACAATATCATATGGTATGGCATCCATTTTTACTTCTTTTGTCTATTGTTACAACTTACCCCAGCATGTGTTACGTACCCCGGTAGTGTGGTAGGTTGTAACAAAGGAACATCATGTATTTGACATCAACTCACGAGGTCTGTGATATTCTTGTAGACTAGGGGGTTGAATTGGTTCCATTTTAGTAAACAAATGTGGGTATTGTACAAATGTTTGAGAACTCAAGCTAAAAAACTCAGCGAGTTATAAGTGCTGAAGCAAAAAGTGTTACAACCATCCCCGGTCTCCCCTAAATAAGGATAACATTCAGAATCATAAGAATAGACGTAGCCCGAATTTGAAGCTAAAAGGGATATTTATGGCATTAGGTTAAAGTCATGAATTTAAAATTGACAACATTTCTATGAAATATTGCAGTGTTTATTATAAATGATTTATCTGTGTTTGTAAATTGATGTTCCTGGTCATCTTGAATCAGAATAAGTTCCTCTTGCAGCATCTCTTATCTTCTCTGATGATGTGGGCGGGGCAACCTGTCACTCACATGAGATCAGCCAATAGCAAACCACAACCATCCAATCAATTCCACACAGACACAATCAAGCCCCGCCCACATTTGTTCTTGTTCCTGAAGCGTTTCACACTGATAAACGAAACAATAGAGGAGAAAAGACGAGCACAACTTCACTTTAATGCCGACTTTAAGTTTATTAAGTGGAATTTTAACAATTCTGTTACTCAATGGACTTCACGTAAGGTTGTGTACATAGTCATACATAAAACTAGAAAAACCTCATAGCAACTTTTAAATTCTAC
This sequence comes from Vimba vimba, assembly GCA_022828995.1. Classification (NCBI taxonomy): domain Eukaryota; kingdom Metazoa; phylum Chordata; class Actinopteri; order Cypriniformes; family Leuciscidae; genus Vimba; species Vimba vimba. The sequence goes on along the minus strand of CM040834.1, from coordinate 2,187,967 downwards.
ATGAGTTGCTGCCTATTCCAGGCAATGCCATTTAGTCACATCCTTCATTTAATAATCTGCTCAAAATAATCAGATACTTTCTGATTATTTAAAAAAAAATAATAATTAAAAAAGAACAACACTGAAACAACCAGAATATCCACTGATGTCCTCGTCACTTTAATTTCACCAGCAAATCCTATCTTGAAGTACGACCAAGGGTCAATTCAGATCTGTAAATTTGCATAATGTTATGTAACGCTTTACCCAGTTTAAGGGCTGGGATTTATGACGATATATAATAATGATATAAATAATCATCCAGATTTAGATCTACCTACATTGTATTTATAGTGTTGTCTAGCAGATAATGCATTCACAGGCTTTGATTAATGTTAACCTATTCTATTACACCCAATGATCAAAATAATGAACTTTTAAAATAGCATCATATGACCCCTTTAAAAGGCCGTGGGCATTTTTGTAAAGAATATACATTTTTCTTATGCCAAGCTCTAAAATATTTTACTGGGTAGAAATAAAGTACAAATATTTTTAAATATCCTTAATCCTTATCATGAAGAACTGGAAAAGTCATGCAAATGCATTGGTTATAAAGAGTGAGTTCACTGAAGAACATTATTTCTGGAAGACAGTAAATGCTCCTCTGCCGCCATCTACTGGTTACAGTGGTAATTCATGTCTTTTTATTTTTTAAACAAAAGTGTTTTCTATCAAATGTTGGAGAAACGTTCAGTTTTACAAATGGAGACAATGTCAGACGGATGAACAAATAATGTCTTTGGTCATCACATTAAAAATAACGTTAACACTTTATTTCACAGTGTCCTTGTTACATATGTTACATGTAATTACCGTAGTAATAACAGTAAATTATGCACAATTACATGAAATTAACCCTCAACCAAACCCTAATCCTACTCTAACCCTACAGTAAGTTAATTATTATTACTCAGTACGTCAATATATAATTACACTGTAACAATGACACCTTAAAATAAAGTGTAACCAAAATAATATTTGAATTGCTGGAGAAATGTTGCATGTGAATGTTAATTACAGGCACTGTGTATTTTATTCCAATGTTCTCATTCGCTTCAAGTCTTTTTTGTAATCAATAAAACTGGTTTATTGGGAAATTTATAATTATTTAACTTTATATATAGTAGAAGTGGCTATAGGTTCATATAAGTTTTGGATACAACATTAACTAGAGCTGGAGGATCTTGAAATGTTGTTGTGGATATTAATAGGGGTAAAAGATTGAGAACCGCTGCTGTCTTTAAGCACAGAAGAAGTCCATGTCCTGCAGAGAGAGAGAATAATGCATTATCAGAATAAAAAGTATCATTTGAACTTTATTTTTTCAAGGTCAGTGGATTGAATCGTACTTACAGTCGTTGGGATCTCAACAGTTTTCTTCTGAAAAACGTGTGTCTCGTTGATATAGTTACTGGGGAAATATCCCATGACACCCATCTGGTCTACATAGCGCTCCCCGTAAACCTGCAAACGCAAACCTGCGTGATTTACTGGTCTCAGATCAGCTGAGATACATGTGAAGTGGAGAATGAATGTTTGAGACGCACAATTCCAGACCAGAAGACTCCAGCGCCCTCCACAGGCTTGAGTTTGGAGAACACGTAGATCTTCTGGCCTCTCCTCAGGTTTATGAATCTGCAGTCTGAAGCCACGTAGTCTTCAAGAGCTTGAGCCTCTGAAATCACATCTGAGGCAGAAACATGCAACATATATTTAAAGGGGTGGTATAATGTGCTTTTCACAAGATGTAAAATAAGTCTCTGATGTCCCCAGAGTGTGTGTGTGAAGTTTTAGCACAAAATACCCCACAAATATTTATATATAGCATGTTAAAGTTGTTCGTTTTTGAGGGTGAGCAAAATCGCATCGTTTTTGTGTCTGTCCCTTTAAATGCAAATGAGCTGCTGCTCCTGGCACAGGGGGCGGAGCTTCAACAGCTTGTGTCCTTTTACCTCTCACACACACACACTTAACATCTCAAAAACTTTTAGCCTTTTATGTTCAAACCAGATTCAGAAGTGACATCATGTAGAGCAACATTTCTGAATGGTTAGTTGGTGAATTTATGAAGCTGATGTGGAGTTATCTTCTAGTCACTGATTAGCATATTCTGTCTATAATCTATAAATCGTGTTCAGGGGGCGGGGTTTATGTAAATTCTAGGGTTGGTGATGTCACTAACCCGGGAGGAATGTTGTGTAGTCTCTACCAGCCGTTTGTTGTAGTCCTTAAAAAGCGATTTCTGTAAAAGCAAATATCTCCCTTTGCTTTGAACTTTGAGCGTTGTGACTTTGCAGATGTTGTTTATGCTCAAACAGCAACAATACACACTAACTAAAGTTAGAAAAGTCAAATCATAATCAACCACCCCTTTAACTAACGTTGACACAGATTAACAGATACAGTAACAGATGTATTGCTCATGGTTATTCATGCATGCATTAACTAATGTTAACTAATGAACCTTATTGTAAAGTGTTTCCCACATTTCTTCTCCACATGAATGTTTTGAACGGTGTAAACTCACATGAACAGTGTTCGTCTGCACAGATCTTCAGGTCTGCCAGTTTCTCCACGAGAGCAGTGTGTGTGTGTGTCGTGAAACACCCGAGTCCCACACACACGAAGAGGAACGTCAGGCCGTGGTGTTTGTCCATCTTCAGATCCTCGGATACTCTCTTCTCACACACACATTCCTCAGTGTTTAGCAGAACTGAGAGACTCCACCAATCAGAGGGAGTCCACACACACATTCCTGCCGCTGGGAAAACCTGCTTCCCAAGCCACACACACCAGACAAACACTGCAGTCACACACACCAGAATCACACACACCAGACAAACACTGCAGTCACACACACCAGAATCACACACACCATACAAACACTGCAGTCACACACACACCAGACAAACACTGCAGTCACACACACCAGAGTCACACACACCAGACAAACACTGCAGTCACACACACCAGAGTCACACACACCAGACAAACACTGCAGTCACACACACCAGAGTCACACACACCAGACAAACACTGCAGTCACACACACCAGAATCACACACACCATACAAACACTGCAGTCACACACACACCAGACAAACACTGCAGTCACACACACCAGAGTCACACACACCAGATCAACACTGCAGTCACACACACCAGAGTCACACACACCAGATCAACACTGCAGTCACACACACACCAGATCAACACTGCAGTCACACACACACCAGAGTCACACACACACCAGATCAACACTGCAGTCACACACACCAGAGTCACACACACACCAGATCAACACAGCAGATAAACACACACCAGATCAACACTGACTCTCATCACTGTTTCATTATCAACGGCAGGGTTATACTATAGTAGAGCACTGTATAATAACTTCTCATTATTATTAGTGCTGGGAAAAAATTAATCACGATTAATCGCATCCAAAATAAAAGTTTGTGTTTTGGATAATATATGTGCGTGTACTGTGTATAATTATTTTGTATATATAAATACACACATATGCATGTATTTATTTAAGAAATATTTGAATGTATATACTGTATATACATTTATACATAATTTATATTATATATAAATATAAATAATTTATATATAAATAAATAAAAATCTTAAATAAATACATGCATATGTGTGTATTTATATATATAAGATAATTATACACAGTACACGCACATATATTATCCAAAACACAAACTTTTATTTTGGATGCGATTAATCGTGATTAATTTTTTCCCAGCACTAATTATTATCTCTCTTATAACTCTCACTTCTCTACCGTCAAACACACATTTATTCAGACTCCTTCAACATTTCTCGCATTATCAGTTTATTCGCTATAGTTTAAAATATGAGCAGAACTCAGTTGATATTTGACTGGTTTTGTCCGTCCTTCTGTTAGACTGTCTCACACATGAATTATGTTGAATATCTGTCAGCTGTTAAATTTAACTACACAATTAGATAATACCAGTTTAGCTCAACCAATCACCAAGCAATGCTTCACTGTGTTCAGTCTGTGTGTAAAAAGAGCATTAGCAATTAAAGAAAACACACTCCAGCAAAACATGATCAGCTCAAAGTGTCCCAATCATTTTTGGTCCCAAATGTGTATAAATGTCACTGGTAGTCTCTGTATGAAGAGTGTTTGGGTGTAATATGTCACAGTTTACTTTATGTTGCTCTCCTCACTTACAGAAATGAACTATAGTGTCCTGATCACACTAGTGAGATGATATCTGGTGTCTGAATAATTATTGGTTTCACTGTATGTTGTTTTGAAAAATCCTCTCTGCAAAGTCATGGAAATTCTCATACAAGTCACAGATAAAACATGAAATAAGGTTCTGCACACACACATGAGCAGTGTTTCACGTCTGGTCGATTCTGCTTGTTGTTTAAAGTTAAAACCGAACATCATCAGATCTTCAGTTAACATGAGGAATAGAAGTACGGGGGAATATAGTTACTGTTATTGTTGGTTTTGTCATCCTGCGAGTGTAATGTGTTTAATCACTGCTAGGACTGGGTGATATGAAGATATCTATCATGGCGATGATATAAAGTGTGAATCGATTGAACTTTTTCTGTTTATATATCTCAGTATGGAAATATAGCCATGCAGATTTGAGTACACTGTAAAAAGTGAACAGTTGGATCAACTTTAAAAAATTACTTCAATTGGTAACACCTAAAGAAATTAAGTTTTCTCAACTTAAATTATCACATTTTATCGTGAAAAACGTGATAATTTAAGTTGAGAAAACTGTTCACTTTTTACAGTGTAGGCAGGAGTTATCGACATATTAGAGAGATAAAGAAACTTTAAAAAGTGTTATTAAAAGTGCAGTGTCCGCACACTAACAGGCAGATTTCTGTGTGCGGTTCAAACACACACAAAAATATGTCAGGATCTCAGTACTAACAGTGGGTTCATGTCTGGAGTGAAGGTGAACTGTTGAGAGGATCAGGTGTGTGTCAGTATATGAGTATATTAACGTGACAGAAACCTAAAACACTGTCTGTCATTAACGTTCATCAAACGACAGCAGAAACAGAAAATCACTCACTGCTCTTTTAGCTTTAATAAATATCAGTGTGTGTTTAAAAAGAACAGCACTCTTTATTTCATTTCAATCTGTTCTGTTGTATTTATTTGTCCTATTGCTTGTCATTTGTTTGTTCTTATTGACTGTTTTCTTCACTGAATGGCCGACCTCACATGCATTTTGTGTTTTTTCAAAATGCAAAATGCTGATTTTGTATTTAATACATTTTGATTTGATTTTGATACTGATGAATCAGAATTTTCTCTTATGTTTTATCATAAGTGATAATCAACATCAGTAAGTGATTGACTTAGGGCTGTTTAGATGAGAGTAAGAGTCTCTAGTTTCCGATAGATGGGCCACACATGCTCGAATGTCTCAGAATAAAGTGATAAACGGATGTTCTCTGAACTTCTGCAGTGACGGCTAACACCTCAGAGTGTGAAACACGAACACTAGATGTATGTTGGTGTCTTGTGTGTCTGATATACTTTTAAAGAGGTACTTAGCTGTTCCGATAAGCAACTGTATAATACTTCTATTATAATATAACATAATATTTATAATAACATTTCTGTACAGGTCAGTCTTCCCTTGACTCAGACCTTGAGCATTCAAAGAGAGATCTCTCAAACAACATAAGGCTCAGAATATTTTACTCAGAGTGTGTTCATTATATTTTACTTAGAAATATTATAAGGGATTTTAACTGTTCATTTTATGTTTCTTTATTACTTTTAATCCTGATTATGGATGAATTAATTTTACTCTTCATTTATTATTTGATTGTCTGCTGTTAATCATCTGACTGGATCTCCTCCATGCATCAGATATACATTTCTGAGGTATTTTGTGTTTGTATTTGTAATATATTTTCACACTGGAAAACAAAATTCAAGAGTGTAATACACGTCATTTACATAAAGCTTCAGATACCAATATTGATTTCATAAATAAATGACACAAACAAACAAAAAACAGAGAATACGAAATGTTTCCCATTCCTCTTACTGGCACCGATCAGTTCATTTAATTCACTCAGTTTCTGAACTCAACCGTTTTTGACGAATTATCCTACAAAACGCGTTCAGAAAGCAGAATAAAGACATTTCGTCACTTCCGTCTTCTGTGAATTGAAAGCCAAATATCCCTGGAGAAAAAGTTGTGATCCTTTTATCAACTCTATGCGTGTTATTAGGCTAGTTGTTTAAAAAAAGAAAAAGAAAGAAAAAAGAAAAACAAAGCTGATGCAAAAGCAGTGCAATATTCTGTTTCACTTTTTATTCATGTAAAGTTACACAGTGATTGCAGCATATGAATATTCATCAGTGACTTCCTTCTTCCTTCTTCAGAATCACTTCTGGTGTACACAGGATCTATTCTATTCTATTCCATTCCATTCAATTTGATTCTGTTCGATTCTATATACACTATAACTCTAACTTTATTCAGTACAGAACCAAATAAGAAAGTATATTCCCCTTCTTCTGCGCATGACGTGCTTCCGCAAACTTAAACCGGAAGTTGAGTTGTTATTGTTGGGAGTGAGGGGGGTTGAGCCTTACCGGCTCGAGTTTATATACGATAATGTTTCACTCGCTCTCCTGTGTTTCTACCTCTCTGAACCTGAACCTGAACCCGAACCCGAACCGACGAATGGCGTAGGACAGACCCGGGTGTTCATCACTTTATCTCGGGGTTTGAGCAGGAATGGACTCGCGGGTGTCGGAGCTGTTCGGGTCGGCGGCGGGCACTGGGGCTCCCAGCAGGAAAACAGCCAAAAATGGCAGCAAAAAGTTCAAAAACCGCTCAGCCCGGCATCAGAAACCCAGCAATAATCCTCCTTATCTTCCTCCAGAGGTGAGCCAACTCGGGCAATGACATCTGTCTGTTTCAAAGCAAACAGCTGATCCTTACTATACTTTAATTACTCCCAGTAGTTCCTTCAAACACGGTTTTATTTTGTTGTGTATATAGTTTTGCGACTTCACTGGTTATGTGTTTATTTGTTTGTTTATTTATTTATTTACTTATTTATTATTTTGTTTACAAAAAATACAGTGACTGTTGCAAGCGTTGCGTCATGAAATGTTGATGACATACAATATATAGAACTATTAACTTAAGTATAAATATTACATTATATAAGGTCAATACCAACCTATTTGAGGTTATATTACTGTTATTAGGGTTATTACTGTAAAATGTAATAATAATAATAACACGGGTGGTACAGCAGAAAGACTTGATAAAATTAGCCTCTCTCTGAGTCTGTTGCTACCCTATAAACACTGAACTGAATCATATGAAAATAAAACAATCTTATAGCGTAAAAAAACATGCATTTTAAGTAAAATATAAAGAAATGTTATCATGGTGTGCTTTCCCACTTAATATTCATATAATTTACTTATAAAATGTAAAGTAGCCTAATTTACAGTAAAATTCCGTGTGACTTTTATAATGTACTATAATTTAAACAAAATGAGCAGCATTTTCACATTCTTTTCTAAAGAGCCCTGTGTTGTAACATTAATTCTTAAAGTACATTTATTTTAGTTTCTCTGCTTATAAAAGTGAATTTACATTTCATGGAAATGCACGGTTTTCACTTTGATTGTTTGTCTGGCAATGAAGGCGAGTTTCTGTAGAAAGAAATCATTAAACTATCATTGAAGAAGACAGAAAAAGAGTCGTTGGGCTGTCGTTATGACCACATGTTTTATTGTCAGAGACTGTAATATGAAACCGCAGTGTTTGTAAATATGAGAAATAAAGGCGGGAAAAGATGATTCAGTGTTTGTTCCACACTAGAAGTCATTCAGATGATTAGTGTAGTCATTAGCTGGGCTTGTTGAACAGGATTGTTGAAATGAGTTTGTGACGTGCACTCACTGCACTTTTGTCTGACTTTTGTTTGCAATGACAAAACTCACTTTTATCGTATCTGACGTGCCATGAAAATGCAAAAAGAAAATGTTTTTGACATAATTTTAGATTCATTACATGTTATAAAAGCAGCAAGACATGTATAGAAAGAGCCTATTCTGAATGAGCCGACACATTCGTTGAGCTTGTTGAGCTCTTTTCTTTTCTGAGTCTTTGTGCTTTTGAAAACTGAACTGTGTGACTTTGAGCTCCATTCAGCATCAACTCTGTCCTGTCTTTTGTTTCAGGTTGAAGAGGGAAACATTGAGTACAAGGTAAACTCTCTGCAAGCCAGCATCTCTGTATTGCACATCACAGCGCTGTTCAGAATCTATCAGGAATATTTGTTTAATAATGTTTTGTATTTCATGCTCAGTCAGTATCTAGCAGGTGTAAACGCTCAGACTCGCTTCTGTACACGCAAGCGGGCGGCAGTAGATTAGCAGTGCTTTTTATAAACTACAGCTGTTGTTCGTTTAAAGGTGACACATTATGCCCCTTTTCACAAGATGTCATATAAATCTATGCTGTCCCCAGAATGTGTCTGTGAAATTACAGCTCAAAATAAACAAAATTATAGCTTGTCAAATTTGCCCCTTTTTGGGTGTGAGGAAAAAAATTCAAGTGTGTGTCCCTTTAAATGCAAATGAGCTGCAGCTCCGCCTCTGTTCAGAAGAGGGCGGAGTCTTTACACAAGCTTCTGTTGCTGTTCACGGTCAGGGACTATTTTTTCCAGCGGAAGGAAGGCTTTTAGTGATTTTACTTCATTAAAGTTGCATTGATGCATGTTTTTTGGCTTTAATATTTGGATTGTGTGGTAAGCGTTTTATAAAAGCTATAAGGTACGAGAGGCTAGTGCTGTATCGTGAATAAGTCGCGTCGTGCCTAACAACGCCCTTCCGCCGTGACTTATTCACGATACAGCGCTAGCCTCGAGTACCGTAGTGCTAACCTGTGTGTGTCTGTGTGTGTGTGATCAGCTGAAGCTGGTGAACCCGACCCAGTACCGCTTCGAGCACTTGGCCACACAGATGAAGTGGAGGCTTCAGGAGGGCCGAGGCGAGGCCGTGTATCAGATCGGCGTGGAGGACAACGGTCTGCTGGTGGGCCTGTCGGAGGAAGACATGAACGCCTCGCTCAGAACACTCCGCAGGATGGCTGAGAAGTGCGAGCGTAAACACACACACACACTGCATGACAATAAAATTGATTTTGTCTTGATGAACATATCAAATGCTAGCTCTGTTTATTCAATTCACATTTATTTGTATAGCGCTTTTCACAATACACATTTCAAAACAGCTTTACAGAAAATGCATGAGTCCACATTATAATTTAGAGAGATCTGTTATCAGAGGTGTCTAAGTTATGCATTTCAGAAGTGTACATATACAAATCACAGTTAGTGAAAAAGGTATTCATTTAAACAATGTAATAATTTAATGCAGAAACAGCTCATTGAAGTAATGAATACTTGTTTGTTAACAAATGATTGACATTTTGGAAAAATATAGCATCCTATTTGGGTGAATCTCGGTCATATTTTACTCCAAAACAAGTTTTTTTTTCTGTCTGTACTATTTATGATAACATAATGAAATAAAAAGTTAATTTAAAGGGATATTTCACCCTAAAATGAAAATCATTTACTCACCCTGGTGTTGTCGCCCTTCATTCTTTTATGGACACAATAAAAGAGAATTTTTACATTTCTCGCTTGCGCTCGTCCATATAATGGCAGTGATATCACCGAATGATCTGATGTTACACGTGTCGTATATCCCACGCGTTCTGGGTTTAAAAAAGTGGAATTTAATGTTTTATTTTACAAGAATTGAGTGAACCGACTGCGCCACAGTTCACTCCGACTCGCCAAGAAAAACACACAAATTGTGAGAAATCAAGACTAAGAAAAATGTGACATGAAATCCAATACAATCCACTGACAACCGGAGGATTTCAACTCTCCAGGAAAGCACACGGGACACTTTTGGGGGATTTCGAGGCGTTGGATTTCATATCGCGTTTTTATTAAATACATTAAGTTTAATAAACTCCCAGAACACTTGGTATATACGACACGTTCTTTGATACTTGTGCGCTTTAGCTGTGGTCGCGGTTCACTGCCATTATATGGACGAGCGTGAGCAGGACTTTTTTTTATTCTACTTTTATGGTCCATACAAGAAAGAAAGGCAACAACACCAGGGTGAGTAAATAATGATTTAATTGTCATTTTATGGTGAACTATCCTTTTAAATGTAATTAATGAGAGTAGACTTTCATGACCTTGTTCCCGCACAATCTTATGTCTAAATGACAGCGATTCGGATCTATGTTTATTAAACCTTTGACGAGTACAATCACAGTGAACATTCATGTAAAGATATGCAACAGCTTCACAGTATCATTATTTCTGACTTACAATAATTCATATTATCACAGAAGTACTGGGATAAAAGTTTATTATTCGAATATAAAAACTGATGTCTGCGGTAGCGATCAAAATAGAGAAAATAACATTTTGAAAGTAACTTGATGCTTGAAATAAAGATTGTATCAGTTACATCGTTACACCAGTAGGTGGCGACAAGTGACTGTTAAAAATCTATTTGTCATTAAATCATTCGAGATTCATTCAAAAACACTGATTTATCCAGTCATTGAATCATTCACTCAAACCAATTACAATATATTGAATAATTCATTCAAATTAGTTAAATAGACTGGAGCAATTACCATTTTGTCAGAATCTCTAGTAAATTACGTTTTTGTTTAGTTGTCTGTTCAGAATCGTGATCTCGATTTGAAACGACTACAAAAAAATATCCAGAATCCTTCAGCTCTAATGTTGACAAACATGCTAAAGCACATGTAAAGTACTATAATCAAGTACTTTACATGTGCTTTAGCATGTCAACAATTTTAACTAGCGTGTTATTCAATATGACATTTAAAGTTGAAATATTTTAAATGTACTAAATTACAACTTCATCATTACAAATGTGTAATTACAAAGTACATGGAATACAAGCTTCATTAGACATGCCATTAAAGTATGTTGTAGTTAACCATAAACGCTTGTCAGTACATTCAGCAGTGACGTTAACATATATTAACAATAGAAGTATGAAATGACAAATAAATGTGCTTAAGTGGGTTATTGCATTTGATATAGATTTAAATTATAATGCATTTATTTAATTGCACTTAACATGCAATTAAGTGTCTGAAAACATTACATTCAGTTGGCACTTAAGTGTAATATTACTGTAATAAGCGATCTTTTTAAAAGCATGATCGTGTACTTCTCTCTGAAGTGTTCTTGGCCTGTTTTGTGAGGATAAAGACGAGTGTAATGTTGTATTTTGTGAGGATAAAGACGAGTGTAATGTTGTGTTTTGTGAGGATAAAGATGAGTGTAATGTTGTGTTTTGTGGTGTGTTCAGGGTGGGTGCAGACATCACAGTTCTCAGAGAGAGGGAGGTCGATTACGACTCTGACGAGACGCACAGAATAGCCGAGGTCCTGGTCAGGAAAGTGCCCGATGATCAGCAGGTGTGTGTTTATTTGTGTTTGATTGTCTAAAGTGTGTGTAAAAGGAGTAGTTCACCTCAGAATTCAAGTTTTCTGATGATTTACTCTCCCCCACGTCATCCAAGATGTTCACGTCTTTCTTTCTTCAGTGAAAAAGAAATGAAGGTTTTTGAGGAAAACATTCCAGGATGTTTCTCCATATAGTGTCTTCAATGGGGTCCAACGGGTCGAAGGTCCAAATGTGAGTTTCAGTGCAGCTTCAAAGTCTCGACACGATCCAGCCGAGGAATAAGAGTCTGATCTAGACAAACCAGCGGACATTTTAGAACAAAATAAACATTTATATACTTTTAACCACAAATGCTCATCTTACACTAGCTGTGATGAGACACACATTCCGTAATCAGGTTGAAAGGTCACGCATGTTCCGGTTCAGAAATGTAGGGAAGGGCGAAAACATCTAATTTTCTCTCATCCGACATCGTTGTTTTACCTTTTATTTATTTTTTGTAAATGGCGTTTGACTTAGTCTTTGCACGTTCGCTTTGTAAACTCTAGGTCGGTACTTCCGCCTATGTCACGCTTGACCTTTCAACCTGATTACGTAATGTGTGTTGCAGAGCTAGTGCAAGACAAGCATTTGTGGTTAAAAAGTATTTAAATGTTTATTTTTTTAGAAAATGGCTGATGGTTTGGTTAAAAAAAGCCTCTTATAAACCCTTTTTTAATTAGTAAACATTGTGATGTTTTTTTGTGGGCGGAGCTTAGGTGCAGGCAGAACGATTCCCCTGGCCGCTTCACTAACGCTAGTTAGCAAGTTTTGTTTGCTTGTTTCTTTAAAGGGATAGTTCACTTTGAAATAAAATTTTGGTATGTTTTAGCTTACCTCAAGGGCATCCAAGATGTAGGTGTCTTTTTTTCCACAGTAGTTTCAATTTTGATATTTTTAGGTCAAACCGTTCTTGTCTGTCAGTCATTTCATGCAGGTCTATGGTCACTGTCTCAAAGAGCATGCACAAAGTCCAAATTAAAACAATTCCCCATCGTCCAAATTAAACAATTCCCCATCGTAAGTACACATTGATGGCCTAAGACACGAAACGAGCGGTTTGTGTGAGAAAATGAACAGTATTTATATCGTTGTTATCTCTTGAACACAGCCGCGTCTAAATGATCTGAGGGCGCGGGCGGGTATAGATATATACACTAGATGTCGCCTTGGCTACTGCAGTTCATTGGAACGAAACCGTAGCCAAGGCGACATCTATGTATATATCTATACCCGCCCGCGCCGTCAGATCATTTGGACGCGGCTGTGTTCAAGAGATAACAACGATATAAATACTGTTCATTTTCTCACACAAACCGCTCGTTTCGTGTCTTAGGCCATCAATGTGTACTTACGATGGGGAATTGTTTAATTTGGACGATGGGGAATTGTTTTAATTTGGACTTTGTGCATGCTCTTTGAGACAGTGACCATAGACCTGCATGAAATGACTGACAGATAAGAAGAAAAAGAAAAGAAAGAAAAAAAGACACCTACATCTTGGATGCCCTTGAGGTAAACTAAAACATACCAAAATTTATTTTCAAAGTGAACTATCCCTTTAACAATGACTGGAGAAAATCTTAATGTGTAAGGTCACTCACTGTCCAGGACCACGATTGTTATTTGCAAAAGTTAATTTTAACGGACGGAACCAGCGCAAAAAAAACAGCGTCGGCGCAAAAAGACTCTTATTCCTCGGCTGGATCGTGTCGAGACTTTGAAGCTGCACTGAAACTCACTTCTGGACCTTCAAACCATTGGACCTCATTGAAGACACTATATGGAGAAACATCCTGGAATGTTTTCCTCAAAAACCTTCATTTCTTTTTGACTGAAGAAAGACTTCATTAAATTTTAATTCTGAATTGAACTACTCCTTTAATGGTGTTATTTGATGCGTCTCCAGTTCTTGGACCTGCGAGTGGCTGTGCTGGGAAACGTGGACTCGGGAAAGTCCACTTTGCTGGGTGTTCTCACACAGGGAGAGCTGGACAACGGGAGAGGGAGGGCGAGACTAAACCTCTTCAGACACCTTCACGAGATCCAGACCGGACGAACCTCCAGCATCAGCATCGAGATCTTGGGCTTCGACAGCAAAGGAGTGGTGAGTTCAACAATCTTAAAGCGATTTTAATTCAAAATGGCTTTGGAAAAACGGTCAGCTTGATTGACTGAAGAGCGTAACACTGTGACCACACACAAATCAATTGAAATCAGAGTTAGTATGTCAAGTTGTGATGTTGCTTGGCAATTGTAAACAACTCAACTTTACACAATACTGCTTACTGACAAGTTCTCTCTTGCCTGGACTTGTTTGGGACGTGTCCCGATTTGTTACGAGTCGCATAAGTCAAAAATACTGTGTGAGGTTGTGAGCGTTTAAAAGGATGAGATGAACAACAGTAATAACGTGAATAAATGAAGTGTGTTTATACTATTCACATGAAACTTAAAACAACACAATAAAACTAGAAAAGCTTCCACTTGCATCATACCATAATAAACACTCATAAGTGTCGTCTTGTCAGTCCCGATGTGAAAGTGTCCACCGGTGTGTATACAATCCACAGAAGTGATAGTCCAATAAAGTGTGGCTTTCTGGAAAGGAAAGTCCAAGTTTGTGACCCTCCTTTGACTGCCATGCTGCCTCCATTATGCTGGTCTGCTTCCTGTTTCCTGTCATGTGATCAGTCACATGACAGGCAGACCCAGTATCATTTAAAGACATACACACATTAAAACAGATAAGAGGAATAAAATGGCTAAGACAACATGCACACCTATTAAAACTCCAGTATATGTAAAACTGTTGTAATATATTGAACAGGGTAAATCATGTGTCACAAGTTCACCCTAAAATGAAAACTCTCTCGTCAGTTTCTCACGCTCATGTCGTTTCAAACCCATAAGACAAATCAAGATATTTTTAATGAAACCGGAGAGATTCTTGTCCCTCCATTGAATGTCCAGGTAACCAGACCTTAAAACATCTATAAAAAGCACATGGTAAACACTGGAGTGTCCCGTGTCAGAACATATCTCATTGGTTTTGCACGCTCAAGCCACACGTGATGCGCTCTATATGTGAATAAAAGCCTTGGTAACACTTTACTTGATAGTCCACTTTAGACATTCCACTAACTATAAGTAACTTTGCAACTACATGTCAACTAGCAGTCTTTAGAGTATTAGTAGACTACCTATCAGTCTACTACAGTCTACTAATACTCTAATGAGAGTTTGCTGACGTGGTTAGTAGAGTGTCTAAAGTGGACCATCGAAATTAAATCTGTTCAAAAAGCAATTGTGTTCTTAAAAGAATTAAACTGCTCGATTTATATGGATTAATTTTATGATGCCTTTATAACCTTCTTAGACCTTTTAAAGTGCCCCTATTATGCCTTTTCGGATAATAGCTTTCATGTAGTGTGTAATAAAGCTGCTTGTGAGTATAAAAGGTCTGAAAAGTGCAGATAAATGGAGTTTTTGTCTCCCAAAAGAAAGAAGTGATTCTGAACTGCTGAAACGAGTCGTCAGTGATTCAGTCTCACTTCCTGATGAACCTGCGTAGGTTTGTGACTAATTTGCATAATGCCAGCCTGTGGTCTTGATTGGCTGATCAGCGTCTCTTAGCTCCGCCCTCAAACACTGTAGTTTATCAGAGAGTTTGGTTCGTGTTGTTCATGTCGAGAAGACGCTGTTTTCTGAGATTGATTCGGTAAAACCCACGCCATCGTTACTGTTCGTATCACTGTTTATCAAGAGCTGAGATTCAGATATGCTAATGAGCGTTTGCTTTCTGACCAATCAGAGCAGAGCAGCTCTCAGAGAGGCGGGGCTTAGAGAGACTGAATCTTCGAATGAAGCGTTTCAGACACTGAGAGAAAAGAGCTGATGCTGCAGTGATTATTAATTAAAGTGTTTTTGACCTTGAATGCATGTAAACATATTATAGGAGACTCCGAAACAACTTCATGAACCTTTAAAATAGCGTAATAGGGGTATTTTAAGTTTTAAGGACTTTCAATGGAGGGACAGAAACCTCTCAGGTTTATTTATAAATATCCTAATTTGTCTTTTTAAGATTAACCAAAGTCTCATGTGTTTGGAACGACATGAGGGTGAGGAAATGAGGACAGAACTTTCATTGAAAGGTTTTTGGTGGCACTTTGCATGATGCGTGTTACTATGTACTAATGTTATAGTGATTATTATTATTTTATTTTTTATTTTATTTTTGAAAATGTTGTGCTGCTTATCTTGTGTAATGTAATGAGATTTTAATCTCAGACAGTTTTATCTGGTTAAATAAAGGGCAAATAAAATTAAAATAATGATAAATACTAGCCTCTGATGTCTTTCATCTAGGTGGTGAACTACAGCGAGTCCCGAACAGCAGAGGAGATTTGTGAGAGTGCCTCAAAAATGATCACCTTCATAGATCTGGCCGGCCACCACAAATATCTGAAGACCACCATCTTCGGCTTGACCAGCTACTGTCCAGACTTCGCCATGCTCGTCGTCAGTGCCAACACGGGCATCGGTGAGCTTTACAGCACGCTTGGGGTTGCGTAACGCTTTATGCAATATTGGACTGCCGTTTGCTTTAACCTAGATTTGCTTTATCTTAGATTAGTGCCGGCCCTAATAAATGTCAGATCACGCAGGGCAAGTGACACAAATAAACCTCGTAATGTTTGGACACGTCAATCTTAAATCAGCTGTTCTCCTGGATACTCAATAATCCCAGCGTATGATCTTATGTAATGCCCTCTTCAGTGTCGCCCCCATTCCTTCTGTCCTCCACACCCCAAAATACCTCTGGTCCAGGACCAGGAGAAACCTGAGACGCGTCAGTCTGTCTGTGACTGCAGGCCACAGTGTCATTTAACTCTCAGCCCCTATAAAGTCGCCCTACAAAAAAAAAATCTGAGCCATATCTCTAACCAAGGTGCGTTCCAAATTTCCAAATTGTGTTCGAGGTTCCTGTGAGATTTTGTTTAAGCCACTGGGTGACAAACACACTCCATTGAAATGTTTTTTGACGTGTTCTCCTGTCACAAATTTTTTGGCACAAAATTGTTTATATCAGAAAACAGCAGGAAAATGTGAAACCTTGAGTCTCAGACCTTTCCGACTAAGGGCCCTATCTTGCACCCAGCGCAATTGACTTTGTACAGCGACGCATGTATCATTCCTATTTTGCACCCGCGCACTGCAGACTTCTCCCTCCACAGTCGGTAAATTAGGGAATGAACTTGCGCTCCCGGGGGCGGTTCAGCGTAAAGAGGAGGCGTGTTCTGGCGCAAACGTTCCCTGATGCTATTTTGCAGTTTCAGAAAACAATCCCGCCACAGACCAGGAGAAACCTCGTCTAAAGTCAGCGGCGCGTTCAGATGCTATTTTAAGGGCGCATGCTTGGCCATAATCAATGTAGCGTGTGCACAACACACACACACTTTGATTCTCTCATCTACACAGACGCAGCAGTTCCCATTTTTGCAAACCATACATAATTACAAGGAAAAATATTCCACACGAGGGAAATCATTGTGGTGTCCATGAAGATGTGAAAAAATAGGCATAAATCTAGCTTACACATTTACCCAAATTATCATACGCCTGTTTAACCGAAGCTAATTTGGGTGTGTTTCTCCATCCCCAATGTCACTTCTCGGTGTTTTACGGCCCTGACGAGAGCGTCGGTCTCCTCGGCTGTGAACCGCGTCTGGCAAATCCGCCGTTATAATAGCAATCCGCCATGGAACAAGCGTGCCTGCTCTTAAAGGGAATGTGAGACTGATTGTGCTCTGATTGGTTTATTTCACGTTACGCCCAAACCACACCTATGAGTAATGAAGCGACTTCAGACCAACACATTTTAGATTTGCGTCGGGCGCAAGAGTCATTTATCCCGCCGAGATCCGCCCACAAAGTTACTTGCGTTTCAGATCGTTAAAATAGGGCCCAATGTGTTTTTGTTAAGTTTAGAGAAAGATTTGATTATAACATTTTGTAATATTTAAACCATGAAACAGGCGTCACGTAACAGCGTGTAGTAAAAAGCACGATGACGAAGGAGAATAGTACGCTATTTAATGACAAAACTCAGGAGAACAGAAAGGAAACTAACATTAACACGAAGACTGAGGGAGAACACAGGGACTAAATACATGTAGCAAGGGAGCTTAATCAGATAATTAACAGAACAGTGAATGAAATGACTGATCGACTGATTGAAACACAAGACAGGGAGCCCAGCTAAAAGTTTAAGTACAGTTTCCATAGTAAAGCAGCATCCAATTAAAAAAAAAAATCAAAGGATGCATTTTGAGTGTTTAAGCACATTAAAATAATGCCCTAATGATCACGAAGAATGGGAGATAAGATGACCAGGCGCTGTATAAAAGTCCTGCTTTTGACCAAACTTCTGTTTGGTCAAAAGCAGGACTTTTATACAGCGCCTGATCATCTTATCTCCCATTCATTCGTACCTGCCGATAATTTAAAAATGGCAAATTACTGCTGAAATATCGGTCGACTCCAACTTAAAGATTGTTAACCTGCTTTGTATTGTTAGAATGTCAGTAGTATATGTAAATGAACGATGTTTAGCCGTTCTCTGCGTTAACTGGGCCGATAAATTCACGTTTTTTTGTCAGCAAAGGCCTTCGGCAGAGGGTTATTAACCAAACAGTTATTGTAAAGGTAGGTTTATCACTGAGAATCGTATCGCACTATGACTAAATGAGACGCTAAGGCAACAGCTCTCTTACCTGTACGCGACGGCGTTTTGCTTCGGCTGGAACTGATGGAACGGCAGTTTCTTTCAGTTTTTCCCCAAAGTTTGGCCTAAAACACTGTGTTCATGACAAGCGGCAACCCTCCGGTCTCTCTCGTGAATCCAACACAGAAGTTTCTGATAATTTTCCTATCTATTTGGCAAAAGGAAAGACAACAGCCCCTTTCTCTGTTTCAAATTGTTTCTGCTTTTCTACTGTATAGGCAGCCAGGTTTTATTGAAGTATTCCTTTGAAAAGAGTGAAGACAAGGCTTTGTAGTGCTATCCGAATACTGCGTTGTTTGAGCGTTTGGACAACCAATGGCGTGAGTTATATATTTGGCAAAACAAGGGCAGATATTCAAGAAAAAGGTTTGAAAATGGACATGGGTTACTTTGGCAATGCTAGTGCACAGAAATCAAACCTTTAAAGATAAATACTTTCAGATATTAGTGTTAAAGGCAGAGTGCATGCAGTCAGAAAAACAACACGCCACAGAATACCAAATATACTTTACAGCAACATCATGTTCTGACTTTTAACGATGGAGAACATGGTGTTGCAGAATCTGTGTCCCGTTCCCGTTTTGCCCTCCGTTTGGTTTCAATTTCTGCAGTGTAGATCCATTCACACTGAAATCACATCAGCCCAAACCCTGCTGTGTTAAACATCAAAAATGTTCCATATGCAAAGCAGTCCCATTAGTTTCTAAGAGTGATATTGTGCAAATTTCTTGCAGATTTGTGAGGTGTCTACAGGAGGTGTGCGCGTGTTGTGATCCTGACGTATCGCTATGTTGTTTTGTTTGGTGGAAAGTAGCATGTCAGAAATAGGAGAAGATATTTGAGCGAGTGGGTCATGCAAGTCTTTCAAGGAGAACACGATACCCGGTGTGCAGCGTGACACCAGAATGACCCTAAATTATGCAACGGCACACAGACGTGGTGTACAGTGTCTGCTGGAACTCCCCGAGTTTGACTTTTCCATAAGCAAATCCATGCAAACAGACTCGGCCAGTTCTCCAATCATTAACCTCAGATGACGGGTGAACTTTGGACAGATTTTACTGCGTGTGTGTGTGTGTGTGTGTGTGTGCGTGTGTGTGTGAGACAGCTGGACGTGACCTGCACTGCATATCTTCATGCTCTTGAGTGTGTGTGTGTGAATCAGCTGATGTGGACTTGTCAAAACAAGTGATGCTTAACGAAGGCTTTGCTTTGGCCTGAACCCATCAAACAGTTTAGCCAAAATAAACACGTAAGGGCCGAATTTTTCGTATGCGTATTCGTCCTCCTAAAAATTTGTCAACATTGCACACTGAGTCTGATGTGTATTAATTAATTAATTAATTAAAATAAAAAAATTCGCACAACAATACAAAATGGAGTTTTCAAGCAGTGAGGATGATTTTGTTGCCCTCTCTCTTCTTAAAAAGAGGAAACATTGGGTCCATCAGATCCTGATTGCGTAGAGAGGAAGGAGAGTTCGCTGCGGGATTATCCCAAGAGATTTAAAGTTTACTTCAGGATGTCAGAGGCTCAGTTTGATGCTTTGCTAGCGATACTGGAGTCACACATTAAAAACAAGACCACCAGTTTCCATGAACCAAGTGATCCTGAGCAGTTCTGGATTTTGGCGTTCGCTTGTACGGTGGCTCTGAGTTGTCAAAGCTTGCTACGCTTGCAAAAAAACCCACAGAAAATTTAACCTATCCTGTTTTTTTATGACGGATGAAAGTTTCCGGGGCTGTGTAAACCTGATTGACACAACATGAGGTCGTATTTGTTTTTTAACGTGCGAGAATTTCAGACCTTTACTCAGTGTTGTGGAAAACCAAGAGTCCCGCCCCCAAACTTACGCCATTGGCTGAGCCGATACTATTTAATTCTCAATCAAACACATTGAGATTCTGGTGTGTACTTGTCACCAGTTTTTAAATGATAAAGCCATGATGAAATAAAGGCTTTTTAACTTTTTTCAACACTATTATTCGAGTGCCTTGGAGAATATCTTTACTTTTATATTGAGATTCTGCTCAGAATTGCACACTTCACCGTTATATATAGATCGAATCTGTTTCTATGAAGCTACTACCTCAAATATACAAGTGTTTTACTTACACTTTAGTGTATAGCTGGGATTGTTAGCTGCATGAAATATGATTAAATGTATATGCATTTGAAAAAAAGGTGATAAACTAGTGACCCTTAACGATATTAAACTATTAGTTGCATTTTATTTTCTTACATGTGTTGTGCACTTACTCAAAGTAGTGAGTAATATAAGGCAACTGCACGTGTAGATTCAGGGTTATTACCCAGTTATTGTCATTACTATAATAAGTGCATAGTATGCTCATGCTGAACAGGACTCTGAAATGTAGTCAATATTAATAATTATATAAAGTTCCATGTATTTCCCACAAGATGATGATGTGGTATCACTTCAACCTTGACCTGGTCAGACTGTGTCTCGTTCCGGAACATCTATTTATGTATCATAATGTACGTCAGCCTTGATCTCCATCTTTGTTTACATGTTGCTGCTGTTTTTGCATGCATAACAACCGTCCTTCTGTCAATGCCTACACACACACACACACACACACACACACACAGACCATCTGAACTTACTTAAGCTGGACTGTGACGCTATTTTCTTCTGGAAACACACTTTGTTGCATTATTTTCCTGTTATCACAGTAAAGCTGCTTTGAAATGATCTGTACTGTAAAAAGCGCTGTATAAATAAAGGTGAGTTGACTGACGAGATGCTGTTCCTGCTGCACTAACTAATGCTGATTTTTGGTTTTAGAGAATTAGTTAATGGCCACAGAGTATCTTTTAAAGGCAAGTCACCTTTATGTGCTTTACACTATACGGATTGTTTCAAAGCAGCTTCACAGTAATAAACAAGGAAAATAACTATTAATTAATGACTCAAACTTCATAAAATTTTGCTGTAAAGCAGCTCTAGAAAGACAGTAGTGACATTATGCAGCTCAATTCAGTTTTTCTGAGAAAACAGCGTCTTCTCGACATGAACAACACGAACCAAACTCTTCCAGTCTCAGATAAACAACAGTGTTTGAGGGCGGGGCTAAGAGACGCTGTTCAGCCAATCAAGACCAGATACTGGCATTATGCAAATTAGTTACAACCCTACGCAGGTTCATCAGGAAGTGAGACTGAATAATGAACGAGCAGTTGCTCATTATCATTTAAAGAGACATGCACCGAAACGGGTCGCTGTATTATTAAAAACACCACATAGACATATAAACAACATTAAAAAGCTGGATTTTCACCACAGGGGGACTTTAAGACATGGTTCCTTGTTCTCCGAAGCTCTTGTGTCATCCACAGGGTTTTTCCTACATTGAAAATTTTTTGGCGGCCGCCAAAACGATTTTTTGTCCCGCCAAAGCCTTATTTGATCTGTAATTGGGTTTTGCGAGAGAACGATCACAGCGCCCCACCCCCGCGCGCGCACTCTCCGTCTTCAGTTCTGTCTTTGCTCTCTCCCTCGCATCAAAATCAACTGATCCTAAAGGTCGGAAGACCGAATCCATGTTTCACGCGGTGCATTCGGAGAATATTTTTGCTGAATTAGCGCTGGGTGTGAAATGCAGTCAATTTTTTTTGCCTTATCTTCTCTTACAACTTGTGACAAGCATTCCGCACATGCAGCTGACATAACTTTAAATAAACGCAAAAAAAAAGTTTGAAGTGTTTTTGTGTGTGTTGACAAATCTTTCGTGATGTCCTAACAGCCAGGATTCCCAATTTCCCACACAACACGTCCGCTAAAGTCCGATTCGCGACCTAATGACTCCTTTGAGCCGAGGGACAGGACACTGCAGTTCACAAAGGTTCATAATTTGCATGTGCTTTAATGCCCTGTCGGTTAAACATTTAATTCGCGTGCTGATGCGCTGTTCTCAACGCGTGCGTTTCTCAGCGTGTGCATGTGAAGCTCACATGCACTAAACGCCTGTCTACCAGCGCCTGGATACTGGACTAAGTTATCTTTCGAGTCTTATTGTGTGCTTATACTGTTAAATACACACAAGGTTTACATAAAGTCAGTTATGTCTAAAGTGAAAGCAAACTTGAGAAAATTGAGTAAATCTGTTTGTCAAATGCTTTAGACTCGTCGCGCGCAGCTCTTTTAAAGAGACAGTAGCATCAGTAAACAAGCTGCCGCTTGTCCTTAAAGGGATAGTTCACCCAAAAATAAAACTTATCTCATCATTTACGCACTCTAATGTTGTCTTTTTCCAAACCTGTATTAATTTCCTTCGAATATTTTCTAATATGTTTCTAATATTAATATTTTGAAGAATGTGGCTAAACAGTAGCTGGTCCCCATTGACTTCTAAAGGAGAAAAATATACTATGGAAGTCACTGGGGTATATCAACTGTTTGGTTACCCACATTCTTCCAAATAACTATTTTTAACAGAAGAAACAAACTTATTCGAGTTTAAAACAACTTGAGAGAGTAAATTATGACAATTTGAATTTTTAGGAGAACTATATTCCTTTAATGTTAATAAAACAACAAAACTATTGACTGATAACTTTAAGTAGCTTTAATAAGTATCAATGCATAATTTATACAGTGAAGTCTATGTTTTGTTTTATTTTCATATTTGTTAATTTAATTACTTTCTTCAATGCTACTGTTAAATACACCAACTGTAGCTGAAAACATAAAGCACTGTTTATTTAATTTGTATATTAAGTTGTGTATGTGTAATGTGTATCTTTGATCTTAATATTTAATAACGAAGAAAATAATGACAAATATTTTTATCTTTGCCCCTGTCTGCCATTTTGTTTTTTTGTTGTTACCTAAGGCTTTGTTTTTTAAAATATGGACATTAGTTTGGCTGTAATGCTCAGTCACAAAATAGTAAAAACAAAATATAAAAAGAATCGTGATAAAATCGTGAATCGTGATTTTCCTGAAAAAAAAATTGAGATATGATATTTTTGGCATATCGCCCACCCCTATGATGGCCCCCCCCAAAAATAAAATAAAAAGAATGAACAACCAAATATTAACAACGAGGAACAAAAGAAACAAACATCAAGGTATAGATATAAAATAAGTTGTAATCGCTTTCTTTTACTAGCCTGACAGTGATCATTTTTCATGAATAAATAGGATAAGAAAAAAATCACAAACTGTTTCTTTGTATTTATTTTAAATGTAACATTTATTGTCAATATTGGGCTTGCGGATCATGTGGGTACTAGGGGAGTCTTTGCTGTGTGTGGATGACCATGTCGGTCAGCCACCACCGAAGACCAATTTTGACCCAGGAAAAACCCTGATCCACACTCTTTAAACGCCGCTGATGTTTGGCGTACCCTCTCGTTCTTCTCCTAGCGGGTACGACGCGTGAGCACTTGGGTCTGGCCATGGCGCTGAAGGTGCCGATCTTCATTGTCGTGAGTAAAGTGGACCTGTGCGCCAAGGGCACCGTGGAGCGAACGGTCCGACAGCTGGAGCGGATCCTCAAGCAGCCCGGCTGCAACAAGGTGCCCATGCTAGTGTCCTCGACCGACGACGCCGTCACTGCCGCGCAGAAGTTCGCTCAGTCCCCGAGGTACATATAAACACAGTTACACCACAGCAAAGCTTGACTAAAGGGGCTTTCGCTCCGGGTAGTTCTAGGATCTAGCCTCCAGGGTGTTTCCCCGAGAACTAATGGTTCCTTTAGGAACGTTTTCCTGGTTGCGTTCGCACCGCCAGTAGGAACTCTGAAGTGACGCAAGACGCGCTTGTTGTTGTGACTTTTATTTTGACGACGACTGAACATACAGCGCTCACACTCTCCGTGCTCATTAGTGTATGATCTGTCTAACACCCCTGTCTCATACGTTATTAGATACTGTTATACATAGAAAGTAGACCGTAATGAAGAGGTATTAGCGTGTGGTTGATGTCCAGTGTTGCTGAGCAGAAACACATAATCATGTTTCTCTTGGTCTCCTCAGAGTTGCGTTGGGTTTTCTCCTCAGCGTAAAGGTCAAGAGGTCAATCTATCAGTTTTCCATTGGAAAATTTCCTTCATTCTAGGAACTCTTTTTGTAGGAACTTCCTACTTCAGAGTCGGTCTAAACCAGCACTATAGGATCTACAGTGACGTTAGTGTTCACTGATTGGCCGAACGCACGTGAAACACCAGCAGCCGCCATTTTTTAAAAAACTATGTAAACACACAGATTATAGCCTATATATTTACTCCAGAAACTAACTCTATGAACATGGAAAACTGATAGATTGACCTCTTGACCTTTACACTGAGGAGAAAACCCAACACAACTCTGAGCAGACCAAGAGAATCATGATTATGTGTTTCTGCTCAGCAACGCTGGACATCAAACACACGACACACACTAATAACTTCATTACGGTCTACTTTCTATGTATAACAGTCGTATCTAATAACGTATGAGACAGGAGTGTTAGACAGATCATACACTAATGAACACAGAGAGTGTGAGCGCTGTATGTTCAGGCGTTCTCAGCGCGGTCAAAATAAAAGTCACAACAACAAGCGCGTCTTGCGTCACTTCAGAGTTCCTACTGGCGGTGCGAATGCAACCAGGAAAACGTTCCTAAACTAACCATTATTTCTCTAGGAAACACCCTGGAGGCTAGATCCTATAACTACCCGGAGCGAAAGCCCCTATTGAGAATGACAAACCTAGTTTTTCAATCGCAAAGATGAAAGAAGAACATGGCTTTAAAGTCTGTTGTCTTCCCAGCATCACCCCCATCTTCACCCTGTCCAGTGTTTCGGGGGAGAGTCTCGATGTGCTGAAGGTCTTCCTTAATATTCTACCTCCCCTCAGCAACAGCAAGGAGCAGGAGGAGCTCATGCAACAGCTCACCGAGTTTCAGGTACAGCTTTACACCTAATAACAGCTCAGATGTCCTCGCTGATGGTGGGACTTTATCCTGAAAATTGTCATTATTCCACACCTGTGTGACTGACTGACTTCTGTTGTGCAGAGACATCAATTTTTTTTTTTTTTTTACCAAAACATTAAAAACCAATATGAGAGTTTTTATTTCGCCAAAAACAAAAAAAGGGCAAAAATAGTCAGATTTAATGATCTACACTCAAATACAAACTTGTATACAAGTTAAATAAAAAAATGTAAATTGAGCACAAGCATTTTATATGAACTTTTTGAATTATATAATTATTTTTCTACTCCAATTTTTGGAAATATACACATTTAAGTGGTGACTGTAATAATAACTTATTTTCAAGACATTTATTCATTTCTTTTAATTCATTCAGACACACATCAACTGTTTGAGAATAGACGTGAAAATGCACTATCGAAACTTAATTGGTTGTAATTCAAGAATGCTTTGGAATATAGACCTGGTCTTATTTTAACGAAGACACTCAGCAGATTATCGCTGAAGTGAAAGCACTTCAAAAAATGAAAGTATTAAAAAGTAGTGAACGTTTAAATTTACTGTAAATCCAATGTACTGTACTAAATATGTATTATTGTTTATAAAATATATATTTTACAAAATAATTTTTACTATAAAATCAAAGCCATATGTTTAACCAAGTTGTGTTCCAAATTTGAACGAAGTTTATGTCACAAAGATTGAAGATTTTGTTTAGGCGTAATACCACAAATAGCCACCGGGTGACAAATACACCGCTAAAAGAAATTAGAGTACTGTTACCATGGTAACGCAAATCCAATTTTAAAAAAAAAGGTGGTAAAAAAAGAGCGCTAAGCGGGACGGTGGCAGTTAAGGGGTTAAAAAAACAGGTTAAGTAAAATAAATATATGCACTATATTTCTGATGTTCATTGATGTTTATTTGCTGCTGTAACTAGTAGTAAAGAGGAAGAGATGATCGGTTCTACAGCGATCTGTCACACACATTAAAGAGACACAAACACAGTTATTGGTTGAAATTAAAATGGACAGAATTTAAAAGCTCAGACTTTGTTTTTATATCAAGGTAACAAAGCTTATAGCTATTATTGGATGGCATGCACTACACAGAATGATGAAGATCAATTAAAAATCCACACAGCTGTTGTAGTTTATCCATGTTGTGGCACGAAACAGTCAAAACATGCCATTGGAGAAGCACTATTTCAGTCAATGACTTTTTTTGTTGGCCAAAACTGAAATTTCATTGTCTTCTCTGACTATATAGAGATATTTAACCCAACAGACAGACAGATGGAGTGTAACTCTTTGATGAATGTGTGTGTGTTGTGATGCTGTAGATTGATGAGATCTATACCGTGCCAGATGTGGGGACAGTAGTTGGTGGGACTCTTTACAGGTACGTCCTCTTCTCTCCTCTGTTGATTGTGGTGTCCAAACACACACCGTTCGTGTCTAATGATCAGTGTTGGGGAAAGTTACGTTGAAAAGTAATGCATTACAATATTGTGTTACTCCCTTAAAAAGTAACTAATTGCGTTACTTAGTTACCTTTTTAGAAAAGTTATGCATTAGGGACAGTTCGTTTTTTATTTAAGGGGCCACCGGAGGAGTTTTGAGATCTGTTGTCAAAAAAGACATGACCCTCCCTTCGCCAGCAATACATTTTTCTATGACCCTCCAAAATGATTGTGAAAAAAGGCATGACCCTCCCCGATAATTTATTGATTAGCCTACTTCTGTACTGGTTTGCGCTTGGCAAAGATGTTCAGATAGCCATTGTTTTAAAACCATAAACTCTTGCTTTCTCATCTTACTACATTTCATAAGCAGAAAGCAGTCTGTTTTCCTTCGTTTTGAATTGTTCTGTTTAAAAGTAGACATTTCAAGCTTTCTATATATTTCTCAGGTCTGTGAGGCAAGTAGCATACCTTACACTGAGATTCGGTTCATTTATGAGACAAGAGTCCGTTCACTCGCCCGCGCCTCCGTGTCATCTGTTTTCTACTATATTTACTTCTTATTTATTAAATCCAGATGAAACATTGATTAAAATTAAGATACAATTAATAAAAAAACGAAATTCACTTTAAAGAAAGGCTTTGTGCTTTCTGTTTGAGAAATTTTCAAAGTCGCTCTCAGAGCAGTCATGTCCGTAATGGAGAACTGACACGCCCGTAACATTGTTTTTTTTTTTTCACATAAATGCGAACACGAAAAATAAAATAAAAATAATATTTTATGTTCTGTGGAGGCCGATCTTTATTCATCCGGTGGGTATATATCTTTTGGTTTGCACAGTGTAATTAATAGAATTACTAAAAAATATTTTGCCAACTAAAAGTTAAAGATTTTTTGTGTCACGTCACATGTGTATTTCCCTCATATTAAATATAAAACGCATGTGTAGACTGATATTTTTCTAATGTCTTGACTCCTTTCAGACGTTTCAAAATATTGGTATTAAATGCATTTTCTGAGAATTTATATTTCAAGTTTTGACTGCAAATGTCACGTCCATAACACTGGAATCGCCTAATTTTAACGAATTTATCCTCAACTAGTTTTTGTGGTGTAGGTCTACGTATTTTATTATGTTAACTTAAATAATACTAATTAGGGATGCACCGATCCACATTTTTTCACTTCCGATCCGATCCCGATACCTGAATTTGGATATCGGCCGATACCGATACTATTCCGATACCAGAGCTGTGTTTGCTTTAATATTTTTGTTATCATTATTGTTTATTTTATATGATGCTGAAATAAACTTCTCTCAACAGGTAAGTATGATATGTAACTTACGTATGCATGTATGTCCCAAAAGGCAACTTGAGGTAAGTATAAGGTCAGAAAAGGAAGTAAAAAAAAAACAAGAAATCCTGTTAACAGGAAAAATCCCATTCTGAAAACAAATATGCAACTTTAAGGGTTTCAAATTGATTGTCATGTCAATATTTATTACATTCCCAAAATGTCAAATACTTGAGTCTTGAAATATAAGAAAAGTGCAAGTGTAAACATCTTACACACACACTATCTGAAGGGTGATCCTCGCTCCGATGCAGTAACTCTCTCGATGAATGCTCGATCAACATCAGCATCTTGCAAACAGACTGCGAACAGGATTTCACCTCAGACGCGCGAATGGATTCAAAATATTCAAGCGTCCAACTAGACGCGAATTTGACGCGCTATTCGCGTTTGGTGTGAACGCACAGTAACGTGGTGCTTTTTTAAATGTTTGATTGCGTTCGTTGTGTTGTACGACGCGAGGGCGCTTTAAAGTCTCATTGAATTACGGCTTTGCAAACATTGCATTTAGCTGTCTTGCTCTGCGGTGTTTCCAGTGTGAAATATTTACACAAAGCGGACATGTTGGCTAGCCGCAAACTGCGGAACGGACTTCTCTCATAACTCTGTGTCTCATTGAGCCGCGCCTCTGTTTAGGAAATCCATTCCGCAGTTTGCAGCCAGCTAGCAGACTCGCCGGCGGGAATCACGTTTGGAGTCATTTCAGCAGACAACGTTAAAGCGCAGACATGACTCATGGATATCGGATATCTCGGCAGGTTGGATCGGGAAAATCCGATACTTGAATTATGCTGGTATCGGTCCCGATACCGATACTGGATCGGATCGGCCCCATCCCTAATACTAATAGTAATTTAAAGATGTGGTAGCCCTCCATCTTACACATCGTGGAAACAAAATAAGAATGGAAATATGGTAGTATCGCGCTACAGCGCACATTCTATCAGCTGCAGATCTGGCGCCCAATACTGTAAAACTCGACGTACGTTCACATCACATGTTAATGCAGCGGTAGAGTTACACTCACAGGACACTGTGCACTTATTCGCAATCACAAAAGTTCATTATTTGCTCGTGCTTTAAAGCTTTGCCGGGTAAACATTTTATTGGCATTCTGTTCTGACATGATGCACTTTTTCTAAGCGTGAACATGAAGTGCGCGCGCACTGTCAAACAGCGCCAAACTGGATTTTTGTTGGGTCAGACCCATCTGATATCGAAGGGGGGGCTGATGACGCGAGATCAACATGGAGCTAAATGGAAAAAAATAGCACCAAACAAGCCACTTTGAAATGTTGCTGTTTTCATGAATATAAAAGTTGGGTGACCCTCCCCCTAGACTAAAAAACGTTGGATGACCCTCCCCTCAACAAAGAATAAAAAGACATGACCCTCCCCTATTTTCCTCCGGTGGCCCCTTCCATAAATACCGAACGGTCCCTTACGTTACTTTTTTTTCACCTGGGCTAGGCTTGTTTTTTTATAACAAAAAAGATATATTTTTGGGCAAATGTAAAGACCCTTTTACACCGAAAGGGAAATAATAAGGCTGAAGGAAATGCAAATTCACATGTGTACAGTAGAGTAGTGTACAGTAGTTTACAGTAGAGGTAGAGTACAGTAGTGTACAGTAGTGCACAGTAGAGGTAGAGTACAGCAGAGGTACAGTAGAGGTAGAGTACAGTAGTGTTCAGTAGAGGTAGAGTACAGTAAAGTACAGGGGGGTAGAGGTAGAGTACAGTAGAGGTAGAGTACAGCAGTGTACAGTTGAGGTAGAGTACAATATAGGTACAGTACCGTAAAGTACAGTGGGGCAGAGTACAGCAAAGTACAGTGGGGGTAAAGTACAGTGGGTGTAGAGTACAGCTAGGTACAGTAGGGGTAGAGTAAAGCACAGTTGGGTAGAGTACAGTAAAGTACAGTAGGGGTAGAGTACAGTAACGTACAGTAGGGGTAGAGTACAGTGGATGTAGAGTACAGCTAGGTACAGTGGGGTAGAGTAAAGCACAGTTGGGTAGAGTACAGTAAAGTACAGTAGGGGTAGAGTACAGTAAAGTACAGTAGGGGTAGAGTACAGTGGGTGTAGAGTACAGCTAGGTACAGTAGGGGTAGAGTAAAGCACAGTTGGGTAGAGTACAGTAAAGTACAGTGGGGTAGAGTACAGTAGGGGTAGAGTACAGTAAAGTACAGTTAGGTAGAGTAAAGTACAGTGGGGTAGAGTACAGCAAAGTACAGTGGGGTAGAGTACAGTAAAGTGCAGTAGAGTACAGTAAAGTACAGTAGGGGTAGAGTACAGTAAAGTGCAGTAGAGTACAGTAAAGTACAGTAGGGGTAGAGTACAGCAAAGTACAGTAGGGGGTAGAGTACAGTGGGTGTAGAGTACAGCTAGGTACAGTAGGGGTAGAGTAAAGCACAGTTGGGTAGAGTACAGTAAAGTACAGTAGGGTAGAGTACAGCAAAGTACAGTAGGGGTAGAGTACAGTGGGTGTAGAGTACAGCTAGGTACAGTAGGGGTAGAGTAAAGCACAGTTGGGTAGAGTACAGTAAAGTACAGTGGGGTAGAGTACAGCAAAGTACAGTAGGGGTAGAGTACAGCAAAGTACAGTAGGGGTGGAGTACAGTAAAGTACAGTTGGGTAGAGTACAGTAAAGTACAGTGGGGTAGAGTACAGCAAAGTACAGTGGGGTAGAGTACAGTAAAGTGCAGTAGAGTACAGTAAAGTACAGTAGGGGTAGAGCACAGTAAAGTGCAGTAGGGGTAGAGTACAGTAAAGTACAGTGGGGTAGAGTACAGCAAAGTGCAGTAGGGGTAGAGTACGGTAAAGTACAGTGGGGTAGAGTACAGCAAAGTGCAGTAGGGGTAGAGTACAGCAAAGTGCAGTGGGTAGTAGAGTACAGTAGTGTACAGTAGAGGCTCAAACAAACCTTTCAGCTTCTGTTATTATGGATAACAGAAGACTAGATGCAGGATAAAAAAGTTTAACACTACCAATAAAAACAAAAAAATCTATAGTAATTTTTGCTAATGGTTTAACTGAATCATCGAAGGTCAGAAGCAAGTACACTGGTCAGTAAAGTGAGATTAAATGCATAAAAATGTATATTCTTTGCATAGTATTCTGATTCTGCATTTCACTGATCTTATTCATTTTGAGGAATATTGAATCTTTTTTTGTGCGAGATGAGTAAATGCTTACATTTAGTCTAGAACTACAATAGCATCATGTTTAAACACAACGCCTGTGCACTTTGGGAAAAGAAAGTAATGCGTTACTTTACTAGTTACTTGAAAGCATAATCTCATTACGTATCTCAAGTTCTTGTAATGAGTTATCGCCAACACTGCTAATGCCTGTGTGTGTGTGTGTGTGTGTGTGTGCGCGTGTGTGTGTGTGTGTGTGTGTGTGTGTGTGTGTGTGTGTGTGTGTGTGTGTGTGTGTGTGTGTGTGTGTGTGTGTGTGTGTGTGCGCGTGTGTGTGTGTGTGTGTGTGTGTGTGTGTGTGTGTGTGTGTGTGTGTGTGTGTGTGTGTGTGTGCGCAGTGGGATCTGCCGCGAGGGGGAGCAGCTGGTGGTCGGACCCACGGATGACGGGGAGTTTCGGGAGCTGGCGGTCCTCAGTATCCAGAGGAATCGCTCCGGGTGTCGGGTCCTCAGAGCGGGACAGGCCGCTACTCTGGCACTCGGAGATTTCGACCGCTCGTTGTTACGAAAGGTGAGCATTTCTGTTGGTGGATCCAGAAGATACTGAATCTGAATCTGAGCTGTTACACTAGGGGGACTGCACCAGTAACTATTAAAGGATTAGTTAGGACAGAATTAAAATGTCCTGATGATTTACTCTCCCCCACGTCATCCAAGATGTTGATGAAGGTTTTTGAGGAAAACATTCCAGGATGTTTCTCCATATAGTGACTTCAATGACAGGTTGCCCCGCCCACATCATCAGAGAAGAGAAATTAAAAGAAATTTTGAAGTTTGTTGCAACAGAATTATTAGATAAACCTTGATTTAATCTAGGTTTAAACATAGGATGATTGTGTAAGTGTTCCCGCTGAAGCGTTCAGTGTTGGAGCCGGTGTAAGTTCTCCTGTTCTCCGGCAGGGAATGGTGATGGTTAGTCCCGAGATGAACCCCGATATCTGCTGGCGCTTTGAGGCCGAGATCGTTTTACTCTTCCATGCCAAAACTTTCCACAAGGGCTTCCAGGTGACTGTCCATGTGGGCAACGTCAGACAGACGGCCACAGTCGAGGCTCTGCAAGGAAAGGTGAGTAGTTTTTATCCGTCTGTCAAGTCAAGTCAAGTCATCTTCATTTATATAGCGCTTTTACCAATGTAGATTGTTTCAAAGCAGCTTTACAGAGATAAGCGGATAATTTAAGGTAACAGAGATTGTTTTGGCTTTATAGCAGAGTTAAGTTATTTTCCATCTAAAGTTAGTTTTGATTGATTTGCTTCCGTCGCAACGATAATTTGTTATTAAATTAGGGGCTGCTAAGTGGACACCATTCCCTCTACACAGACTTTAAACGCGAACCTGTGAGAAACGCTGATGGCGTTCAGATGCGCATTAAGAACGGGTTCTATAGTTATGTGCGTTTGAAAATATGCAGGTTTGGAATTCCCTACAAGCCAAGCCTAAACAAAGTACTTGTCTTTCCTTATAAATTTTGATAAAGAATTTTATTTTATTTTGTTGCTTTGGGGTAGGAACGCGAAACGAATTTTCCCGACAACGCCTTATCTGTATAGTGGTAGAGGGATCCTCCATAGGGAGAGACTAGTTGGCACTTCAGCACTGCGTTGTCATCGGTCCAGGCGAAGGTCCTTCGTCAGATCTGGATAAGGCCTGGATCCGGCAGGCTGCAGGAAAACCTCGGGATAAACACAGACACTAAAATTAGCGTAGATGCCATTCTTCTTATGATGTAACGAGTACATCAGGATTTATGGGAAGTGTTCCCGGTTCCGGCTGACCTAATCTATGCAGCCTAACATTAAATTATAGAAGTCTATAATGTATTATGTGAATGCTAGGTCAAAGAGATGTGTTTTTAGTCTAGCTTTGAACTGACAGAGTGTGTCTGCTTCCCGGACAATGGTAGGAAGGCTGTTCCAGAGTTTTGGTGCTAAATAGGAAAAGGATCTACCACCAGCAGGCGATTTTGATATTCTAGGTATTATCAACTGGTCGGAATTTTCAGATCGCAATAGACGTGAAGGACTATAATGCGTTAAGAGCTCGCTCAAGTACTGCGGAGCTAAACATTTTAGTGCTTTGTAAGTAATCAGCAATATTTTAAAATTGATGCGATGTTTAATAGGGAGCCAGTGCAGTTTTGACAGAACCGGGCTAATATGGTCATACTTCCTGGTTCTGGTAAGAACTCGAGCTGCTGCGTTTTGAACCAGCTGTAGTTTGTTTATTAAGCGTGCAGGGCAACCACCCAGTAGAGCATTACAATAATCTAGCCTTGATGTCATGAACGCATGAACTAATTGTTCCGCATTTGTCAATGAGAGCATATGGCGTAATTTAGATATATTTTTAAGATGGAAAAATGCGGTTTTACAAATACTAGACACATGACTTTCAAATGAAAGATTGGTATCAAAGCGCACACCCAGGTTCCTAACCGACGACGAAGACTTAACAGAGCAGCCATCAAGTGTCTGTCTGTCTGACAGATAGTTAGATAAACGCTTAAAGTCCCGCTGTAGTCGATCATTTTATCCCTTAAAACTCATATTTAATCACCAAAATGACATTTAAAAGTTTGAATACAATTAAGAGTTACAATACAGTGTTCTTATCCAGTATACCGTGTAAACGGCTGCGTTGTTAATGTGAAAAATGGCGGGAAAACTCTCCCTGCTGACCAAAACCCTCTGTTACGCCCGTTTCACACATACTCCGTGTGCAGTGCGTGTGCGGTGTGTGTTGCAGTGCGTATGCAGTGCAGGAGCAGCACGCGCAATAGTGCTTTCACATATGCTGCGTTTGCAGTGCGTAACTGATCCACTGCTGGCTATACCACAAATACATACTCTCAATTTGTATTTCAAATCAAGAAGTTACCAGCAACTTTTATTTAAAAAATGTTTTTTGTCAGCATTGCTATTCTTTTTGTACACATATAGCCTACACTCTTTAATAGATGTATTCACGTTTAAACACAATTTAAACAACATATTATTAAATGCATTACTTCTATATAATTATATATTAAGTTGCTCAAGCAAGTGGTAAAATATTTTACCATGTAGCCTACTTAAAATCGCAAAGCTTACATTTTAAATTAAAACGTAAAATTGACAAAAACAGCAGACTCATACCCTTTCCTTGCATAATTTAAATCTTTATATAATAAATCTTGCATGTCACAAAGAACTTGTTTTTCCACCTCCACGAATGAGACGAGTGTTGTTCATTATGTCGCCTTGTTGAGGTAAATTGTATTTTCCATTGATTTACCCCGGTCTTAACGTCTCAGCATTGCGATTCTCTTTGTACATAAACTCTTTAATAGACGTATGCACGTTTAAACACAATTTAAACAACGGCAGCCTATTATTCAATGCATAGCCTAATTGTACTTATATTAAGTTGCTCAAGCAAGTGATAAAATTTAACCATGTAGCCTACATATTAAATCGCAAACATTTTAAATTAAAACTTAAAATTGACAAAAACAGCCCACTCGCATGCCTTTTCTTTTTCATTTAAATTTTAATACAATAAATCTTGCATGTCACAAAGAACTTGTTTTTTTTTTTTACCTCCACGAATGAGACAAGTGTTGTATGTCGCCTTGTTGAGGTAAATTGTAGCTTTCCTTGCTTTACCCCGGTCTTGTGGAAAAAGTAGTATAATTAAATACATTTATGGTGAGATTACTACATTTTATTTCATTAATCGCATTTATGGTGAAATTTCTACATTTTCAGGTCAATATGTGTTCATTTTGACCACGAAACATGCGCTGTCACTTTAATTCAGCGTTTGCAGCACAGCAAAAATAGACTCGGTGCGGAAACGATCTCTGCACTGCTGTATACGCACCGCAACTGGAACGGATCGACGGACTGCAACCGCGTGCAGTGTGAAAGCTCTAACCTGTTAACATGGGTACGGAAAAAAATACGCACCGCATACGCACTGCAAACGGAGTATGTGTGAAACGGGCGTTACGCCCGTTTCACACATACTCCGTGTGCAGTGCGTGTGCGGTGCGTGTTGCAGTGCGTATGCGGTGCAGGAGCAGCACGCGCTAAAGTGCTTTCACATAAGCTGCGTTTGCAGTGCATAACTGATCCGACTGTACCACAAACAAATTGTATTTAAAATTCAGAAGTTATCAGCAAATTTTATTTAAAAAAAAATGTTTTTTTGTCAGCATTGCGATTCTCTTTGTACAGATATACTCTTTAATAGACGTATTCACGTTTAAACACAATTTAAACAAACTTCATTGCATTACTTCTATATAATTATATATTAAGTTGCTCAAGCAAGTGGCAAAATATTTAACCATGTACTTATATTAAAATCGCTTAGACTACATTTTAAATTAAAACTTAAAATTGACAAAAACAACAGACTCATATAGGCTACTCTTTCTTTTGCATAATTTAAATCTTTATACAATAAATCTTGCATGTCACAAAGAACTTGTTTTTCCACCTCCACGAATGAGACGAGTGTTGTTCATTATGTTGTGTTGTTGAAATATGTATTTTCCCTTGATTTACCCTGGTCTTAACGTCTCAGCATTGCGATTCTCTTTGTACACATACACTCTAACGTATGCACATTTAAACACAATTTAAACAACGTAGGCCTATTATTTAATGCATTACTTATTAAGTTCCTCAAGCAAGTGGTCAAATATTTAACCATGTAGCCTACTTGGGCTATATAAAAAACAGCCAACTCTCATGCCTTTTCTTTTGCATTTAAATTAAAACAATAAATCTTGCATGTCACAAATAATTTGTTTTTCCACCTCCATGAGTGTCGTTCATTATGTCGCCTTGTTGAGGTAAATTGTAGTTTTCCTTGCTTTACCCCGGTCTTAAAGTGAAAATAGTATTTAATTAAATACATTTATGTTAAGATTACTACATTTTATTTAATTAATCGCATTTATTGTGAAATTACTACATTTTTAGGTCAATCTGTGTTCATTTTGACCATGAAACATGCGCTGTCACTTTAATTCAGCGTTTGCAGCACAGCAAAAATAGACTCGGTGCGGAAACGATCTCTGCACTGCTGTATACGCACCGCAACTGGAACGGATCGACGGACTGCAACCGCGTGCAGTGTGAAAGCTCTAACCTGTTAACATGGGTACGGAAAAAAATACGCACCGCATACGCACTGCAAACGGAGTATGTGTGAAACGGGCGTTAGAGACAAAAATCATGCAGACACGCTTGACCAAACCTGCACATCGGTCAGAGCTGAGTGTGTGTGTGTGTGTGTGTGTGTGTGTTTATCAGCTGAAACACTGTCAACAGAAAGAGCTCAGCGTGTGTGTGTTTATCAGCTGGAAACACCGTCAACAGAAGAGTGAGTGAGTGAGTGAGTGTGTGTGTGTGTGTGTGTTTATCAGCTGAAACACAACAGAAAGCGCTCCGCACTCGCTCAGATCAAGAGCGTCTGGTGTTTCTGATGATCAATATGTAGATGTCGTGAGTAGAAGTGTTTCTGAATTACAGTTTGCTGTTGTGTGTTGATGTAGTTCATTACGCTGTGTGTTGAAGTGTGTTTTCTCAGGTTACTGATGCACAAACACAGCTTTATGCACTATTATAACCTCATTTTACTTGAGACTAGTATCAGGATTAGGGTTTTGTGGTATCGCTCTCCCCCAGATGAAAGCAGAGATCAGGTTCTCTAGTACGACTGATGTTCTGCTGTGATCTTGTGCTTCAGGACGAGCTGCGCACCGGAGAGAAAGCTGTGGTCGGGTTCAGGTTCATCAAACACCCGGAGTATCTGAAGCTGGGCGCCAAGCTGCTCTTCCGAGAGGGAGTGACCAAAGGCATCGGTCAGGTGACCAAACTACAGCCCGCGTGCCAGTACCAGCAG
This sequence comes from Vimba vimba, assembly GCA_022828995.1. NCBI lineage: Eukaryota > Metazoa > Chordata > Actinopteri > Cypriniformes > Leuciscidae > Vimba > Vimba vimba. The sequence goes on along the minus strand of CM040834.1, from coordinate 2,150,692 downwards.
CAGCAGCCCTGAGCTCAGACCAGCAGACCCGCTTCATCCACACACACAGATGCCTTTACACTCACAAACTCTGCGTCGCTCACTGTTTCTGTCCAGCTTTACAGGAAATATTCCTAAATCAAGATACATTCACTGGAGGAGCTAAATGATGTGAAGTCTTGTTTTCTGACACAAATTAAGTGCTTAAAAAAAGAACAAAATCTGCCAGAGTAGTTTTTTTTAAGTACAAACTTCATTTTTATTTTTCACAAAATGAAATTTTGCTTCTCCAGTAAATCTATCTTGATTTAAAGGAACAGTTCATTAAAAAAATGTAATTCTATCATTTACTCAACCTCAGGTCGTTTCAAACCTGTACGAGTATCTTCTGCTGAACACAAGAAGATATTTTGAAGAAATCTGTAACGAAACACTTCAATAGTATTTTCTTTCCTACTATGGAAGTCAATGGGGTCCAACAACAGTTTGGTTTCCCACATTGTTCAAAATATCTTCTTTTGTGTCCAGCAGAAGATACAAACTCATACAGGCTTGAAACAACTTGAGGGAGAGTAAATGATGACGGAAATTTATTTTTTAAGTGAATTATTCCTACAAGAATGTTTGTATATTCGTGCTGGAAAACAGAAAAGACACACTGAGGATTTGTGTTTGCAGTGTGTCTGCATATCAAACAGCTCATATCTTTCTTTTCAGTGTTCAGACGGCACTGAATAACACACACACTCACACACAGTCACAGTTTATGACATCATTCAGTAACCAAAGCACAGAGATTGTGTATTTAAATGTGGCTGCCAAAGATTATTCTTTTGTTTTAAGTGGACATTTTTATAACCGATGTCAATGAAGAATGGTTTCTTCTCGTGGCAGCTAGAGTTTGAAATCATCACCAAATGCCAGAAACTATCTCTGATATCTTTTAATTTATTTTATCGTTGTGTAACGAGGTTTTTTGTACTGAAGTGGCATCATCAGTCGTGAACAGCACAGCCTTTAGATATAAATCTGCTGCTTTACCACCAAGTGTCCCTCCGTTCTCACAGTCTTGAAGAGACAGAACGGCTCGTTCCTGCCTTGAGTAGCTCAGGAAAACTGGAGAACTACACTCCTTCTTCCGTTCAGACACACACACATCACTGTCGAATTATGCAAATTACTCTTTTATCTGTTCTTTCTCCCTCGGTGTTTCCCACATGAACACTTGGTTTGGTGCTAATGCTTCTGATTTACATGTTTTTAAATGTTGGAAGGGGAGGATAAAGTTTGTTAGATAAATGTTCTTGCCTAAAATCTGTCCTGTAACCATTGCATGCCTGTTCGTCTCCAAGAGCTCCAGTACTGAAGAGCGTCTCATCATTAACCTTCACTTTCAGGTTTACTGTTCTCTCTCTGTGCAGTTTTAGAAGAAAAAATCTATTTGAACCAAAAAGAATTGGACATTTATAAAGAATGTCAGGGGGACAAAATCTGGATGTTTTAGTTTCATAGATTTGTAATAATTTCCTTTCTAATATGCATTTGTTTTTTTGAGTGACGTCTCATTTTTACACCGAATGTCACTGAAGGGTTTTTTTTTTAGGTATTTTAAAATATTTTAGCCTTACTTTTTGGTGAATTGGAGGATTTATGTACAGATTTGTTTGTATATTGTGATGTACATAAATAAAAGTGTATTAAAGTTTATGATTGACAATGATTTGAGATGTGATGCAAAATGCTTGTTTTCTATCAACTCTCAATGTAGATGGTCTTGCTTAAATGTAAATGGATAAACTTGAATGGGACGGTTCATGATTTACAATATATATATATATATATATGTATTCTGTACTATATTCGTCAATGGGGTCCATCAACCGTCTGGTTACCCATATTCCTCAAAACATCTGCCTTCTCGATCGCCCCTGGTGGCTGGATGCAGTATAGCTCTTAAGCCCCTCCCTCTTCTCGATCAAATACTTGTTCTCCCCACTGTATGGGAGCTCTCTGAGGTATTATTAAGAATTAAATGAGACTATTTCAAGTTTTAGTCTAGATTTAAACTGACAGAGTGTGTCTGCTTCCCGGACAATGTTAGGAAGACTGTTCCAGAGTTTTTATTATCAACTGGCCAGAATTTTGAGATCACAACAGACGTGAAGGACTATGTGTTAAGAGCTCGCTCAAGCACTGCGGAGCTAAACCATTTAGTGCTTTGTAAGTAATCAATATTTTAAAATGTATACAATGTTTAATAGGGAGCCAGTGCAGTGTTGAGAGAACAGGGCTAATATGGTCATACTTCCTGATTCTAATAAGGCGGCGAGCTGCTGCGTTTTGGACCAGCTGTAGTTTGTTTATTATGCATGCAGGGCAACCACCCATAAGAGCATTACAATAATCTAGCCTTGAGGTCATGAACGCAAGAATTAACTGTTCCGCATTTTTCATTGAAAGCATATTTTGTATTTTTAAGATGGAAGAATGCAGTTTTATAGATGCACGAAATGTGGCTTTCAAATGAAAGATTGGTATCAAAGAGCACAGCCAGGATACTAACCGACGACGAAGACTTGACAGCAGTGTTTCTGTCTTTTCCATCTCGGATTCTCCTCTGGAACTTAGACTTTTCAATGTAATAATTAGCACATAGCACGTCATAATTTTGAATTGTAATAATGAATTAGTATGTCAATTACGAATTACAAAGCATGATTTTTCTTCTCTTATTTAGTGGAAAGGAGCTTCCATACATGTAAAAAAAAAAACCGAACAAAAAAAAACAGTTTTGTTCATGTTATGACCCCTTTAATAAATCGCAGCTGTTTTAATATGCAATCATGACTTAGTATCCCAATGTTTAGTGGAAAGAAATGGCTTTTGAACAATATTCTGTAGAACAACTTGTTTATTATTTACATTAAAACACAAAATATTTGAAAATCACAAATATTTCTAATCAAAACCTGCTCGTATAAAAAGCTTGTCCAGGTAAAGTGCTGTTGAATATCTCATGTCTTCTTAAAGAAGGAGTCCAATGTGCCGGAGTTTCCCAGCACTCGGGCTCTCTTGGCCTTCGGGCCGCTCTGGATCCGTGTTCTGCTCTTCCCATGGGACAACAGAGGAGCTCCGGCGGGAACGGGACCGTCACTGGAGGCCGAGGAACTGAAGGATTTCTGCAAGTCCAGAGCGAAGTGATAATCTGTGTGTTCAGGCATTTCCCAGACCAGCACCTTCTGTCCACAGCGTTCACACACCTGAAGATCCTCGGAGGAGCTCGGCTCTACACACACCTGAAGATCCACTGAGGAGCTCGGCTCTACACACACCTGAAGATCCACTGAAGAGCTCGGCTCTACACACACCTGAAGATCCTCGGAGGAGCTCGGCTCTACACACACCTGAAGATCCTCGGAGGAGCTCGGCTCTACACACACCTGAAGATCCACTGAAGAGCTCGGCTCTACACACACCTGAAGATCCTCGGAGGAGCTCGGCTCTACACACACCTGAAGATCCTCGTCTTTGGTCCGCATCCGCCCGTTTCCTTCAGAGAGCCCGAGGTTTTTCTCCAGGCTCTTTCTCTGGAAGAAGGAAGAGATTCCAGAGGCTTTCTGAGACCTGCACTGGCTGGGTGTGTTTTCCACAGGAGTGTGTGACGCGTGTTCCTCCGCTCGCCGCTTGTTCCTCTCGGCTACCTTCTCAAACAGGGACTGGATGGCCCCGGGGCTCCTGGGGGCCGGCTGTGTTTTGGGGGTTTGCGTTGAACTTGCGTCGCTGCTCAGGAAGCTGGTTATTCCTCCGGAGGAGGATGAAGGTACATCACTGAACTTACTGGCTGACAGATGAAGGCAAGTCAAGGCAGGAGACCTACGAGAAAATAATGAAGCCTTAGCAAAGTAACTCAACTGTTGTAATATATATATATATAGAGTATATACACAGTGCATCCGGAAAGTATTCACAGCGCTTCACTTTTTCCACATTTTTTTATGTTATAGCCTTCTTCCAAAATGTATTGAATTCATTATTTTCCTCAAAACTCTACAAACAATACCCCATAATGACAACGTGAAAGAAGTTTGATTGAAATCTTTGCAAATTTATTAAAAATAAAAAACTTTTTAAAAAAATCAACATGTACATAAGTATTCACGGCCTTTGCTTAATACTTTGTTGAAGCACCACTGGCACCAATTACAGCCTCAAGTCTTTTTGAGTATGATGCTACAAGCTTGGCACACGTATTTTTGGGCAGTTTCTCCCATTCTTCTTTGCAGAACATCTCAAGCTCCATCAGGTTGGATGGGGAGCGTCGGTGCACAGCCATTTTCAGATTTCTCCAGAGATGTTCAATTGACCCTTCGCTAAGCCACGCCCGAAAACCGCCACAGGCCAATCGTAGCTTAGCAACCGTAACTAGGCGCAGGAGGGAACATAGCTGTTCCTCAATTTGTGTGTTTCCCATTTGAATGGTCAGCGTACGAGGCGGCTGCTGCTTGCACTGGGACCTATAGGCTTTAGCTTCAATTTTGATGAAATTTGAAATTTTGATTCTCTAATCGGTTGCATATTATGTCGTGGATATATCCCTCGAATGCATACTGCAGTCCCTTTTGTCCCTTTTGTCTTGCTCTCTCAGATATTTCACCAGTTCGCCAAAAATACCAATTATCTCCTTGGGAATGTCTGACGTGCCAGGTGCGGAAGCTTGTCAGGCGTAGCAACAGTAACTAAGGAGGGTGGGGCCTAGCGAAGGGTCAATTGGGTTCAAGTCTGGGCTCTGGCTGGGCCACTGAAGGACATTCACAGAGTTGTCCCGTAGCCACTCCTTTGTTATCTTGGCTGTGTGCTTAGGGTCGTTGTCCCGTTGGAAGATGAACCGTCGGCTCAGTCTGAGGTCCAGAGCTCCGGAGCAGGTTTTCATCACGGATGTCTCTGTTCATTGCTAAATTCATCTTTACCTCGATCGTGACTAGTCTCCTGGTTCGTGCCGCTGAAAAACATCCCCACAGCTGATGCTGCCACCACCAGGCTTCACTGTAGGGATGGTATTGGCCAGGTGATGAGGGGAGCCTGGTTTCCTCCAGACATGACGCTTCCCAATCAGACCAAAGAGTTCAATCTTTGTTTCTCATGGTCTGAGAGTCCCTCAGGTGCCTATTGGCAAACTCCAGGTGGGCTGTCATGTGCTTTTACTGAGGAGTGGCTTCTGCTGATTGGTGGAGAGCTGCAGAGATGGTTATTCTTCTGGAGGGTTCTCCTCTCTCCACAGAGAAACGCTGGAACTCAATCAGAGTGACCATCGGGTTCTTGGTCTCCTCCCTGACTAAGGCCCTTCTCCCCCGATCGCTCAGTTTGCTCTAGGAAGAGTCCTGGTGGTTCCAAACTTCTTCCATTTACGGATGATTGAGAACACTGTGCTCATTGGGACCTTCAATGCTGCAGACATTTTTCTGTACCCTTCCCCAGATCTGTGCCTCGATACAATCCTGTCTCGGAGGTCTACAGACAATTCCTTGGACTTCATGGCTTGGTTTGTGCTCTGACATGCACTGTTAACTGTGGGACCTTATATAGACAGGTGTGTGTGCCTTTCCACATCATGTCCAATCAACTGGTGGACTCCAATCCAGTTGTAGAAACATCGAGGATGATCAGGGGAAACAGGATTGCGTCTGAGCTCAATTTGAAATGTCATGGCAAAGGCTGTGAATATTTATGTACATTATTTGTACGTTTTACATTAAAACTTCTTTCACGTTTGTAGAATTTTGAGGAAAATAAGGAATTTAATCCATTTTGGAATAAGGCTGTAACATAACAAAATGTGGAAAAAGTGAAGCGCTGTGAATACTTTCCGGATGCACTGTATGTCTGTGATTGGCTATAATGATCAACCCTTAAAAAACATGTTGTCTTCAACTGAGCACTTGCACAGATACACACGTTTGAAAGCAGGCGTCATTCAGCGGATCCCTAATATATCCGCTTGTAGACGAATCAGCTGATAGACGCCTGCTTTCAAACGTGTGTTTTTGTGAAACCGCTCAGTAAGACAACATGTTTTTTAAGGGTTGATCATTGTAGCCAATCACAAACATGTATGTTGAGCACATAAAAACAATGGCCAATCAGAGGTGTTTAATGCTGCGTTCACACGCGAATAGAGCGTCTGGCGCGAGTGATTTCCATGTTAAGTCAATTGAAAGACGCGAATTCGCCTCGTTCGCGCTAATGAGGCGACTTTAGCGTCTGGCGCGAGTGATTTTATTTGGTGCTTTTTGTGCATTCACGCGTTTGACGCGAATTCGCATCTGACGCCCGAGTTGAAAAAACTGAACTTTGGCGTCAGTTCGCGCCGTGTTAACCAATCAGGAGCCTGCTTGCTGCTGTCGTGGTGAAGTTAAAACAAAGCAAATCTTTTGTCACATAAAAACTTGATTTCAATATATGAGACATATTCATTTTGTATTGAATGCTATTTATTCCATATCTAAATCCAGATTATATGAAACATTATTATTCTAATGTAAAGACAACCAACATGCTTTAGTATATACGGACATAGTGTCTGGACAGTGTTGTGTGAGAAAAAAAAAAAAAAAAAAAACTCACAGGACAGGTTAATTACTTTTGGAGGCTGGCTCCATTTATCATCAAAACAAAAATAAATTACAGATGACAGGGCGCGGGACAGGCGGAAGCACTGCTGAAAGCGGCCGTCATCCAGGCGCAGCTCCTGGAGCAAGTGGTGAAACTCGCCAAACGCCTCCGGATCGAGGGTCTGATGGACCCAAGTATGGCGACGATGACCCCTATGCTGCTGTTCTGCTCTCCAGAGCAAATACGAGCGGTGACTCTCTCGAGGAATGCTCGATCAACATCAGCCATCTTGCAAACAGACAACCGCCTAGCACTTGCCCCTCCCACAAGAAGCGGATTTCGCCTTGGACGCACTTCAAACACTTGCTTTATACGCGTGTCCTATTCGCTTTGGACGCGCAAATGGATTCAAAATGTTCAAGCTCCCAACTAGACGCGAATTTGATGCGCTATTCGCGTTTGGTGTGAACGCAGCATAAGAATCCGCTCAACAGCGCTCAAAAGGCTACAAGGAAATGCTGGTGTCGTTATATTTTTTTGGTACAGAAGTCGGTACTTTTGACAACTCTGCTTGTCTACATTGGTTGTTTGTTTAGCGGACGGCTCCTGTGTTTCACTCACCACGCCTCCTGGTGGCTGCCTGCAGTATTGAGGCTCTTGATGATAGCAAAGCTGTCTGAGGTCATCTTGGTGGCGTCGTATCGCACAAGCGCACAGCAGCGAGAGAAACTACTGGCTCTCTTTTCTCCCGCCTGCCGGACGCCCACCGTCAGCTGTTTGGCCACTCGCCCGTTCTGCAGAGGAACACAATACATTACAGCATCGCTGTGGGAGATAATCACACGCCAAACGCTAGTCCATGTTAAAACTCATTGACTTTGCTCACACAGGCCTACACTACCAGTCAAACGTTTTAGATCGGTCAGATTGTTTTTAAAAGAAGTCTCTTCTGCTCAGCAAGGCTGCATTTATTTGTTTAAAAATAATAGTATTGTTAAATATTATGACAATTTAAAATGACTGTTTTCTATTTTAATATATTTTACAATGTAATTTATTCCTGTGATCAAAGCTGAATTTTCAGCATCATTACTCCAGTCTTCAGTGTCTCACAGTCTTCACATCTTTCAGAAATCAGTATAATATGATGATTTGATGCTCAAGAAATGTCTTTACTGTCACTTTTGATCAATTTAATTCATCCTTGATTAATAAAATATTGAATTATTGTATTTCCTTCGCTTGAACAGTAGTGTATAATGTTACAAAAGCTTTAACAACTTCCCTAAACCGTTGGTTGGTTTTTCCACCTTGTTACACTTTTGCTGTTTGGGGTCAAAAATGGCCATCCAAAAAATAGCTTATAAATCTCTCATTATGCTATCGGGGGTGGGTGTCTAAAGTATCAGGGGATGAAGTTCAAACAGCCTGCAGCTTGTCTATTAAAATACATGATTAGGATATAAGGATTTTTTGATTAGCTCTGGCCAAAATACAGCGCAAGCTCAGAACAACGCGTTTACTTGATCACATGACCACTGAACAGCGCAGCGAGATCCAGTGAGAAGTTTCCGATACAAACACAAATGTTTGTGTGACAACAATCCAGTTATAATACTTTTCAATTCACAAATCACAAACATTTATTTAGGATTTATCGTAGGAACACACTTATTGTAAACATGGTATTGTGGCAGAAATGTGGGATATTCATATCAAATGTTATTGTAATATTAATATAGACATTTATTACATATTAAAGGAGTAACAAAATATAAGGCAAATTACAGAAACAAATGTTTACTTTTAATAAGAATAGTTCTAACTCAGTAAGAATATTAAAATTTGACCCTTTAAAAATTAGGTTGTTAAAATGTATATCTGTCTCCAACTCCAGCTACTGTCAAATGTACAAACATATATTATATAAACAGAAATGTATTGATTTGACAGCCCTTTTTTATTTAAAAGGCCATTAATTTTTTACCGGGAACACAAAATTAGGTAAAGGATTTTTAACACAATACTGTGTATCATAGGTAGTATTAGTAAATGTGAATTTTACTTGGCACTTTAAACATTTTGACTCTACATAGCAACTAACTGCATTAAAACAGACATTGGTGTGCTTTTAGCAGCATTTCTTTGAGCGTGGCTCGTCCGATCAGAATGGAGTTGGAACTTCTGGTTTGCTTGCTCCAACAGCACTAGTTCCTTCATCAGTAACGGACTCACCATGTCTCTGTCTTTGCCCAGTCGTTCCTCTAACTCGAGGGCGAGCTGATGAAGCCAGTGCTGAACCTGCAGACACACACACACAAGAGCATGAGCATCACGAGCAGGAACACACACACACACACACACACACACTCTCAGATTCACCTGCTGTTTCGTAGCCAGAGAGGTTTTCCCAGGGAAGTTCTTGCTGCAGCCGATGGATTTGGGAAGATGTCTCGGCTTCACCGGCTCAAACTCGATCCCTCGGCACAAGTCGAACAGCCACGGCCTGAGACAAACATTCACACGCCTTTACACCACTTTCACGACATTCCTTCGTTATTATTGGAATAGGTTTTTTAAAAGCGTTATATAGAGATTAAATGAGCATTCGCAACCGGAAATTGTCTGAAATCACTGCAACCAAAAATGAATTTTCGCTTACGGCTAAAACCGTTTTATATATTTTTAAAGCCTAATAAATGTTAAAATCGATTAATGGCTAAAACTGAGAAAAAAAAATAATTTCATAGAATTTTTGAAAATAAATACAAATGGAAAAAAAAATTAATAGAATAAAGTAAAAAAAAAAAATATGCCATTAAACAAATATTTAAAATAGAGTCTACTGTCTTTGTTGTTCCAACGTTAATTGGAGATTAAATGTGAAATTATTACAATATAAAAATATATATAAAAACCTTTAATGTTAGGTGCAATGAATCGTGATTACAGAAAAATGTGCGATTAATTAATAATTTTTTTAGTTAAGTGACAACACTACTTTTGAATTCTGTCAATTTTATCACAGAATTAAAACAACATGTCATTTTTATGCTCCTTAATATTTGTTTGCATGAGTGTTGATTATTAAAAAAAAGTTGATGAATCAATTATTAACTTATTATTATTAACTTAATTTTCGGTTTCAATGTTTTTCTAAAAAAAAAAAAAAAGATAATAATTTTGGTGCATCATTCATTTCTACCCAACTTTCCATGACGATTTTATTAATTTCCTTGAATTGTTCAGGCCTGAAGCTTCTTCCGATGGCTTGTGTTTCTGAAAGTGCTGATTCTCACCCCGTCTTCTCTCCGAAGAGCTGCTCCAGCTGGACCTTGGAGAACTGAGTGAGATCTCCCATGTTTTCCACCCCCAGAGTCTCCGTAATGGATGTTCCCAGCTTTCCTCCCAGATTACGACTGAAGATCAACCACACATCATCATGTTATCAGTGTGGTGGGATACAACGGCAATCATACAAGATCATAGTCCATAATTAGATCTACTGACATCTTACGGATGGGAAGAGTGTTGAAGAGCTGTGGGACGGATCCCTGGGGAATCACTGTCTGGCGATTGGGCTTGTTTAAACCACACGCTAGTTTGGCTAACACCTATAAAGTAAAAAAATGGAGGAAAAATGTGTGAACAAGTAGATCCAGATCCAATTATCATGATACGTTTTGTGCTTTAATACTTTTGAAATGAAACAAAGTCTCAGACTTCAAATTCTGTCTGTTTTATTATTAAATTCAAGCCATTTGGACGGATTGCTGAAGCCACATGTGGACCGATGACTGATTGATTTCTGAAGGATCATGTGAAACTGAAGACTGGAGTAATGATGCTGAATATTCAGCTTTGATCACAGGAATAAATTACACTTTACTATATATATATATTTATATATATATATATATATATATATATACTATTTTTAATGTTTTTGAAAGAAGTCTCTTATGCTCATCAAGCCTGCAGTTAAAAAAACAAAAACAAAAAAAACCCAGTAATATTATGAAATATTATTACAATTTAAAATAATGGTTCTCTTTTTTAATATACTTTAAAATGTAATTTATTTTTGTGATGCAAAGCTGAATTTTCATCAGCAAGTACTCCAGTCTTTGGTGTCTTATGATCCTTCAGAAATCATTCTAATATGATGATTTGATACTCAGTTATTATCAATGATGGAAACAGTTGTGCTGTTTAATATATTTTTTTGGAATACTTTTTTCAGGATTCATTGATGAGTAAAACGTTAACAGCATTTATTCATAAAAACAGCATTTATTAAAAATAAAAACATTTCTAACAATATAAATCGTTACCATCACCTTTTATCAATTTAACGCATCCTTGTTGAATTAAAGTACTAATTTCTTTAAAAAAAATAGTTATTGTTCCCAAACTTTTGAACGGTAGTGTATATTGTTACAAAAGATTTCTATTCTAAATAAATACAGTTCTTTTTAACTTTTTATTCATCAAATAATCCTGAAAAAAGTATCTCAGGTTATAAAAAAAATATTAAGCAGCACAACTGTTTCCAACATTGATCATAAATCAGCATATTAGAATGATTTCTGAAAGATCATAAGACACCAAAGACTGGAGTACTTGCTGATGAAAATTCAGCTTTGCATCACAAAAATAAATTACATTTTAAAGTATATTAAAAAAGAGAACCATTATTTTAAATTGTAATAATATTTCATAATATTACTGTTTTTTTTTGTTTTTTTTAACTGCAGGCTTGATGAGCATAAGAGACTTCTTTCAAAAACATTAAAAATAGTGCTGTTTCCAAACTTTTGACTGGTACTGTATATATATATATATATATATATATATATATATATATATATATATATATATATATATATATATATTCACACAGAAAACTATTATTTTAAATTGTAATAATATTTAACAACATTACAGGGTTCGTACAGACACTGTTAAAAGAAATTCTAGGATTTTCAAGGACTTTAAGCTCTACTTTCTTGGTTTTCGAGGACCACAATCCGAGATCTCATTTATCAAACAATATCTTTATTATCTTTTAAATTCTAAAGAAGGTAAATAGATCAATAAAAATATACTAATAAAAGAAAATGGTAAAAAATAAAGTGCAGCACATGCAATGACTGGCAGTTTTAGCCATTGAAAGGATACTATGACAAAGATATCGCTTTCCTCTTTCAAACTGATTTATTTCCATAATTATATATGATTGACCTGAAGAAAGAAAGCTGTATCATATACTTGGATATTTATATGAGCAATATCACACTCATAGCCATGCAAAATGCCCCTCTCTCTCTCTCTCTCTCTCTCTCTCTCTCTCTCTCTCTCTATACAGTGAGGAAAATAAGTATTTGAACACCCTGCTATTTTGCAAGTTCTCCCACTTGGAAATCATGGAGGGGTCTGAAATTGTCATTGTAGGTGCATGTCCACTGTGAGAGACATAATCTAAATAAAAAAATCCAGAAATCACAATATATGATTTTTTAACTATTTATTTGTATGATACAGCTGCAAATAAGTATTTGAACACCTGTCTATCAGCTAGAATTCTGACCCTCAAAGACCTGTTAGTCTGCCTTTAAAATGTCCACCTCCACTCCATTTATTATCCTAAATTAGATGCACCTGTTTGAGGTCGTTAGCTGCATAAAGACACCTGTCCACCCCATACAATCAGTAAGAATCCAACTACTAACATGGCCAAGACCAAAGAGCTGTCCAAAGACACTAGAGACAAAATTGTACACCTCCACAAGGCTGGAAAGGGCTACGGGGAAATTGCCAAGCAGCTTGGTGAAAAAAGGTCCACTGTTGGAGCAATCATTAGAAAATGGAAGAAGCTAAACATGACTATCAATCTCCCTCGGACTGGGGCTCCATGCAAGATCTCACCTCGTGGGGTCTCAATGATCCTAAGAAAGGTGAGAAATCAGCCCAGAACTACACGGGAGGAGCTGGTCAATGACCTGAAAAGAGCTGGGACCACCGTTTCCAAGGTTACTGTTGGTAATACACTAAGACGTCATGGTTTGAAATCATGCATGGCACGGAAGGTTCCCCTGCTTAAACCAGCACATGTCAAGGCCTGTCTTAAGTTTGCCAATGACCATTTGGATGATCCAGAGGAGTCATGGGAGAAAGTCATGTGGTCAGATGAGACCAAAATATAACTTTTTGGTCATAATTCCACTAAACGTGTTTGGAGGAAGAAGAATGATGAGTACCATCCCAAGAACACCATCCCTACTGTGAAGCATGGGGGTGGTAGCATCATGCTTTGGGGGTGTTTTTCTGCACATGGGACAGGGCGACTGCACTGTATTAAGGAGAGGATGACCGGGGCCATGTATTGCGAGATTTTGGGGAACAACCTCCTTCCCTCAGTTAGACCATTGAAGATGGGTCGAGGTTGGGTCTTCCAACATGACAATGACCCGAAGCACACAGCCAGGATAACCAAGGAGTGACTCTGTAAGAAGCATATCAAGGTTCTGGCGTGGCCTAGCCAGTCTCCAGACCTAAACCCAATAGAGAATCTTTGGAGGGAGCTCAAACTCCGTGTTTCTCAGCGACAGCCCAGAAACCTGACTGATCTAGAGAAGATCTGTGTGGAGGAGTGGGCCAAAATCCCTCCTGCAGTGTGTGCAAACCTGGTGAAAAACTACAGGAAACGTTTGACCTCTTTAATTGCAAACAAAGGCTACTGTACCAAATATTAACATTGATTTTCTCAGGTGTTCAAATACTTATTTGCAGCTGTATCATACAAATAAATAGTTAAAAAATCATACATTGTGATTTCTGGATTTTTTTTTTAGATTATGTCTCTCACAGTGGACATGCACCTACGATGACAATTTCAGACCCCTCCATGATTTCTAAGTGGGAGAACTTGCAAAATAGCAGGGTGTTCAAATACTTATTTTCCTCATAAGACGGATAGAGTCCGTCTGCTGCAAAGAATTTCAACAATGCCAGTTTCTCCTGGACAAAATCTCTGAATCAGACGAGGACATGGACATTTGTGAACTGGATTGGTGGGAGTGGCTTGCGAAGCTGTGCAATGTGGTGCATTGTGGGAGTTGTTGTCTTCCATACAAATGCGCCTTAAAGTTACTTTCTGTCTTTCCTCGGTCAAGAAGGCACCAAATTCAAAATTTAAGTTACATTTCGACTACATATATGACCCACTTTCAATATAGATTAATGTTCCCACGGGTGAAATGCTCCTTTAAACACCAATTTCACATATTGTCTTTCAATAATTCAAGCACTTTTCAAGAACCCTTTCATAAATATGGCTGATTTCAAGAGTTTTCCAGGAGTTAAATTTCAAAATGTCAAATTCAAATACTTCAAGCACTTTAAGCACCTTATACAAACCCTGATATTACTGTTTTTACTGTGTTTTTGATCAAATAAATGCAGCACATACATATATACATACATATATATAAAAATTATATTATATGCTATAAATATTATAGTATATAATAATAAATAATAAATAAACATTATTATGTATATAATAATGTTTCCAAACTTTTGTCCGGTACTGTATCCAAATGAACCGTATTGAGATTGTAATTGAATCAAGAGCTTGTGAATCTGTGTCAGTGATCTGAGTGCTAGGGATGCGCGGTATACCGGTACTGCAAAAATACCGGGATATATTATATTTCAAACGGTACAATATCATAATTTTGCTCAATTCGGTATTTGATGTGCTGCAGTTTCGAAGTTCACCACTAGGTGGCAGTGCGCTACCCAAACAGATGCTTGAAACCGGCAAAAAGTGACAACGGAGAAACAAGATGGATCGAACTGATCAAGCTAATAGCGGAACACGGACATCTAGCTCATCATTTTGATTCCCGCTTTGTTCAGCAGATTTTCAAGCAGTGTTTTTTAATAAAATTGTTTCAATTCATTTAACTTTTGAGGCTGGTTATTGGTCACAATTCATTTAACTTTTGAGGCTGGTTATTGGTCACCTGTGGTATCGATTTAGTATCGATACCGAGGTATTAGATTCTGGTATCGTACCGAAGCCAAAATTGTGGTATAGAGCCATCCCTACTGAGTGCTGAGCAGATCCTCTGACTGGGAAGATGTAAAGGATTCCTGCATGTAAATGGTTGTTTTGGTGAATCCGACCTTGTTGTGCGAGATCCCGGCGGAGCAGCGGAAGCCCGTGTGTTTCTCCACCGCGGCCCTCGTCTCCTCCACGATCATCGCGCCGAGAGCCAGACGCAGATCAGCAGAAGAAGAAGAGGAGGAGGAGAGATGATCCAGCCACTGATGAAGACCCGCGGCCCGAAGCGCTTCTGCAGGAACACACAGATGATTAGGGGTGGGTCTCGTGTGGATTTTAAAGGTGCAGTCTGTAAGAATGACAGCTAGTGGTTGAAATAGGTACTGCAGTAGAGGGCTGCATTGGGATTGAATCCCGCTGGGTCCCGCGGGACCCAACGCAAATCTCGCAGGAGCGGGCGGTTTGAACTTTGCTGCGGGCGGGAATGGGCGGCTAAAAAAAACACTGCGGGATCGGGAAGTAGCCTAGCAACATGATGGAGATGTCAATAATGGCGCTTTTCCACTACACAGTATCGGCTCGACTCGACTCGACTCTGTTTGGTTTTCCACTGTGTAAAAGTTGTAACTGTATCTGCTTCCAGGTACTTTTTTTCATACCACCTCCGGCGAAGTTCTGGGCGAGCTGAGGCGATACTAAAATGTGACGTGAAAACACGGCAGACTGCTGATTGTTCAGAGAGAATTGTCACTATTCACTGTCATCATTGCACGCGCCAGACAGAGTATCCTGAATAAAAAACAGCAAAAACGAAAACAAAACCAGCATACACTTGATTTCCTCCATTGTCCTGTGTGTATGTGTCCAGAATACATGCCGGCCAGGGAAACGAAACAAACAACCCCATAAATCTCTTTAATAATAGCAATACAAATACGTGTTTTTTCCTGCGGGACGGGAGAAGACACAAAATCAATGCATCTCTATTATTGTGCGGGAATAAATTCTCAGAGTTTTGCGGGTGCGGGCGGGAGTGGACAAACATATTGCGGGAGCGGGCGGGAGTGGACATACATATTGCGGGAGCGGGCGGGAGTGGACATACATATTGCGGGAGCGGGCGGGAGTGGACATACATATTGCGGGAGCGGGCGGGAGTGGACATACATATTGCGGGAGCGGGCGGGAGTGTAACACATACGTTGCGGGAGCGGGCGGTAATGGTCAGAAATTCGGCGGGTGCGGGCGGGATGAAGAAAACAGTCCCGCGCAGGGCTCTATACTGCAGTCCAAATTCAAAATATCAGAGATAGTTGTTTCCCCCGCCTCCTCAGACTCGCCGCTCGCACGGGTCGCCAGATTGAGACACGCAACAGGAACAAGGAAATTGACAATGAATGAAAAATGGAAACGTGCAGTATCACAGATCAAAACAATAACAAACATTCCAGCCTGGAAACACACATCTCAAAGTAAAATAACTGTAGAGGTGTTCTTCAGAGAAACAAGTGTGTGAACTCGGCATGTTTCCTCAATATCTGCAAACATATTATGGTATTTTTATGCTTTAGTAGAGTGAGAAAGTTACATACAGCACCTTTAATGATTTCGATTCTGCTTATCGATTCCAATTCTTACTCCAATTAGGTAAAAAAAAAAAAAAATGTAGATATCATTCACATTTAGTCTTATTGCAAAGCATTTAATTGTAGCTGAATATGAACAAAGATCAACAGGCTCAAGAACACTTATACAAGGAACGTTTGCCTGTGGTTTAAAAACACCACAGAAAAACAACTAGCCCAAACTAATATAAATTTTAAGTATTATTAAAAGACAGTAAACACTAAGTAATTACAAAAGTAAACAAGTAAAAAATTAGCAGTCGCAAGAAATAGATACAACTGAACAAAGAAACGATTGAAATAAACAGTGTTTTAAGATTTTCAGGAACAGAAACTGTAGTGCAGTTTATAAATAAGATATACATTACAAAAGTTACTCAGTCAAGAACGAGTGAATTTCCTCTGTCTTGTGTAGTTTGATCAGTGTTATTACAGAGACGCTGCAGGAATATTAGTGCTGTCACTTTAAGAGCTGCACGGATCCAATATACTGATACACATGAACACACAGAGGCTCACGCTTGAAGGGTTTAAAGTCATATTGAAATGCTTACAAAGGAATCGATAAGAGGAATCAAACTTCTTATAACTTTTTCTATTAACTTTTTTATTTTTATAACAAGTATCCGATTCCTGACCTCAAGTAATAGATTTTCGATTCCCAACCATAGAGATGATGGAGTTTTATTACTCCGCAGAAGAGAAGGGGTTTTCTGGACGGATAAACTGCCATATGTAAAGCATCATCTACTGTGAAGAGGCATTATGGCTGTTGTGCTGGAGTTTATTCTCAAGGAAGAAGCGTGTCTGTTAATAGCTAAAGCTACAGTACGTCTAGAGCTGGTCTATCAGCCTGAGAGCCTTTCCATCTAAACTGCTTATATCACTGAAGACCAGAAGTGAATGATTTATGAGCAGCAGAATAACATCTCTCTCTCTTTTACGCTGAGGAAGAACCTCGATCCACACAGTCACGCAGAGCCGAAGCACAACCAAAACAGCGTTCTTCAGTGTGGGGTTTTAGACACTCGACAAATGTTTCATAGCGCATCTGACTTTAACTTGTGTGCAAATTGGAATATCTCAAAGCTTTTGCAAATAAAGCAGCGTTTCCATATCATGTGTTCAAGAGAACAAAATCGTCACTTCCTGGGAAATCGGTGCAGAATATCAGTAATAAACTAAGTTTCTGCAGTCGTTCTCTTTCTCCTCCATCATAAACGAGTGTGTCTCGAGCGTCAGACGAAACACAGTAAACGCTGTCATGTTCTCTAGCGTTCGGATGCTGGTGTTTGGGAACACACTCGTGTGTGTGAGACGCTTCTGGAGGGAATTACACCAATTCATTCTGATCACACACTTCGACTCCGGCGTTTCAGAAACACCAAACCAACATTAGAGATGCTGCGACGCCATTGGTCCACTGGTTACTCCAGTTATCCAATCACAGCCGACGCTGAGGCAAAGTCACATGAGGTTTTGAGGGATTCATTCTGCTAATGTGTTTCCAGCGTAGTTTATGTGCATTTCTTCTCATCGGATAAAAAAATGAATCCACCTCAATTGGGCACATACATTTATATGAGCATTATTAGAATTTATGCGTATCTTGCCATTTCCATCCCATTTTTTATGCAATATCCCAAAAATTCACATAAAAATAGGTGGATGGAAACACAGCTAATGTTCCTGCCACACAAAAAATATGTGCATCTTAGCATTTCCATCCAGCATTTTTATTTATTTATGTGATATCCCAACATTTGCATCAGAATAGGTGGATGGAAAGCATAAGGATTAGGTTTTGCTGTGATTCTCAAATGCGCACCTTTATCCTCGCTGGGATCACCGGAGTGTATCTGAGGAAAGCCTTGAACGTGTGTGTTGCTCAGCAGCTGCGGTGTGATGTCCCGGACGCCCGTGTGCTTCAGGCGCTCCTCAACGCTGGCCGTCAGGTCCATGTACGCCTCGTCGATACTCGCTCTCTCGATGACAGCGAAGCGGGACATCACCTCGATCACCTCCACACTCGCCTCCCGGTAACTGACGCACACACACACACACACACACACACACACACACACACGACAACTCGTGAAAAAAAAAAAAATCACAGTAGGGCCAGTCATAAACCCAAGTCAAAGGTGCAGTGTGTAATATTCAGGAGGATCTGTTGACAGAAATGCAATATCATATTCATAACTGTGTTTTCAGTGGTGTATAAAGACCTCACATAATGAAGCGTAATGTGTTTATTAGCTTAGAATGAGCATTTCTCTCTACACACACCGCAGGTCCGCTTACATCGACACGTTTCTACGGTGGCCCTGAACGGACAAACGCGTTTCGTCACTATGTTGTTCTTCGTGCAAAGAAGCTTCAGCTAAAGCCAGCGAATAAAACACTGACGCAATGATGAACAAGTAACATTCTTTGAATGTGAGAAGGCAGATTCACTAGCTCCAATTTATATTTAAATGTATTTACTTT
Organism: Vimba vimba; assembly: GCA_022828995.1. NCBI lineage: Eukaryota > Metazoa > Chordata > Actinopteri > Cypriniformes > Leuciscidae > Vimba > Vimba vimba. Next base: position 2,131,918 of record CM040834.1, on the reverse strand, counting down.
GATTATCCTAGTTATCTACAACAATACTTTGTACTCTTTTCTTCAAACCACCAAGTTAGGCATTCTGTCCAGACTTACTTTCTCGTTCCTTGTGTTAAAAAAACAATTGGTAAGAGAGCATTTATGTTTAAAGGCCTATTAGACTGGAATAATTTGCCTGTAGATATTAGATCCATTACTTCATTTCGGTTGTTTAAAGAATCTTTATTATCTTATTTTAAAGTAGATTGCACATGCTATCATTGAAACTGCCGTTGTTGTTATGTGGACTGTTTTTTTTGTTTTTTTTTTGTTATTGCTATATTTTTTTGTTGTTTGCCTGTTTGTTGATGTATTGTTAATTGTAATCTTGTTATGTTCTTTAAGTTGTAATTGTGTTTCATTGTAAGGACCCCCTCGAAAACGAGATGATACATCTCAAGGGGTTAATCCTAATAAATTCTAATAATATCAAGTAACAATAATATTCGCAGTAACATAACGTTTTACTGAATAATTAATTAAACCTAATTTCTTAATTTATCTTTGTAAAGAATCCTCATTGTTTAACTGCTACTCTCTGCTGTCTCAGACGACGACATCACTTCCTGTCGGCCACCGTAACTTCTGTTGGGTGCAATTCACAACCTCACCACTAGTTGTGCTAAAACTTACACACTGCACCTTTAAATCAGAAACATCCACTGTAAATGGTAACCGGGTGAAACCAGCATGAATAGAAAGATTCATTTTCTAACTTGTAGCGTTTTTATAATGTGCCGTTTCTCCATTAGGACCGAACAGCACAACAGGAAGAGATGTGCACTTACTGAGTGAGATCCGCCTTCCCGTGGGACTCTCGGACTCGAGCCACCTGTAGATCCGGGCACAGGGTCCTGGCATCATCGGCCCACATGTTCCTGGTGACACCGTGAGCCCGGGCTTCATAACTCACCGCTATAATGCTAACGACACACATCACTGGGGTCTAAATTACCATGAAATCAAAGATGACAATTCTTATCATTCACATCATTATTGTTTGAATAATCTTTAAACAGAATTCATCTCTTCTCTTCTCTGATGATGTGGGCGGGGCAACCTGTCACTCACATGAGATCAGCCAATAGCAAACCACAACCATCCAATCAATTCCTCACAGACACAATCAAGCCCCGCCCACATTTGTTCTTGTTCCAGAAGCGTTTCACTCGGATATCCGGCACAATAGAGGAGAGAAGACCAGCGCAACTTCACTTTCATTCTTTAATGGGTGAATTTCAGGACATATTCAGATTAGTCTGTGGCACTTTACTGTATTTCAGTGTAATAGGGGTGTAACGAGACCCTCATGTCACGATTCGATACATATCACGATACGATATTATTGCGATACTCCAAGACATATGATAAAAGATTAACAGAAAATGTACTGTTGATTTAAATGCTAAATTTGATATTACATTGTGTGTGTAAGTGAATAGTCTTGGACTTGGTGCTGGAAAACCCAAAGCACAGGACAATAGAGACACCAGAATAACAATATTCATGATTCTGAAGATGAAAATACGGCATTATTTTAGACGAATATACTTTCACTGTCACTGACTAGATATATTTAAAATAATGTAGGACACTTTTTACTGGTAACATCAGACATTTGGCATTATCAGGACACACTAATATTCCCCCATTGCATTATTATACATTATATTCAACATTATAGCAGTTTAATGTAAACTTGATTTTTTTTCTCAGACAGTAGCCTAATTTTTATTTCGGGTGAACTATCACAATACATATTGTCACTATCCACGATACATATTGATGCATTTTTGTATTGAGATATATTGTTACAGCCCTAAGAAATAATATTAAAGAGAAGAAGTAGTTATCGCACAAACATAAACATACAGTCAACATCAGAACATAACGGTTAATAGACTTCAAAATTATATTATATTTACGTTACAGCAACATATATGTCCGGGTGTTGACAGTAAATGTGTGACTTTAATAACAGTAACAGAATGAAAGTAAAGTCTCACCCTCCGCCTTTCCATGTCTTGTATTGCGCTACAACACAGGGCTTGTTTTTGAGCTCGGGATTGATTCTTTGCTCCACTTGCACATAGAAACAATCCATGTCCACCAGCGCGATCACTCTTTCCTTCCCAAAATCCATCAGCACAATATAACTGAAAAAAGTCACTTATGAAATACTTATGAAATACTGAACGGCGCGCTCTTCTTCTTCTGCGTTTCCTGTTGAGTAACGCGCGCGCGCACAGCGCTGAGTCTGCGCACTGCCATCTAGAGGATTACAGCGCAATGACATTGGTGTCTTTATCATACAAATAAATACAAATATTCAACATGAAAAGCTAACAAAAAAATAAAGACATTGAAAAATAAATTTAGAAAAAATAGATTTATTATATTACTAATCATGCATGAGTAGATTCACATAGATCGAAACCTCTGAATTTATGTTATGGCCACGTTCGTTGTAGCCTAAATAGTTTGTGTAATGATTTCTATGTTGAATCCAAAAAAATATTTCTAAAGCTATTTTGTTATTTGTCTATTCAATGATTTTCTTACAAATGACTTTAAATCATTTTTTATGGGCCAAAACCGATTGTGTGATTGTTACGACCCGGCTCAAAGTCATAACATAAAGAGGACAATTCACAAGACGGGTTTATTTAAAGTTAAACAAATAATGTCTAGGGTCAAAACATAAGGTAATAATAGTAAATCCAAAACTCTTGTTTTTTATTTATGGAATACTGCAGTTTATTTAAGTGTTATTTTAGTATCATTGCGAAATTATATTTTTTATTAATATTTTTAATATTTTTATATTTTCCATTTTCATTTTAATGTCAGTTAAAGTTTTAGTAATGTTGTTTTTTTATTTTCTTAATAATTGTATATCTCTAGCTTTTATTAATTTTATTTTAGTTTTAGTTATTCTAGTACATCGAGTTAAACCAAATTAAAATGAGAAATGTTGCTTTGACATCTAGCTGAAATAAGGTAATTATTTTATTTCAGTTATTTTATTTCAAGTAATTTATTATGGTTTTAGTTTCAGATTTAGTTATTAGTTCAAGTTTTAGTAATTTTGTTTTCAATAGTATATATCTCAATAGCTTTTATTATTATTTTTTAGTTTTAATTATTTTAGTACAAGTTCAGCCACATTAAAATGACAAATGTTGCTTTGGCATCTTTACTATTGCCATATGATTATTATTGTTTATTTTATTTATTTATGTTTTTTCCTTCTCAAGTTCTCATGTCATATATGTACGGTGGCCCAGTAGTGCACAACACAATGACATTAGAGACTATTGTGGCTTAATTTCGTTGTGTTGTAGATTTTCCGTTGTGTTGTGGCTTAATTTCGTTGTGTTGTGAACTTATGTTTGCTTTTTACATTTCGTTGTGTTGTGCACTACTGGGCCACCGTATATATATATGTATGTATGTTTGCAATAGCTTCTGTAAAAACCACAACAAATTCCTCCTGAGTTTGGGCACACTTGGCGAATAAAGCTTGAAATACACTAGATACAAAAGTTCATCAAGAGAAAAATTAAGTTGATTTAGAGTTCAACTTAATTTTTACCAAAAGAGTTTGAAAAAGTAGTATTTCATTTCCGGACCAAAGAGTTTGAAAAAGTAATACTGGTATTTCATTTTATTTCAAATAATTTGTCATGGTTTTAGTTTCATATTTAATTATAAAAAAAAAAAAAACTGCAGTACATTGTTTTTGTTATTGAGCTGTAAAGGTAAGAAAGTGATATTTAAAGGTAATTTTCTCAAAAGAAAGGCAGACTGCCACATGCAGTGCCTCATTTGGATGTGCTTGAAGTCTTGGAGCTCGACTTCCCTACGTTTCTCCTACAAATGGGCCTTGAGCTTGTTTGGAGGTTCTAGCAGGGGAGTGCAGCTACTTCTATACCAACCGATGCTCGTCCGCCGGGGAACCCGTCCTCTTCAACCGAGCGCGGGGCTTCGGGAGGGACACACATGGAGCGGTGAGGGAGGAAGGGGACACCCGCCTAGCCAGCCAGATCAGCCGAATCAACCCTAGCGATCAATGGGGTGACAGATGTCGCAGCCAGATCGCCCTCACATCCAACAGACAGAGAGCGCGCGCTGGGTATATATACGGCAGATACGGCCCGTGTTTCTCTTCAACGGCAACTTTACATTCAAGCTGCGATTTTTTACGTTGGATATACTCGCGCGATCAAATATAGATGTGGTAAACACGATACGAACACAAATTCTACGTTTATTCGTTAATTATAGTATTTTAAATTTAAAACAGTCAGTATTTCCCACAATGCTTCGCTGCTATGCAGCCGCTATTGGTGTACGTCATGATTACGTCACGATTACTAAGCGCTGCTATTGGCGTACGTAATGTTTACGTCACGATTACTAAGCAGATAGGTGGACAAAGATTTAGCTTCTAAATAACTATATACGGTAGCCTAACTATATAACCTAACTATATTCCTAACTAACAATAAAAAATGTGATAGATTCCTTAAATAATATGAACGATGTTTTTTTTTTGTAATGTGTTCAGGTTTAACCAGCTTTCTGTCATATATTGTTTTTTGTTCTAATTATCTATCTCTTGTAAGTATTGTTTCCCAGTAAAAATGTAGGGTAACGTTACTTAATCTTTTATTTTCTCCTTATCCTTTCTCTTTTATTTGTCCTCTTCATTTAGTGATTATCTGACTTGGCATACAAATGTTGTTGTTGTTGTTGTTGTTGTTTTTACTCTTATGTTCTCCTGAATGTGTTTGTATATTTGCATCTGTTTCTTAAATGAATAATAAAAAATAATTTAGTTTCTATTATAGTTCTTATGTAGGTAATATTTGTTTTTCCCCAATTTCAAAGAAACACTGTGTCTTTGCCTTAAGTTATATATTTACTCATATTGTAATCGTTTGACAGACAATATTGTGTGGAAACAGGTTTGGCTTATAACCTAACCAATATTTAATTACAAAGAAAGTTAAGGAGGTATCATTCAAAGTTATACATAGAATTTACCCAGTGAAACGTTACTTTGCAAATTAGATGATATTGATTTTAATTGCACTATCACAATCACTAATGGAAATATTCCATGTTCACAAGTTTTCCTGTAAAAAACAACAACCCTTTATTTACATCATTCAAGAAAGAAATTGAACTTTATACTGACGATTTTCTATGAAGTAAAAAGCAGAAAACCTAGAAAATGTGTAAATGTTCTTATTTGTAAATATCTTTATGTAAATTTATTAAGCCCTAATGTGCAACTTTGTTACATTTATGTTGTATTTTCTTGTATACTCTCATGTTTGTAGCACACCCTTTTTTTTTTCTTGTTTTTTAATAAAAAAATATGTTGTTTCCATACTGCACCCTCAGTGCATGCTTCATGTGACCAGAGCTGGCAAAAGAGACTCTGAACCCACACTTCCCCAGGCAAGGATGAGCTGAACGTTTCTTTACACACAAGACATTCCTCATCCTTGTCCGAGGAAACTGTGGGTTCAGTGTCTCTTTTGCCAGCTCTGGTCACATGAAGCATGCATTGAGGGTGCAGAACATTATATCTGTCACAGCTGTGACAGTGAGTAGGCTAATGCCTTTTTATGTTCTTTTTTGTTTGTAGGCCTACTGTTTACATAAGGTTTCCATCCAAGTTATGGTGGCATTTCTTTGCTGTTTTTGTTTCTAGGTTTCACTAGAGCAGTGGTTCTCAATTCCAGTCCTCGTGACCCACTGCTCTGCACATTTTGTCTCCCTTATTTAACACACCTGAACCAGATCATCAGCTCATTAGGAGAGACTCCATGAACTGAACTGAGTGTGTCAGATAAGAGAGAGACATACAAAATGTGCAGAGCAGAGGGTCACGAGGACTGGAATTGAGAACCACTGCACTAGAGGATCGTTTAGGAACAGCTGATTTCGGTATGTCACCCTCACATTTTATCCCTCACATTTAGGTTAGCCATACATACCTTACATACATACCATACAGACCATAGCTTTTCCACCTCCACCAATGAATTTGCAGTGTTTCCATCCAGATGTTTTTATGCACAGTTTGAATTTACGCATAAAAACATCTGGATGGAAACACGACTACTGTTTTTAAATTATTTTATGCTAATTTATTTGAATAATCATATTGCTCATACAGTTGAATGTTTTATAAAATGGATTGACATTTCCAATAAAAAAATATTCTAATCAAATCAAGTTTGTACTTGAAACATTTGATGAAATTGAAATTTAAAATGAAAATGTAATTTAATATTATTTTTTTTTGCAAAGATAAAGGACAAAATATATTTGCAGTTACATATTAACAAAGTCATAGTCAGTTATATTTGATGAAAACTAGAGTAACACAAAAAAATCTAGCTTGTATTGTTGTGTTACTTTCGTCCCAACTGACGGGGTCGAAAGTAACATGTGCAACTTAGTGAAATTATACTTAAGTCAGTCGACATTTGTACAAAATACCACCTGTTATTGACCACAGCAAAAATATATCTCTGTCTAAAACAATATATTTTGGTACTTTCACCCCTGCTCTCTCATGTCATAAATAGCATGACGTAGCTTTTCTCTCTCTCTCTCTCTCTCTCTCTCTCTCTCTCTCTCTCTCTCTCTCTCTCTCTCTCTCTCTCTCTCTCTCGAGCTTTACTTTATTTTCATTCATTCGATAAGCGCACGCTTGTCTGAAAAGATTTATCTACTCGGTTAAGGGTTTATGTATTCACAATTCGTATAGACGTGCGTCTTTGTAAGTTTGCAAACTCATGAGCACTTTGTCCCGATGCAGCACCACCCACGAATTACACAACACTGAACAGTCCACATATAACAGCCTGCACAGTGCACTGCACACACAGCAGCCACGCGTTTTGGACTGAAGTGTAGCTTTATTTTGTGAAAATGTCTGAGAAAGTTGTGTTGCATTATTTCAATGGAAGAGGGAAAATGGAGTCGATCCGATGGCTTTTGGCCACAGCTGGAGTCGAGGTTTGTTGCTCTGGAAAACTTTTCCATGTCTATGCAAAAAATGTTGTTGCAAAAAGTTGAGAGCGATTGACACTTTACAGATATAACCTTTTCCGAATGCTGTGCAATAAATGTAGTTTATTTGCATATGACAATCACAAAACAGCTGCTTTAGAAACTGAATGTGTGCATTGTAACGTGATCTCGAGATCAATGCGTTTTTCGCCTGGGCTTTATTTTGTTCTTGTGTTCACAGTTTGAGGAGGTGTTTTTGACCAAGAGGGAGCAGTATTTAAAACTGGTGAATGGTAAGTTTAGTAAATTTCTCATCAGTCATCTCTTGTTGTTTTATGAACCTGTATATTAATGTGATTCCTGTGTTTATTGTAGATGGAGCCCTGATGTATCAGCAGGTGCCTTTGGTTGAAATAGATGGGATGCAGCTTGTGCAGTCGAGGGCTATCCTGAATTACATCGCTGGAAAATACAACCTCTACGGAAAAGACCTTAAAGAACGGGCTTTGTAAATATCGACTTTTAATGCAAATTGTTCTGTAATTGTTCCAAAAGATTCCAGTAATCAGTTAATTTAACCCTCACCCTTCCCTCGCACTTTATAACATATCTTTTCAAAATGACCCGAAGCCATAAAATTATGCTTATTTTATTTTATTATTTGTCCAGAAAGCTTATTTTATTTCATTTTGATAATATTTTTTCAATGTTTAATGCAATTTTTTGGGAGATTTTTTATTTTTTATTTTATTTATCTTTAAATCACTAGATTTCATCAATAAATAATAAATAAATTATAATTTAAGCACATTCCTCACATTTTTTCAACTTAAATTCAAAATAACTCACAATTTCATGCATAAAGGCTGATTTATACGTCTGCGTCGTTGTCCGCGTTTACTCGCAATTACACATGCAGAGGGAGCGTGTGAAACCCGAGGGAGGGGTTCTAGCAGACCAATCACAGTGCTTGCGTCCGCGTAGAATTGACGCCTTGTTACATTTTTGGAGAGGTGCACGTCAGGCTACGCCGAAGGGTACACGCACTACACACAGCCTACGACGCAGCTATGGCGCGAGTTCGACGCAGAAGTATAAATTGTGCTTAACCCTTTTAATTCAGCTCAAAATATCTTACATTGGGTGTCTTTGCCGAAAAAAATAAATAAGTTAACATGATACTTCATGACTCTTGCCACTAGATGGCCTTATAGCTCTATATGGTGCAAATGAGCTGTTCCCTTTTGTTCAGTCACTACGAGTTATGTCAGTGAATGACGAAATGGGGGTTTCACTTAGAAACCTATCACCTTCGGGTTCTAGAAAACGAGCCAATGGAAATGCCATGGGTCTGCGGAATTTGCATAGCATAACTCCGCCCGACCGCGTGGGTATAAAGGGAGGACACCGGCAATCTCGCATCATGTTTTTGCTTTGGAGCCAAGAGTATCTCTTCACTCCCTGCAAGCCTGTTCTGAGTTCTTTGTAACGAGCCACTCTCCAGTGTGTTGGTGTAACGGCGCGTTCCAGCGAGATCACAATGCCTGCTGCTGATCTGTGCAATGATCTGCCATGAGTGTGTGTGTTTCTCCCTGGGCACTTCAACACTCTGCAGAGTATATTTCCTCTCATCACAAAAGAGCTTGCCCGTGGCACGTCTTTTTAAAGATGTCTCACCCGTGCACTTCTGGGTGCGGTCGGTCCGTTTCATCTTCTGATGATGAAGCACAATCGCTGTCTAGCGTGTTTGGGCTTAGATCAGGCTCAGGCAGCGTTTGTGGATAACTCATGTTCTCATTGCGGGAACATGACCATCACGACACTTCGGTCAAGACTCGATGACCTCCGTGGAGGTAGAGTCCCCTCTGCCACACCCCAATCTATCCCCTCTGCGAGAGGTAGTACTTTGGCTGGTGGCCAGGGTGTGTGACGGTGTGCAACAAAGCCCGATGATGCTTCCTCGGGCCAAACCCCCCTCTTGCGCGCCGCAACCCGCTAGCGTTCAGAGTGAGATCGTGGGTCTGTCTTCGGACGCTCCCCACATCTCATTCAGCACCCCAGAGGATGAGACAATGTCCATCGCCGCATCACAAGGTGGGCTGGAGTCTTCTGGAAATGAAGACTCGGCTCTGCTGCCTCCTTCAGGTGTGCCAGCACTGCCCAAGTCCGATCCAGAATTGACAGCCATGCTCTCCCGGGCAGCCACGAGCATCAGACTGGAATGGAATCCTCCACCCTGTCCCGAGCTCTCACGGCTGGATGATTTGTTTTTGGGGGCAGCGAGTGCTGACGCCCGTCAGCGCCCACCCCCAATACCTTTCTTCCCGGAGGTGCATGAGGAGGTCACGAGGTCCTGGAAGTCACCATTGTCTGCCCGCGATCGCTCGGCGGCCTCCTCAGCCTTCTCTTCCCTTGAAGGGGCCGCGGCTAAAGGGTACAGTGGGGTCCCCCCGGAGGAGCACTCTGTTGCAATGCAGCTGTGTCCTCAGAGCGCTTCAACCTGGCGTGGTGATCCTAAGATCCCCTCCAAAGCCTGTAGATTTTCGTCTACCCTGCGGGGCTAGCCGCCGCCTCGCTGCATGCCATGGCCATCCTGCAGGTCTACCAGGCCCGGATGCTCAGGGATATGCACGAGGGTAGGGCTGACCCAGGGCTCATGCAAGAGCTGCGTGCCACCAGAGACCTCGCTCTCCAGGCGACGAAGGTAACCGCACGCTCCCTGGGTCAGGTGATGTCCACTGCTTTGGTCCAGGAGAGACACCTCTGGCTCAACCTGGCCGATATGCGAGAGTCCGAGCGGACCCGGTTCCTCGATTCTCCCATATCCCAGGCTGGCCTCTTCGGCCGCGGGGTCGAGGACTCCGCCTAACAGTTCTCGACCGCCCAAAAGCAGTCTGATGGTGCGTTCACACCAAACGCGAATAGAGCGTCTGGCGCGAGTGATTTCAATGTTAAGTCAATGCAAAGATGTGTTTACACACGTCTGGAGGTCCTGCGGCGTGAATGAGGCGTTTAGCGCGACGCGGCAGACGCGAATGCGTTACGCGCAAATTATTTTATTTGGTGCTTTTTGTGCATTCACGCGTTTGACGCGAATTCGCTTTGAACTTTGAACTTTGACGTCAGTTTGCGCAGCGTTAACCAATCAGGAGCCTGCTTGCTGCTGTCACGTGGTGAACTGGGTGGGTGAGGGCGAGGGTGATCCTCGCTCCGATGCGGGACAACAGGTCATCAGACTGGGTGCGGGACAGGCGGAAGCACCGCTGATAGCGGCCGTCATCCAGGCGCAGCTCCTGGAGCAAATGGCGAAACTCACCAAACTGGGTTCGTCTCCGGAGAGTCTCGGTGGACCCAAGTACGGGGACGATGACCCCTATGCCGCTGTTCTGCTTTCCAAAACAAATACAGAGCGGTAACTCTCTCGAGGAATGCTCGATCAACATCAGCCATTTTGCAAACAGACAACCGCCTAGCACTTGCCCCGCCCACAAGAAGCGGATTTCGCCTCAGCATTCAAAATGTTCAAGCATCCAACTAGACGCGGTAGACGCGAATCTGACGCGCTATTTGCGTTTGGTGTGAACGCACAGTGAGGCTATCAAACATGTTCTACCCCCGTGGCCAGCTGCTGCCTCCACCCAGGTGCCGGCTCAGACGCCTCAGACTGCTTGCTGCCGAGGGCGCCCTCCTGCGGCTCCCGCCCCTCCCATCCGGCCCCAGCAGCAGCCTTCACCCAGGCGAAACGCCAGGCGAAGCGGCGCTCCTGATGCGGACTGCTCAGAGATGGGCTACAGTTCTTTCCAGGAGATGGTAGCAGGGCCACTCCTTCCCCCAGTGGAGGGCCGGGGGAGAATCTTTTGTTCTTCATTCCCCGCTGCTGGTTTCACGGCCGGCAGCACTCGAAAATGGTTAAAGAAAGAACTCAAACTCATCTCTGAGCCCCCAGAGGCCGCGGATGGCAGTGTTTGACGCTCCGCCTCACCACTCTCGTCCCCCTCTGTCGCCAGACCCCTGTCAGAGCAGACCCTCGCTGGTCCTTTCCTGGTCTCCTCTGTGAGGATGCGGCATTTGACCGTGCCCCCACACCAGGACGCTCTGTCTCACACGTCTGGGCCAGTCATTCCGCCTCGCTGCCCCATTGTCTGGGGTTTGCATGACCCCGCTGGTTCAGTTTTTGGGAGCCTAGCTAGAGCTTCCCAATCTGTCCCGCTGGATCGCGAGAACCATCAAGCTCGGCTATGCGTTTCAGTTCGCACAGTCTCTTCCCTTCTTCCGGGGAGTCCGCTATACCATAGTGGGTGGCAACGCCCCTGTCATGCATGCGGAGGTCGCTACCCTACTGGCGAAGGGTGCGATCGAGATCGTCCCTCCAGCCGAAATGAAGTCCGGCTTCTACAGCCCCTACTTCATTGTACCCAAGAAAACGGTGGGTTACGACCGATCCTGGACCTGCGCGTCTTGAACCGAACCCTTCACAGGCTTCCATTCAAGATGTTGACAGCTAAACGCATTTTCAAATGTGTTCGTCCTCTGGATTGGTTTGCAGTGATCGACCTAAAGGACGCGTACTTCCATGTCTCCATTCTTCCTCGACACAGACCTTTTCTGTGGTTTGCTTTCGAGGCGCAGGCATACCAGTACACGGGCTAGCCCTGTTTCCTCACGTCTTCATGAAAGTCGTCGAGGCAGCCCTTGTGCCACTCTGGCAACACGGGGTTCGCATCCTGAACTATCTCGACGACTGGCTGATCCGTTTTAATTATTCTTATTTCTTTTTATTATTTTAATTTCTTCTATGTAAAGCACTTTGAATTGCCATTGTGTATGAAATGTGCTATATAAATAAACTTGCCTTGCGTTGCCTTGCCTTGCCTTTCCTTGATCCTAGCTCACTCTCGAGACCAGGTTTGCGAACACAGGGATTTGGACAGGGACCACGCCCATTTGGGCCTTCGGGTCAACTGGGAAAAGAGCAAACTCTCCCCCGTGCAGAGGATCTCTTTTCTCGGTATGGAAATCAACTCGGTCGCCATGTGCGCGCAGCGTACGAGTGAGCGCGCCTAGTCACTGCTGAATTGTCTGAGTCAAATTGATGGCAAGAATGTGGTTCCACTGAAGTTATTTCAGAGGCTCCTGGGGCATATGGCATCCACAGCAGCAGCCACACCACTGGCTTCGCGATCGAGTCCCGAGATGGGCATGGCAACACGACACACTCCGAGTACCAGTTACTGGTCTGCCGTCAGACCTTCACCCCGTGGACGAACCTTTCTATGGGCCGGAGTTCCCTTAGAACGAGTTTCCAGGCATGTTGTTGTCTCAACAGATGCCTCCACCACGGGCTGGGGTGCCATGTGCAATGGACATGCTGCCGCGGGCTCCTGGACAGGACCCCAGCACCTTTGGCATGTCAATTGCCTCGAGTTGCTGGCAGTACGCTTGGCTCTGCACCACTTCCAGGTGTTTCTCAAGAATCAACACTGCCACAGTAGCGTACATCAACCAACAAGGTGGTCTACATTACTGCCGTATGTCGCAACTCGCCCGCCATCTCCTCCTATGGAGTCAGAAGCATCTGAGGTTGCTTCGGGCCATTCACATCCCGGGAGAGCTGAACCGTGCAGCCGACGAGCTCTCACAGTTTCAGCCACTTCCTGGGAAATGGAGACTCCATCTCCAGATGGTTCAGCTGATTTGGGAACAGTTCGGCGATGCACAGGTAGATCTGTTTGCCTCCCTAGAATCTTCCCATTGCCGCTTGTTTTATTCGGCATGGGTAGCATGGATACGGCCTGGATACGTGCCAAAGTTTCCCACCACTCCATTCAGGGATCAGGTGATGAACCTGCAAGCGCTGCCCTTGGAGGAGGCAGACCCAGCCTTGTCACTGCTCTGTCCAGTACGCGCCCTCCGTGCTTACGTAGACAGAACGCAGTGTTTCAGGACCTCAGACCAGTTCTTTTTCTGTTATGGTGGGAAACTGAAGGGAAAGGCTCTCTCCAAACAAAGGTTGTCTCACTGGATAGTGGACGCCATTGTCTTGGCTTACCAATTGCAAGGCCAACCATGCCCCCTTGGGGTGAGGGCTCACCCGTAGTGCAGCTTCCTCCTGGGATTTAGCGCATGGGGCCTCACTCACAGACATCTGTAGAGCTGCAGGCTGAGTGACACCCAACACTTTGGAAAGATTTTATAATCTCCGCGTAGAGCCAGTGTCCTCTCATATACTCGCTTCCACTAGCCGGTAAGCAGGACCTGCTCGGTGTCATCGCTTGCTGCACCATTCCACTCCACGGACTGGATACATGCGCTATTCACTAAGTTCCGCCTGCACTGTTGATGCCGTCACCAGAGTGCATGCCTGGTTGGGTCATCCCTATTGATTGGCTAGGTGCTCCATGTGCATGGTTCCCCTGTTGGGCGACCCCCACATGTGTATTTCCACGGTAAGGTTCCTCCGAGCACGTGTTTTCCCTCGGCAAGAACCCTCTTGCCATCTCAAGGTTGAAATATTCCACCCGGTGGGCTGGATGTCTCTGAGTTTTCCATTTGCATCCCGGGTCATATGTGACTGAACGAAAGGGAATGTCTCGGTTACGTATGTAACCCTCATTCCCTGACAAGGGAACGGAGACGTTACGTCCCTCTGCCACAACCACTGTACCGCTGGAATGGCCTGGAGTTCAGTTCATGTTCAGGAAAACATGATGCGAGATTGCCGGCGTCCTCCTTTTATACCCACGTGGTCGGGCGGAGTTACGCTATGCAAATCCCGCAGACCCATGGCATTTCCATTGCCATTGGCTCGTTTTCTAGAACTCAAAGGTGATAGGCTTTTAAGTGAAACCCCCATTTCGTCATTCTCTGACGTAACGAGGGTTACATACGTAACCGAGAAGTTCCGCTGGGTCCTAAAATCAGTTTTTCTTCAGTATGCATTCAGATACACATGTAGACATTCTAAAATATTTTTTGTTAAAGTTTTAGCATTTTCAGTTAGAATTTTGAGCATTTTTAGGTTTTTCTATGTGTACTGAAGCATTCCTCGCATTCCATTCATTCCTAAGGTCAAATTGACCCGCCAGGGAAGGATTTGTTACTTTTTTAATTTCAACCACAAAACTCCATAAAAAATGTGTTTGTGTATTCGTGGTTCAAGTGTGATAAAAGTCCTGGGGTCTTTAACCCCTCTGAGGAACACTCAATTTTTTTATAAATGAAAAAAAAATACATAGTTTTGGGTAAAAATGACCCTTGTTTTTCCACCACACCTAAGCAATTATCACTGTATTTTTGTCTTGAAGGATTGACATGTATTCAGAGGGCACCATTGATTTAATGGATCTTATCTCAATGTCTTTTCTTACACCACCTGAAAACAAGCAGAAAAGTCTCAGTAATATAGAGCAAAAGGCAAAAGAGCGCTACCTTCCTGTGTTTGAAAAGGTACTGATAGCTCTGACTATTTATTCCTCCCATTTTCAAGCATTTATTATCCACAAAATCATGCTGTTTTTGATATGACTTTTTTAGGGTCTTGCAAACTCTAATTTTCTGGTGGGAAACCAGTTGAGCCGTGCTGACGTTCATCTTCTGGAAGCCTCTCTGATGCTGCAGGAGTTATTCCCTACAATACTGTCAACCTTTCCCAAAATCCAGGTGATCTGTTCCACGCTTTCCCACACAGACCATCAACCCCAAAATTGGACTTAACTTGCTTAACAAAACCATTTCTGGTCACACTTTATTAGGGGTGTAACGGTACACAGAAGTCATGGTTCGGTACAGACCTCGGGTTTGGGGTCGCAGTTTGATACAAGTTCCGTACAACAGGAAAAAGCAACAAATCCCCAATACTAGGTATCTTTTCATTTAATTTGAACAGACAGTAATGCAAATCTACCTAGCGGCATTTAGTCCCCTAGTTCTTACAGCACAGCCTCCTGTAATATATTAAGCACTAAACAGTCATTCTTTGCGAAGTCTTGTGTCTGTACTGTATTTCTGACCCGATGTATCCTTGTTTCCCGTGTCTTGGTTTTGATCTTCTGCCTGTTGTCCTTAGTGATGGGAGAAACGAAGCTTTGATCAATTGAACCAATAGCTTTGCATATTGATTCACTGTTTCAAAGCGTTAAAAAAAATGAAGCCTGCTGGTCAAAACAGTGTAAATGCAACAAAGACTCAGGCCAAATATGCGTAAAAACACTTGTTCAATGGAAACGCATATTTCATCACTGGACTTCCACGACACTAATCGGCACAATGCCAAATGATTTTGACTCATTATATCAGCAAAAACAACTTAAAATATTCTGGAACTACTAATGGAATACATTATGGTCAGATAAGAGTAAGACATCAAAACTGTAAAGAGTCTTTTTTATTTTTGAATACTCACATAAAAACGAAACATTGTGCTTTTGTAAAATAAAGAAAACAAACAGGATGCGCTTTCTGCCGTCCCGGTTTTCTTTCCGTGAAGTTTGTAGATCGCGTCACAAAAATGAATATAAACTCAGTGAATAGGCTACTAGCAAGCTCTAGCGTGCCATCTGAACTCTTGTGTTGTGTTAGTTCACAGATCGTCTCTTCTTCTCCTGCTCTTTTTCCTGTTGTTTCCTGAAGGTTCGGTACCCATACATGTACCGTTACACCCCTAAACTTTATATTAGGTGTCAAAGTGCAAATGATTCATTAAAAGGTTTGTACATAGTAGTTAAAGACACTTAATTTAAACTGGGACCCCATTTTTTTAAACATACGTTTTTGTTGGATATTGCAATTTATTGCAAAATACTTTGTGAACATGTATGTATCTTTAAACATTGGCATTTGAACAAATAATCAGAATAGAGTGATGTTAAGTTTCATTAAACATTAAAATTTATATTTAATACAAATTTTTTAAAAACACAGTACTGATTGTTGAATACAGTAGTGAGTGAGAGAGTAATCTGTTCCAGTTTAGTAAAGCAGTTTGTTGACTGACCAGTTCACTCATTTCTGAATCAAACTGATAATTCCTGTGATCGGCATAATATTTTTTTTCCCCCTTTTTTAGCATTATGAATTTTATATAACTTTACATTTGTTTCGCAGGCATTTCAGGAAAAAATTAAGGCCTTGCCAAGAATCAGCAAATTCCTGCAGCCTGGCAGTGCAAGAAAGCCTCCGCCTGATGAGGCGTTGTTGAAAATCGCAAAGGAGGTGTTGAGCCACGTCTTTAATTAGAAAACCAAACAATTCTTCAAAACATTTACATGATATTAAAACTAATTAACAAGCTTCTTAATTAAATATACAAGATACGGTTTGGATAAAGTGATAGTATTGTGAAATAAACATTGCAGCTGTTCAGTACATGTTGTCAGGAAGTGTGTGTGTCTGTTCATGAGCTTATAGAAGATCAAAATTCAGAAAACCATCAGGAGGCTGAAATAAGAACAAAGACCATTAGAATAAACTCTCAGACAGATCATCATCATGACACATCTGCACTTGTGATTTAACAAGTACAATCATGGTCAGAATTATTGGCACCCTTGGTAAATATGAACAAAGAAGCCTGTGAAAATAAATCTGCATGGTTAATCCTTTTGATTTTTGATTTTAAAAAATCACAAAAATCTAACCTTTCATTGAAGTAAAATAATTAAAAATGGGTGGAAAAATCTTTATGAAATAAATGTTTTTCTCCAATACACTTTGCCTACAATGAATGGTTCCCCTTTTTTCAATACTCTGAGTCTTCTCCTATAATGCCTGATGAGTTTGGAGAACACCTGACAAGAGATCAGAGATCATTTCTCCATACACAATCTCTCCAGATCTTTCAAATTCCCAAGTCCATGTTAGTGCTTCTTCTCTTCAGTTATATGGGTTCAGGTCAGGGGACTTGGGTGGCCATGGCAGAACCTTCATTTTGTGCTCAGTGACCCATTTTTGTGTTGATTTTTATGTTTGTTTTGGATCAGTGTCTTGATGGAAGATCCGACTACGGCCCATTATAAGATTTCTAGCAGAGGCAGTCAGTTTTTGATTTTTTTTGTATCTGTTGGTATATGATAGAATCCATGATTCCATGTGTCTGAACAAGATGTCCCGGTCCTCTGGCAGAAAAATAGGCCCACAATTTCAAAGATCCAGCAGTATATTAAACCGTGGACGTTTTTATCCCTGTTTGCACTAAACCCATCTGGGTGTGTGCACTCCTCCTCCCTTGGCTATCTTTCGTCACAATCTCTTGGAATCCTCCTCAAAGACACAAAGACTCAGTTACCCATTATCTCATTCTATTGTATTTGCATCTGATACTCACCTGTTGTACTTTTCCCCTGCATATCACTCAATAAACAGTTAAAGGGTTTGTTCACCCAAAACTGAAAATTCTGTCATTAATTATTCACCCTCATGTCTTTCCAAACCTGTAAGACCTTCGTTCATCTTTGGAACACAAATGAAGATAGCTTTCTGATCCCTCCATAGACAGCAACATCATTACAACTTTTAAGGTCCAGAAAGGTAGTAAAGACATCATTAAAATAGTCCATGTGACTCCAGTGGTTCAAATATAATGTTACGAAGTGACGAGAATACATTTTTGTGCAAAAATAACAACAAAAATAACAACTTAATTCAACAATTTCTTCTCTTGTCAGATCTTGTGTGTCCAGTGTGTCAGCATTTTCACTGGCCACAATTTTTGACATCAATACCATTGGGAAAAACTGCCATATAGATATTTTTAATATTTTCTCATAATTTGGCAGCAGGTTTATTGGAAACAATTCAGACATTGCTCCGCGAAGTGTCTGTCAGATGGTCGCTTTGACCAGGTGGTATTTATAGCACAGGGGGCGGGACGCTTTGCATTATAGAGAGCATTTGACTGGACAGAAGATGTGATGAGAAGCTGAAGTCCGCGGTGACGTCATAAAAATCTGTGATCCATTTTACCGGAAGTGTGGGACTATACGTTTTGAATGCTTATATCTCCTGAATGTGAATTTTGTCATTGGTTTGGAACACAACCAGCTTATTCATAACCTTAAAGGGGTCCTATAATGCCCTTTTCACAAAATGTTGCCAGAGTGTGTATGTGAAGTTTTAGCTTAAAATACCCCACAGATATTTTTATATAGCATGTTAAAATTGTCACTCTTTGAGGGTGAGCAAAAACACATCGTTTTTGTGTCTGTCCCTTTAAATGCAAATGAGCTGCTGCTCCCGGCACAGAGGGCGGAGCTTCAAGAGCTTGTGTCCTTACCTCACACACACACACACACACACACACTGAAAATTTCAAAAACTTTTAGCTGTTTATTTTTTCCTGTAGCTCAAACGGTAGAGCGTTGGCACTTGCAACGGGTTCGATTCCCAGGGAAACAAGAACTGATAATAATGTAAATGTGTACTTTGAAATGCAATTTAAGTCGCTTTGGAAAAAATTTACATATAATGTAAATGTATAAACCGGAGTCAGACAATGATGGAGAGATTCAAGAAGAGATGACAACATGTAGAAACAACAGGACATTTCTGATGAATTTATGTAGCTGATGTGGAGTGAACTATCTTCTCATTGATTAGCATATTCTGTCATGATAATCTATAAATCGTGTTCCTGGGGTAAATGGGGTAAATGGAAAAATAAATAAAAAAAAAACTATAGGCCTACGAGTGCGGATTAGAACCCAGAACCTCTGACATGCTTGGCAGAAGTTCTACTAGACCATGAATGTACACAAGCTACTTTCGCACATCTATGGATTTATTCACGAGAAAACTCTCGGCACTAACAATATATATTAGTAGTAGATCTCATTAAATGGCAAATTAAACCCAATATACAATTGAAATTGATTTCTGGACATTGGAATGTTATTTCAATTTCTGACATTCTGTATGAAACCATAAACAGTCTAGATAATAAATATTCAGATGCTGCTTTTAATATCGTCTGGGACTTTAATAGGACAAATCTGAAAAAAAGTTCTCCCAAAATGTATCCAACATATAACTTTTCCAATGCGAGCTGAGCAGACGCTTGATCACTGTTACTGCACTCAAGGACACAACCTCTCCCCCGCCCTGAGTTTGGTAAAGCTGATCCCATCTCCATTCTCCTTCTGCCTGCATACAAACAAAAGCTGAAGCAGAAAAAACGGTTATTGCGTCAGTTTATAAATGGAGTGAGGAAACCATTTCACACTTCAGGACTGTTTTCAAACCACGGATTGGCAGATTTTCCGTGATGCAGCAGACACAGACATTAATGCATACACTGACTCTGTCACTGATTATATGTGTACTGAAAACATTGTTCCAAAAATCTGCAATAAATCATTCCCAAATCAAAAACCCTGGATAAATGCTGATGTCAGGATCAAACTTCAAGCACGTACTTCAGCCTACAACTCAGGTGACACAGTAGACACAGAAGTCCAGATTTTCCCAGAAAGTCCTAAAATTTTCATTTATCGCGGACAGATAATAATCACATTTTGCACTTTTGATTAATTTTGTGCATTTATTTCGTAATACTCTATAGGAAATCCAGTCTAAAGAATTGTTTGAGCTCTTTGCCTTAGCCCAAGCAGCATTCCTCTGTTTTATAAAGGTAGAAACAGTGTCATTGAACCAAGGGTTATCTTTACCACTTATCCTAAGTCTTTTGATTGGAATGTGTTTATCACATATGGATGTGAATGTCGATTTAAAATAATCCCAAGCCAGAGTAGCATCTGGCATGCATGAAACAACACCCAAATCACTATTGCAGAGATCGTGTTGGAAAGCTTGATCATTAAAATGCTTAAAAAATCTTTTATAAATATAGCGCGGTGAAGTTTTAGGAGTTTTACAATTTCTCACACAGACAACTGCACAGTGATCACTGATATCATTGCAAAAGACACCAAATGATGAGTATCTGTGGGAAGCGTTAGTTAAAATTAAATCCAGTAAAGTGGATCTGTCTATATCCTTTTGATTCATCCTGGTTGTTGAATTAATCAACTGTACCAAGCAAAGAGAGTCACAAGTCTCTTTAAAAAGATCAGAAGATGATGACAGCCAGTCCCAGTTGAAATCGCCAAGTATGATCAGTTCATGTTTAGTCCAGTCGTGCGTGAAAGAAATCTGCAAGTAAAGTACATACCTCACTTGAAGATATGAAGGCGGGCGATAACATCCAGCCACAACAATATCCGAACCAGAAAGATTTACTTTGATCGCTAAAAGTTCAAGGCCATTTGGTTTGCTGATTGACTGTATGCAGGAACAGTTTAAATTAAACTGCAGGGTTGGGGTGAATATTACCCGATAATAAAAGCATGACGAGAACTAACCACGATCTCCTTCCTGTGCATTCCGTCGTCGGATCTTTACCACAGGTAGGCGCCACATTAGCTGTGAGACTCCGATCCCCGTGCGACCACAAGCAGCGTAATCCACTCGGTACATCTCCGGAAGAGAATAGAGGTTCTCAAGAAATGTCTCTCCAGGAAAGCCGAAGCGTTGGGCCATGATCATTAAGCAATCCCGATGCAGTCCCGGCAAACAGATCATGCCGTTGAGGCCGCTGATAAAGCGCGGTTACTTCACGATCACTGTCGCTGCTTTCGGTATCCTCAGCACAAAAAGGCATACCAATCTCAGGAATCCATAAGGTCGTGCGGCAACACAAAATAAAGAATAAAAATAATAAACGCATTTTTTGTTTTTGTTTAAATCGTTACTTGGCCGCGCACACCAGAGAAAAGTAGGCTAATTATAATACTTTGATTAAAACAAATTGAGGACAGACCAACAAACACGTCTACATGCAAGCCGCCATCTTGAAAAAAGCCAAGTTTATTGGTTTATACACCGTTAACATAATTTTGTGCATCTCCAGTATCTCCAGTTAACTTGCAGGGTATTCCTTTCGTTTCGAGTACTCGTTGCCACTGCTATCAGTGGTGCGGATACAGTGTTCTCTTGTGGCTCGCGCACAGTCTTCACACGCACGTGTGCTTCAATCTATTAAATCACAAAACAAAATGCACACAAATGTGTCCCTGCTTGATATACAACCACTGCTAAAAAAAAAATTCAGTTTTGATGAAAAAACAAAAAAAAAACTATAGGCCTACGAGTGCGGATTAGAACCCAGAACCTCTGACATGCTTGGCAAAAGTTCTACTAGACCATGAATGTACATAAGCTACTTTCGCGTATCTATGGATTTATTCACGTGAAAATTCTCGGCACTAACAATATATATGTCACAATACTGCAAGGATGAGGACACAGAGAATGACGTTAACAGGATTTATTTTAGACACTGTATGCAACTCCTGAATACAGGAAAGGCTTCGAGATCCACACAGGGAAGCACAGGGAGAATATTTGAACTTGATGCAGCCTCATAGATACTTGGAATAGATTCTGACTCGGAGATACTTGGAATAGATGACCACGGGAGATCTGAACAGAGATCCGAGAATTCACTGGAGAACACGGAGAGGCGGTCTGGAGAATCCTGGAGAACCGCCGCACACAGATGCTGCTTGGAATACACACACACAGAGAGGTTAGTGTAGAACTTGAATATACTTGCGGAGAGTATACAGAGTATCCTGGAACCAGACACACTGTAAAAAATAATTCTGTGGCTTAGTAAATATTACAGAAATTTTTAACTTTATTAACTTAATAAAATCTCTGAATATCGTTTACTTGATTGTTTGAGTTAAACATACCAAAATAATTGAGTAAAAATCCAACAGTTCATTTTATCTACAATTTACAGATATATTTAAGTTTTTTTAAATAAAATGATTTAGTATTTGACTAACCAATTATTTCTTTATAATATACTTAATATATTTGTTAAATTTCTATCAAAATATTTGAGAATGTTGAATTAAACTGATCTGTTTCAAGAAACAAAAATATTACTTAATTCAAATCAATATTATTAATATATTTAACACACTCTTAAAATTGAGTAAGTTTACTCAATTAAAACAATGCACCCCTCCCCCACCCTCTGACGTGACGACAACTCGACGGTTGGTGTGAGCGCGGGCTGTTTGAACTCTCCAGTCTCCAGAACAACAGTTATCTTCTCAGCGTCGCAGAGTTGGTGCATTTCCACTGTGAAATTCAGGTTTGTGTATGTTTTATTTTATCTATAAAATCTTTACTGTGCTTTAAATCATATTTAATGCAAAACAACATACAGAGGCGTAATTCGACACCTAAACGAGACTCGCGCCTGTCTTTTTGCGTGATTGAAACGCTTTGCATAAACACATGACTTCATTCCTAATGATAATGAATATAATTATTATCATTTGGATGATAAAATGTCCTCAGAACTGTCACTGTTTGTTTATTGGCAGGTTATGTCAGTTGCTCGCAGTATCTATCAGCTGTGAGTGAAACGCAGGACGGCGGTATGAAGTTCGAAGTTCACCCGCAGAGGCGAGTCTGTCTCCGGCACGAGGACCAGTGCTGATCCGGTGTATATTGGATAACAGACTGGTTGATTACACTTGAATTAAGCTACCTGAATTTTTAAATATTTAATTTTTACTTAAAAAATGTTTGTTAAATGAGTTTAAATGTAGGCAATATTGTATACAGTGTAAAATGTGCTGTATTGCTGTACTCATTGACAATAAAGGCCAATGTCATGTATACTGGTGGTTGTGTGGAGTACTATTTTACAAAGGTTTAGAGAAAATAAAAAGTTAATATTACTCATTAATAAAAACAGTTAATATTACTCATAAATATTGTTTTTAAATGTTTAAATGTTAAATTATTTCTACTCAATTTTATTTGTTAATGTACCAGATGCAGTTACTCAGATTTACTTAATTTTTTTACTTGCATTTACTCAATTCATACAGTATATTTCATTGATTTCACAGCTTTAAAATTTACTCAATTTTTTTGAGTGTAAAAATGTTTCACCAATAAAATTGAGTAATTAATAGTTAAACTTTTTACAGTGCAGAAGCGTTAGGAACCGGGGAGTCACTGGCGTCGAAAGACGAGACCGGACAATGAGCTGTGGACTGACTGGGGTTTATATGCAGAGCTGGCGTGGTGAGTGAAGTGATGAGGTGCAGGTGCTGTGAATCAGAACTCCGGTGATTGTGATCGGGACCAGGTGTGCTGAGTTGATGCTGGCTGGGGTGTGTCGTTGAGTGAATCCGTGACAGTACCCCCCCTCCACGGCCAGCTCCTGAGAGCCGCAGACCCCGACGACAAGGGCGACCCCGTGGAGGGGGGGGCTGGACGATCCGGGTAGTCACGGTGGAAGTCCGAACCCCTCCCAGTCTACGAGGTACTGCAGCTGACCCCCCCGTCGTCGGGAATCCAAGATGGTGCGGACCTGGTACACGGCTTCGTCTGCGGGGTCCACCGGAGGAGGAGGGGGCACTTCACCAGCATCAGCTTCTGTGGAAGGGGGAGAGAGAGGTGCAGTGTAAGGTTTTAACAAGGAAACATGGAAGGTGGGTGCAATCCGGTAGTGACGGTGTAGTGCGAGTCGATAGTACCTCCGTACTGCCCCCTGTAGGTGGACATGGGCTGAGTCCCAGACCCTCTCACTCTCGGTGAACCAGTGCTGGACCGCTGGAACGTCCGATGGTTCGCCTGTCCATGGAAACAGAGGTGGTTTATCCCAGAACGCACTGGAACGGCGTCAGGCCTGTGGATGTTTGGTGTAGAGAATTCTGGGCATACTCTGCCCATGGGAGGTACTGGTTCCAGCAGTCCTGCGCTTCATGGCAGTAGGTCCTCAGGTATCTCCCGATATCCTGGATCTTACGCTCTGCTTGGCCGTTAGATTGAGGGTGGTACCCCGACGTCAGGCTGACCTAAACTCCCAGAAGCTTGAAGAATGACTTCCAGGCTCTTGATATGCTCCCTGATATGGTCCTCGATCCGATACTATATCCTCTGGGATTCCGAAGTGGCGAAAAATCTTGGTGAATAACATCTCTGCTGTCTTGAAGGCTGTGGGAAGGGATATCAATTTACAGGACTTGGAAAATCTATCAACGATCACTAGAATGCAAGTCTTGGAGTCGGATGATGACAGATCGGTAACGAAATCCACGGCGAGATGAGACCAGGGTCTGTTCGGGATTGGTAGGGGCATCAGCTTCCCTTCTGGGAGACCTCAGGGTACCTTGGCCATAGCACAAGCTGTGCATCCCTGCACGTATCGGGAGGTATCCTGGGCCATGCCGGGCCACCAGTAGCACTGTTGGAGAAGTGAGAGGGTTTGTTGGCTGCCTGGGTGTCCAGAGCCCGGAGAGGTGTGTACAGAGTCCATGAGGGGAAGACGGAGGTTGGTAGGTACGAAAATCTTCCCCTCAGGACCCCCCAGCGGAGCAGGTTCGGCAAGGGTGGTGTCGGCTATGAGCTCGATGTTCCACTGGATGGGACTGACAATCATGGCTGGAGTGAGGATAGTTTCGTTGATCTCATTGGAGGTCTCGGATTGATAGATGCGTGATAGGGTGTCTGCTTAGAGATTCTTGGAGCCAGGGCGGTAGGTAACTGTGAAGTTAAAGCGTGTGAAGAGAGCCCACCGAGCCTGGCGAGGATTTAATCTCTTGGCTTCCCGGAGATACTCAAGGTTGCGGTGGTCTGTAATCACTTGGAATGGATGGTTGGCTCCCTCCAGCCAGTGTCTCCACTCCTCTAAAGCCAATTTAATGGCCAGGAGTTCTTGATTACGACATCATAATTCTGCTCCGCCGGGGACATTTTGCGTGAGAAGAAGGCGCATGGATGGAGTCGTGGAGGGGTCCCCTGCGATAGAACAGCTCCAACTCCATTGGTGGATGCGTCTACTTCCACTATGAACGGTAGATCAGGATCGGGATGACTCAGCATAGGAGCAGAACAGAAGGCTTTCTTCAGACCCTCAAAGGCTTTGGAAGCTTCAGTAGACCAGGTTAACTGTTTGGTACCCTTCTTCACCATGGATGTCACTGGAGCGCAGATCTTACTGTAGTCGCGGATGAACCGGCGATAAAAATTGGCAAAGCCAAGAAAGCGTTGCAGCTCTTTCAGAGTTTGAGGTTTAGGCCAGTTGATCACAGCTTCCACTTTATTTTGATCCAAAGAGATGCTGTCTGGACAAAATCACATACCCCAGGAAGTGCATGGATTATTGATGGAATTCGCATTTCTCTAACTTCAGGTATAGCTGGTACTCACGGAGGCGTTTAAGGACTTGCTTCACCTGCAGGAAATGTTCATCGAGGTTGGAGGAGTAGATCAGGGTGTCATCAATGTAGATGATCACAAACCGGTGGAGCATATCTTGGAAGATCTCATTCATGAAGCCCTGGAAGACAGCAGGACTGTTTGAAAGACCGAAAGCAGAGCATGTGAGCGGAGCGTGAGCGTGAGCGGAGCGGAGCTGTAATACTTCCTCCTGAGCGGGAGAGCGCCTTTCTGAATATTCCGCTCCGCTCGCTCTGTCCGCTCAGCACCGCTCGCTCAACCCAGAATGCCCTATTGTGATTTGCTAGTTCGAGAATCGGTGAATTAGCTAAAGCAATAGTGGGTTGGTTATGGAGTTCAAATATTGTTTTAAGGAAGTTGCGAGCCTTATGCATAAATGCACAGTAAAAATCACAGTTAAGAACGAGCAGGGAGAAGAAATTGAAAGGGAGTGTGGAGAGACTGTGAGAGTTAGCAAAGATTAATATTGGAATCTAAAGCGTCACATTGCCAGAAAGCACGAAGATGTGCTACGCAAACATGGTAGTGCAGCAAAAGGTGAGCTATAGCCTATACCATTCGAAAATAAATTAATAGATAAATGGGTAAGGTAGGCTGTTGTACTGAGCCCCTCTCATGACATGCAGACAAAAATATATTGTAATATACAAATTAACATTTCGTTCCCAACTTCCCATGAATTAAGAATTCGTTCTCTCATTTAGGGTGGCCACGAATTAAATTCGTTTCCACAAATTCTTAAATCGTTCCCTGGTTTAGTAAATCGTGGCCATGTTGAACTAATTTGTAGGCTACTCTTGTTTTATTAAAACAAGGAAACAAATTATTACAACGTGGTCACGATTTACTAAACCATGGATCGAAATATTATATTGTTAATTTTGTACGATTTAAATAAAATGAGGAAATTAATTATTAAAACATGCTGATGTCAGGTTGGAACGAATTGTTAATTCGTTATGCAATCATCATATCAGTGCAACTAAAAATAACCTATAGCCAACACACAATATGAATTAGCCTACATAATTGTAGTTGATGTAGCCTATTTTTAAGTTGAAATTAGACAGAAGTTATTGAACCACTTGTTAAATTTTAATTTAAAAAAAAACTGACCTGAATAATTAGGTAGGCCTATAATTTAGATGTAGGCAACAGAAAATTTACTGTACGCTATTATAATGTACGCAAATTTGTTTTTACAGAAAAAACTGCTACCAATCAAAGGGAGATAAAGAATTTTTTTCCTCTCCTGCATCCCCAGACTCCCCAGTTCTCTGTGTCTAATGCACGGAAGAAAGAATTAGATGACGCATTTTTTAAGATGGTTTACGTGGATTATGAACCTCTCACAAAAGGTGAACGTGAGGGTATGCGTAATTTTGTCAGCGTTGCCCAGCCCGGCTATACCACACCGTGCTACAGTACAGTACGTGACACTCTGATGCCGAATGCTCTTAGCGAGATGGAAGGCAGACTTAGAGAGCTGTTACAGTTAGGAGATGGCTTTGCACTTACTTTAGACATTTGGACAAACAGAAGAGGACACAGCTTTCTGGGTGTTGTGGCAAGTTTCATTGATGAAATGTTTAACAGTCACACTGTGCTGCTGTCCTGTGAACATCTTAAAGGACACCACACCGCTGAGAATATTTTTCATAAATATGAAAGTATCTTGCAACACTGGAATTTACAACGGCGAGTTGTCAGGGTGGTGACTGACAGCGCAAGTAACATGGTAAAGGCTTTCGACCTCCCAGGGTTTGATGAAAGTTCAACTGAAGAGGAGGGCGAGGAAGAGGTCCTTGAGGAAGATGGCAGTGGCACAGAGGAAGGTCCACTTTCACCATTCCAGCCAGATTTTGCGCAGATCATAGAAAACATGAGCGCCACATACATCACTGAATCTAATCTGCATATGCGATGCCCCATCCATTTACTGCAACTCGCCATAAAGGATGCAATAAACGGTCATGCTGATGTAGACAAAATGATCACACGAACGGCAAAACTTGTAAAGAGTATTAGAAAAAGCACCTTGGAGGCTGATAAACTAGGTGTGCGTCCCACCCCAGCATGTGTCACCAGGTGGAGCAGTCAGCTGCGCATGATCGAATCAGTTTGAAAGAGACCCGCAATTCCAAAACAAGCTGAAAATTCCCGAGCACAGTAAGCTGACCATGAATGACGTACTTCATCTCCAAGCCCTGACTGAGGTGCTATTGCCTCTGGCAGAGCTTACAACTGCTATGCAAAAAGAGCTCGGAAACCTTGGCATGATTCTTCCAGCTGTAATGGAAATCAAACAGCTTTTGTCCAGTGTCCCTGACAACCGCTCCATCAACATTCGTGCATTTGTGGAGACACTGTCAGATAATGTCTCTACTCGTTTTAACAGATTTTACTCTGACAAGCACCTTGTGTTGGCAGCTGTATTGGATCCACATTTTAAAACTGAATGGATCATTAGAGATGGTACAGTGAGCAATCAACTCGTAGAGATTCGTGAAATGTTGGTAAAAGAGGCAGAATGCAGTGGTGTGGAGACTGCGGTGGACACAGTGACTGAGGCTAGAAGCGCTCCCAAGAAGGCCCACATTTTCGGCTCATATGAGAGCAACTCGAGTGTAGCTGACAGTGCCAGAGGTGAGATGGAGGAGTACCTGGGCTCAATGAGAAAAGGTCCACATGAAGACATCCTAGGATTTTGGAAAACCAATGCTGGATCACTCCCTCAACTAGCCAGGGTCGCCCGCAAAATCTTCAGCATCCCCAGTGGTTCTTCCAGTGCTGAGCGCGTGTTTTCCGCCGCTGGATTACTGTCCCGGGCACACCGCATGAGCCTGAAACCTAATACTTTGTCCAAGCTAATGTTTCTAAAAGTAAATTCTAAAGTGATGTAAAGATTGAGACGTTTTTAAATAGACCACAATTACCCGCAGTTTTGGTCTATTTAAACTTTAGAATGCGCGTTTCTTTTACTAATGTCAGTAAATCATCCAGGTGTGCTTTGAAAAGATGTTGTTAAGTGCATTTCACCTGTGTGTGCTTTTATGAGCATGATAGTCCAGATGCGTTTTGTGAAGTTCTACATGCATTTCATCTTGTTTGTGTGTGTGTGTGTGTGTGTGTGTGTGTGTGTGTGTGCGTGCAGTTATGTTCACGGAAATAAAATAACGAAAATCAAATATACCTTTTCAGTTATTGCATTTAATAGGCAAGTTTGCCAAAGGGATAGACATGTTTTTTTAATTAAGTTAATTTAATGCATTTAAATGAATAAAAAGAACAGACTTTTATTCAGAATCACCCCGAAATAACTTCTATTTACAATCCTAGCTACTGTAATTTATACATTTATTCCAGATATTCATTACAAAGTACAAACAGAAAGCAAGTAGCCTACAGAGACATTTTATGTCTGAGCGGGATCTGAGCGGGATTTGTTTTACCGGTGAGCGTGAGCGATTCATCAGTGGAGCGTTCGCTTGGGACACGAGCGACTGAGTGGAGCGCACGCGCATAGAGCGGAATATTGAGCTGAGCGTCACACCGCTCCGCTCACATGCTCTGACCGAAAGGCATGACCCGATATTCGTAGTGCCCAGCAGGAGTGATAAAGGCAGTCTTCCACTCATCTCCCTCCCGGATACGAACCAGGTTGTAAGCACTTCTCAAGTCGAGTTTGGTAAAGATCCGAGCTGAACGTAGCTGTTCAAGAGCTGAAGGCACCAATGGCAATGGATATCTGTACTTGACGGTAGAAGCATTAAGGATGCGGTAATCAATACATGGGCGGAGTCCTCCATCCTTTTTCACAACGAAGAAGAAGCTTGAGGCGGCAGGGGACGTAGATGGCTGAATGTATCCTTGGCGTAAGGCTTCCTCCACGTACTCCTCCATGGCCTTCTGCTCCGGGATGGACAATGGGTAAACTTTTCCATGCGGTAGAGTGGCCCTAGGCAGCAGTTCAATTGCGCAGTCCCATGGCCGATGATGTGGAAGAGTGGTGGTGAGTTGTTTACTAAACACATCCTGGAACGCCCGGTATTCAGGAGGAATCTTGTGAGAAGACTCTGTGGCTGGACTCTCGAGGGCAATTGAACACAGGATTGCAGGGACAGTTGATATGGAAGCAGAGGGGTTCCTCTTGACAGGACGTAGACAATGCGTTTTACAGTGATCACTCCAGTGACGTACTTCTCCAGATGTCCAGCAGATGTCAGGCGAGTGTTGATTAAGCCACAGGCGTCCCAGGACGATATCTGCTGTAGAGCCCTCCAGTACCAGTAAAGAGCATTTTCCTTGGTGTAGACAACCGATGGAAAGTTGTAACTCGGGACTGCAGTGATGAATACTTCTCTTACTGAGGGGTTTTCCTAGGATGGAGTGTATACTCAGTGGTTGACTTAACCGTCGACGGCGGACTTGCAAATGGTTGAGTAGTGAAGCTGAGATGAAGTTCCCCGCCGCGCCGGAGTCAATCAGAGCTTTCGCTGGAATAGAGTGGTTCAGATAGGTAATTAATACCGGAGTGTGCTTCAGGTTAGAAACTGGAAATGGTAGATCTACTGTACTCACCGCCGAACGGCTGGGACGGACGGGACATTCAACACGATAATGTCCAGAAGCTCCACAATAGAGACATAGGTTATTGGTACGACGTCAGTTACGTTCAGATGCAGTTAGATGTCCTGTATCGATTTCCATAGGCTCTGGTACTGGAGGGCTTACGGGCGAGGAGATGCGAGGAGAGCGTGCAGTGGAATTATAGAAGCATGCAGTGCGGTGTTGGGCTATGAGTATCAAGCGTTGGATGAGTTTTTTAATCCCGATGGAGTCGTCATAGATGGCCAGTTGTAAACAGATATCTGGGTTGAGCCCTTGACGATAAGCTGTCAAAGCGATTTCGTTCCATCCAGCGATCGTCCGAAACTTCAAAGCATAATCTGAAACAGAGGAGGTGCCTTGTCGTAGGCGAAATAACTGGTCATGAACAGATATGGCATTAGACGATTGAGCAAATACGGTGTGAGAATGTTCAATGAATCCATTTAAAGACTGTAATGCGGGTGCATTGGAATCCCAGAGAGCTTGAGCCCAGTTCAACGCTCGACCCGTGAGCAGAGAAATTATGAAAGCAATTTTGGCTTTTTCGGAAATTAACTGAACAGCGTTTACCTCCATGTAGAGTTTACATTGTAGAAGAAATCCATTGCACTCTTCTTCGCCCGAATAAGAAACAGGTTTGGCCATGGGACTTACTGAGGCAGGTCGGTAGTTCTGAAGACCATGACGGAGTTCCGTGAGGGTTTCTTGAAGTGGTTGATGCTGTGCGACGGCTGCATTAACAGTGGTGTATGCTGTGGTATCCAGAAGCGGCTGGGGTGCGGCGGCGCCCCGAGAGGCTTCGGTGGATACAGCGGAGATCTCAGAAGCCGAGGGAGCTTGCATGGTGTGTGGTCCGGTCTTCTGTCAAACTACTGCAAGGATGAGGACACAGAGAATGACGTTAACAGGATTTATTTTAGACACTGTATGCAACTCCTGAATACAGGAAAGGCTTCGAGATCCACACGGGGAAGCACAGGGAGAATATTTGAACTTGATGCAGCCTCGTAGATACTTGGAATAGATTCTGACTCGGAGATACTTGGAATAGATGACCACGCAGTTAAATACATCCATTCTTTCTTCCACGCGAATTTAGTTCAATCATTCTAACAGTGACCTACCTACCTCCACAGGCGGATAAAAGTAAAGCACTGGACATTCTGTATGAAACCATAAACAGTCTAGAGAACAAATATTCAGATGCTGCTTTTAATATCGTCTGGGACTTTAATAGGACAAATCTGAAAAAAAGTTCTCCCAAAATGTATCCAACATATAACTTTTCCAACGTGAGCTGAGCAGACGCTTGATCACTGTTACTGCACTCAAGGACACAACCTCTCCCCCGCCCTGAGTTTGGTAAAGCTGATCCCATCTCCATTCTCCTTCTGCCTGCATACAAACAAAAGCTGAAGCAGAAAAACCGGTTATCGTGTCAGTTTATAAATGGAGTGAGGAATCCATTTTCACACTTCAGGACTGTTTTCAAACCACGGATTGGCAGATTTTCCGTGATGCAGCAGACACAGACATTAATGCATACACTGACTCTGTCACTGATTATATGTGTACTGAAAACATTGTTCCAAAAATCTGCAATAAATCATTCCCAAATCAAAAACCCTGGATAAATGCTGATGTCAGGATCAAACTTCAAGCACGTACTTCAGCCTACAACTCAGGTGACACAGTAGACATAGAAGTCCAGATTTTGGACGCCTAAAATCCGGAATATCCGGCACAGCCTCAAGCCACTCATTTGTCCATCTTTTTGGAGTTGCGCTGAATCGGCCTTAAAAAAAAACCCTCTCTAGAATCTTTATTGGGACGCACACAGCATAGCGTCTAATGCCATAAGATCTCTGATCAAACAAATGATTGGCTGAAAGTGGTGTCAAATAAATATCTGATATATCATTATTTAAAAACATAAACAAGCCTCCACGTGCTGGCTACGTCATCATAACGTTAACATGCCGAAATGTCAGACCTCATTTAATCCGGAATGGACAAAAGAGGACGAATTTATATCAAAAAGCAGTAGAGACGCTTTTCATGGATTTTGCACACTGTGCCGCCGTGAAGTGGACGTTAGTAGTCAAGGGAAAGCTGCCATTGACCGACATGCCAGCACAGAAAAACATAAAAGAACTGACAAGCCCTAGGTACGTCTTCCCTTAGGTAATTTTTTCGAGAAGCAACATCCCCTCAGGATGACAAAATCTCCGCTGCAGAACTTTGTAAAGTCTATCATGCAGTTTAGCATCACCAGTCATACAGGAGTGTAGACTGTGGAGTGAAAATTGACAGAGAGATCTTTAGTGACTCATCTACAGCTAAAGGGATGACCTGTGGGAAAACAAAAGCTAAGGCTTTGTGTGAGAATGTCCTAGCGCCCTACTCTGTACATACACATTCAGATTACATCAAATTAAACAATCTGCCTTTTTCAGTGGCAACGGACGCATCAAACAAAGGTACGACCAAGTGTTTCCCGATTGTACTGAGATATTTGCACTTTGAGGAAGGCGTGCAACATGCACTGTTAAATTTTTATAGTGACAGCAACGAAACTTCAGAGGCTATAACAAACTAGCTGCTGGCTAAACTGGAGATGGCTGGTCTTGATGTGAAAAACATGTCTGCATAATGCAGCAGACAACGCCAGTGTAAACTATGGAAAACACAGTGGCGTAACTTTGTTTTAAAAAGTGGGTGGGACATGTGGGGTGGGGGTTGCTAATAAAATGCTAAATCAGATATATACAATAACATTACGATGTCCAGCAATTGATTTAAATAGTAGGCCTGGGTTACATTGGATTTAATTTGTCGTTTAATGAGATGTAGCCTAATATAAGTTGCCAGTACTAAGAATCAATGTGTATCTTAATGGTCCAGTGGTAGAATTTATGCCAGCCATGTCAGAGGTTGCTGGTTCTAGTCCGTCCTCGTATAGTTTTTTTTTTACTCGTATAGTTTTATTCTCTCATCAAAACCGATTATGTTCTTCAGTGGTTGTATATCAAGCAGGGACACGTTTGTGTGCATTATGTTTTGTGATTTCACCAGAACGAATAGAGAGTATCCGCAAGGGATTGAAGTGCGCGTCCGAGTGAAGACAGTGCAGCGTGTGCGCGAACCACACGAGAAAACACTGTATCCGTGTCACTGATCGCAGTGGCAACGAGCACTTTGATCACTTGATTTAAAAAACACATTTCAGCGCTAGATCGTCTCTTATTTAAAAAACGAACTAAATGAATGCTCTGCCAGTTAACTGGAGATGTTTTATTTATTTGTAGAATTGGTACATTCGTGCCGCGAGATGTTTTTAAAAGTGGTGGGGACAATATCGACCCTGGCAAAAAGTGGTGGGGACATGTCCCACCCGTCCCACCCGCAAATTACGCCTATGGAAAAACACAACAGTGTTTATCAGAAATTGAATCTGGCACAGAAAGATGTGCACAGCAGCCTGGATTTTGATGCTGAAAATGCTGTGCTCAATGTTTACAGCCATTTTAGCATGTCAGCAAGCAGAACAGCACAGTTAAAGGAATTCTGTGAGTTTGTGGAAGTGGAAGAAAGCAACCTGCTACAGCACATCATCACACGGTGGTTGTCCCTGCTTCCATCTATTGACAGAATACTGAAGTATTGGAAACCCCTGACCAGCTACTTACAGAGGGAAGGTGAGGAGCAATGCTCCCAGTTTTTGTGGAAATGTTTTGGAGAGGAAAGCGTTGAAGTGTCTGAGTCATATTTTCTCTTCCTCAGTCACATCCTAAAAGTGTTCTCAGACACCATTGAAGCACTTGAGGCCAAATCGTTCAGCATAACGTGTGTTTAAGGTAATGACTAAACTGAAACAGAAACTTGAGAGAAGGATGACGGACAGGTTCTTTGGCTTTACTGTGAACAGCAAACTCAAGCAGCTACCCCCTTACCAAATAAATGTGTGGAGGATATTCTTGGTTTCTATGAAAGAGCCAAGAAATACATAAGTGAAAGATATGACTTCTCTGAGAACAGCTTTAATAGCAAAGTGGCAAATCTTGACCTCACAACTGCTGTGTCATATGAAGAATACAGTGATGCTGTCCAGGCCTGCAATCTGAAAGACATTGATATGGATGGACTGTATGAGGAATATGCCATGGTGGAAGCTTCCTTCACCTCTCCAGAAATGGAAGGTTGCCACAGTGAGGAGCAACATCTGAAACTGTTTTCCAAAGCAGACATACCACTTGTGAATCTCAAGAAGATCAGCTCCTATATTTTCTCCATCCCATGCAGCAATGCACACACAGAACAGAGTCTTTTCAATGATGACATCTGCATGGAGAAACGAGAGGAATTGTCTGGATGTGGACAGCGTTAAGGCTGAGCTCCAAGTTTGTGTCAATTTCACCTTTCCCTGCACAGACGTGTACAAGAAGTTCCTTGGAAACAAAAAACTCTTGGATGCAGCCAGGAAAGGACAGAAGTATTGTAGATAGACAATCAAATATTTGGTGAGTACACTAGTCTTATGTGTTATATGTAGTCTTATGTGTTCACAAATCTGATGCAGTTAGTTTGCTGTGTATTGTATTTAATTAAGCAAATATGTTAAGAAATTAAGAAATATGAATATGTATTGGGTTTAAAACAATACAGATTTTTTAGGGCTGATAACACTATTTTCACTATGTTTTTTATGTGTACCACTCCCTGCAGGAGATGAACAAGCCCAGGGGCAATGGGGGCTTGGTGGCCATGATGACCCTACAGGTGCTGTTGTTGCCTGAGCTGCTGCAGAGGGTGAACTTCTTTGTTAAGAACTTTGTTATTTATTTTTCGCATTCATTATTTGTTTATTTATATATTTATGTATTTCTGTTATTTCCAGAAGTCCAGAAATGTTGTGTTTTATGGCACTTTGCACTTTGCAAGACAGGTTCATCTCAGTGGTCAGTTTTTGAAACAGACATCACAATGTCTTTAATAAATACAAATACTGTGAACAAACACGTTTTTGCCTCTTCTGTTACACATAGGTCTACATCAAGATATATCATAGATCAAATTGTGTGGTAATGAATAGAAGTAATTGAAGTTAAGTTGAGAGAAAATTGGATGCGTGTCTGTATATTAGATCCGTGCAGGTCTTAAAGTGACAGCAGCCTAGAAGTAAACATGCTGCCCCTTATCCTTAGAGGGATACTTCAACCAAATATATATATATATATATCTGTTATTATTTACTTAATCTCATCTTGTTCAAATCCTGTATTAATTCCTTTCTTGTGCTGAACACAAAATAAGATATTTTGAAGAATGTGGGTAACCAAACAGTTGCTGGTCCACATTAACTTCCATAGTAGGAAAAAATATACTATGGAAGTCTGTTTGGACAGCAACTGTTTGGTTACCCACATTCTTCAAAATAACGTACTCTGTAGCATATCTAATGTAAGATAACAGGAATGAGTACTGTGTCGCTAGACGCATTGGGAAAACTCCTTTATCTCTGATTAATGAAGCCTAATAGAATCATGCAGTGAAACACAGAGTCGTACAGCATGATGGAATGGCCAGTTATGCAGAACTCGTTTGCGTTATCTCAGGGAACCGAGGTTACGTTAGTAACCGAGTAAGTTTACTATTGATACGGTTCACTCGTACATTGGGAACCCAGTCCAATCGAGCCGTGCTACAACTGCGGATCATCTATTGTTCTATGGCCTGTTAGCAGCTGCATCAACTCTGGGAGCATGACTGATTCCTCCAGAAAGGGGCCACCAGAAGGACTGCGTGTCTGTCCTCCCTGATCCGTCTGATGAACTGAGGGAGCAGCGCGACTGGGGAAAGGCATATAAGGGAAGGCTGGGCCATTTGTGGGCCAGCGCATCCCTGTCCTTTGAGAAATATATTGGGCAGTGAGAGTTGTCTTCTGAGGCGAAGAGGTTGACCTCTGCCTTCCTGAAGACATTCCAGATTATGTGAACCCTCTGAGGATGGAGTGTCCACTCTTCTGAGGTCACACTGCCCCTGGACAGCATGTCTGCCCCTTGGTTCAGTCTGCCCGACAAGGGCGCTGCTCTCAGGAAATGCAGATTGAGTTGTGCCCATGAGAGGAGGCGTCCCTACAGAGGCCCAAATTAGAGTTCACCTTGGTGGTTTTTGGAGTGGATTAAGACGTGGTGTCCTTTCAGGTCTGGCAGAAAGGTTCTGAGGGCCAGAAAGACTGCCAACATTTCCAGGCAGTTGATGTGCTGCAGTTTTTCCGTGCTCGACCAGGAGCCGGAAGCCGGCCTGCCCTCGCACAGAGCTCCCCAACCTGTGTTGGAGGCATCTGTCGAGACCATCTTACTTCTGGAGACCAAACCCAGGTCCACGCCAGATTGGAACCGACGAGGGTCCTTCCAAGCAGGGTCATAATGCAGCCATGGTCCAACCCGGGGTTTCAGCCAGTACTGCAGGGGCCGCATGTATATAATAGCAGGCCCAGCAGAAGTACCGATGATGCAGACGCCATAAGGTCCTGTATCCACTGAAATGTTCTGAGGGGGAGTGAAGCCCTGACTCTAAAAGACGCAGCAAACCGCTAGATAGACACAGCACGCTCTGGTGTGAGCCTGACTCACATTTGGGTTGAATCAAGAACTGCTTCCAGACTTCCCAGTCTTCGCTCTTGGCTAAGTTGATCCTGAGTCCCAGGCAGGGAGGAGCAAGGATCTGTGAGTGTCTAACTCGATCTTAGACTGGGCCAATACTATCCCTTCTACACTCCCTTCTGTCTCAGAGGGGAGAGCGCCGTATCCATGTACTTTGTGAAAGTCCTCTGTGCCAAAGACAGTCCG
The DNA here is from genome assembly GCA_022828995.1 of Vimba vimba. Taxonomy (NCBI): domain Eukaryota; kingdom Metazoa; phylum Chordata; class Actinopteri; order Cypriniformes; family Leuciscidae; genus Vimba; species Vimba vimba. Next base: position 2,095,136 of record CM040834.1, on the reverse strand, counting down.
CATGGAAGGACAGTAGGGTGGTAAGTAGGGCTGCACGATTAATCGCAATTTACATGTAATCACACTTAAATCGATTTGGCTTATTGCGATTTTGAAGTCACAAAGGCTGCGATTATTTTTTTTATGTGCAGCTTGTCATTGATGTACGGCTCTGTACTGTGAGTTTGAGTCACTTATAACGTGCATTTGAAAAAGCAACATGCGTCAAACATCTTTCCAAAACATGAGAATCATTTATGAACCTCTTGTCCAACAAAAGACAACATTTAATAACATGCATTTACTCCAAACTCACTTCATAACGACAGCTGAGCTCATCCTTCTGTGAGATGATGTGCCTTCTTACACAGAATAAGGCAGTCGTGAATTTATAAGTCATGTTTAATCAAAGCGTTTCAATCTTCTGTTTATTCAGCTACAGCGATAGGGATTTCCTGGAATGATGCGCCGTTATTGTACTTCTGCGGCGGGGCATATTTACCGTGTTTGCGTGAGAGCGCCCTCTGGCGCTGTGCATAAAATAATCGCAGCCTTTGCCAAATCGCGTGCAGTTTTATTGCGATTAATCGTGCAGCCCTAGTGGTAAGCCACCCCCTTGAACACGAATCTCATAAATGGTCTGTGATGGGGGGCTATTTGGATATGAAATATATCTTTCAGATCCACTGAGAAAAAAACAATCCCCTGGGCACACTTGCGAGAGGATTTGTCTCAATTTTAGCATCTTGACTGGCCTTTTTGTAAGGGCGTGGTTCAGATGCCTGAGATCGAGGATGGGCCTGAGGCCACCGTTCTTCTTGGGAATGAGGAAGTAGCAGCTGTAAAAGCTTGACTCGCTGTTAGCTGGAGGAACTCTTTCTACAACTCTTTTCACTAGCAAATTCATCACTTAGGAACGTAGGACGTGCGCCATGTTACTCCGTACCGAAGTGTAGACCACACCCCTGAAGCGTGGAGGTCTTCGAGCAAATTGAAGTGAGCAACCTTGTTTGATTGCCCCCAAAATCCAGCTCAACACTCTGGGGATGGCCTGCCATGCCCTGATCCAAGTGGCAAATGGTGGAAGTATTACAGGCTACGTCTTGCACTGAGGTGGGAGAGCAGCACCTGATACAGCATTGAGAGGAAATGGCTAGCATTTGGCCGGTGGTCTGAGGCTGGTCTGGGTTGCTTCTGAGCCATGGGCCATGAGCGCAGCAAGGTGAGGCTCGCACTCTCGCAATGAGAGCGTCCATCTTTGATGAATACGGCTTGGCTTGGGCACGGCCCCAACAAGCGACGCATTCATTAGAGAGAGATATGCTTCATGAGTCTCACCTGATAGTCACAGGAGCGTCATTCACAGCAGCTGAGCCGTCAGCCCTGTGCTCGCTTGAACAAATTCCGGCGAAAAGATGCTCTTTTAGATATAAATATGTTCCGTTAGACTTACCTTATAGTTGCAGGAGAGGAGCGTCATTCTCAGTCACCGAGTGACAGCGGAAATTTGCACAGAATTAGCACTGATAATAGTCGCCAGCTAGCCACAGTGTAGAGGCTGGATCAGCTTGCGTGCAGAGCATTGTCATTCAGCTGCTCGTAGAGCGCCACTCAGTAGCTTACAGAGAGTCAGCTCGATCCGCTGTGAGGCTCGTTCAACGGCGAGAAGGCTTCTTCTGTCTTGTCTCGGAGTCCAGCGAAGAGAAGATCTCATCGCTGAAGGAGAATTAGTTTGAGGTCCTTTGGGGGAATGCCAGTTTATATAGACGGGTAGCCCCGCCCATTTCGACGGGCTTTAGCGCCATAGGTTTGTGCAGTTTTTATTCTATGTAAGGCTTCAGTAATCTGAGAAAAAGGAGTTTTCCCAATGTGCCTAGCGACGCAGTACAAGTGAACCGTATCGATAGTAAACTTTTGTGACTGACTCCACCCACTGGCAATATTTGAAAAATGCTGGAAAAGTAGGCAGAGCCCAGTGGAGAGGGGGCGTGCATCTGAGACGTATCTCTCTGTAGGCAAGGACGTGGTTAGCTGGTACCCTCTGACGTCAGAGGGTACCACAACTTCCAATAGGAAAATTCAACTGCAGTAGCCACTGTTCAACCTGAAGAGGGCAGCACTCAGACGTTTTTACACCATATTTTGTAAAATTAAAACACTTTAAAAACAAATGTCAAAAAAATTACTTGAATCAATGAACAGCACTAATAAAGCCCCCTTCTTACAGATCATTAACTGAAAAAAGTTGGTTTAGGGTTTAGTTACCCTTTAATACATGTTTAACAATTGTAACTAGATCTAAAATATCATTTGTATTGGCAAACCAAAGGTTTATATGAAAATTACACGTAATATGTGCACAATTTCCTTAATTTATTAACTTACTTTACAGAAAGAATCTTTGTCCACTTTTCTGCTTAGTAATCGTGACTTTCAGTTTACATCATTACGTTTTGAATCACGGTTATAATTTGACCAATCATAGTGAAGTGCATAAACGGCTTGGGATAATGTCATAAACTAGCAATTTCACGCCTAAAGTATTGCAGCCACGCATCAAAAAATAATAAGTGTGAATCAAAAATCTAAAAACACATGTAAAAAATATATTGCACAAACTGAAAAAATTAATGCAAAATGATCAGAATAGCAAACAACGTGGTCACGGATCAAAATATAATAAGCGTGAATCAAGAAATAACAAGCATGAATAAAAACTTTAAACGCATTAAAAGTTATTTTGCACAAAACTTAAACTTATGGTCATGCTTTCTTAAAAAGTATGTTTTCCTTGGTTTTATTACTCTGTACTTTGTGCTCTCTTGCATTTTCTGCTCATATTTTACTCTTTTGTACGCTTGTGCTGTTGTTCTCTTCGCTCTTCTTTCTATGTTCTGCGCTTGCTTTCCCAAATGTTGCAGTTCCAGTTTCATGTAAATTGGGGCGGGCATAAGTGTCACCATTGGTCCACTAGTTCTAGATTGACAGCTACTCCTCTAGCCAATCAATCGAAGAGGGGAGTTGACATCACACCAATGCGACTCGTGACTACTGATGCTTAGGGGAAGACGACAGTTTAATTTAACTTTTTGATCCCATAAAATTAGTCTATACGTGCATAAATTAACATTTAACTACCATCACTGCTGGAGCATTTTTTCTTTATTTTTCTTTCATTCGATCAGCAGACGCTTGTCTGAGAAGTTTGAGCTGTAGAAAACTGACCCAGGAAGCAGTGTAACTATGTGTTATTTACTTAATGCCTCGAGTGATATCCGCAGCATATTCACAACAATATTTTTATAGATGTGCGTGTTAGTGGGAGTGTGAGTTTGAGCCCTTTGTCCCGATGCAGCTCCACCCACGAATTATTACACAACACTGAACACAGTCCACATTAAACAGCGAACACAGTCCACATAACTTATAACAGCCTGCACAGTGCACCGCACACACACACAGCAGCAACGCGTTCTGGACCGAAGTGTCGCTTTATTTTTGAAAATGTCTGAGAAAGTTGTGTTGCATTACTTCAATGGAAGAGGGAAAATGGAGTCGATGCGATGGCTTTTGGCCGCAGCTGGAGTCGAGGTTTGTTGCTCTGGAAAACTTTTCCACGTCTATGCAAAAAATGCTGATGCAAAAAGTGAAGCGCGATTGACACTTTACATATAACCTTTGTTTGCATATGACAATCACAAAACAGCTGCTTTAGAAATTGAATGTGTGCATTGTAACGTGATCTCGAGATAAATGCTTTTTTTCACCTTTATTTTGGTCTTTATTTTATTTTGGTTCACAGTTTGAGGAGGTGTTTTTGACCAAGAGGGAGCAGTATTTAAAACTGCTGAATGGTAAGTTCAGTAAATTCCTTATCAATTGTCTCTTGTTGTTTTATGAACCTGTATATTAATGTGATTCCTGTGTTTATTGTAGATGGAGCCCTGATGTTTCAGCAGGTGCCTTTGGTTGAAATAGATGGGATGCAGCTTGTGCAGTCGAGGGCTATCCTGAATTACATCGCTGGAAAATACAACCTCTACGGAAAAGACCTTAAAGAACGGGCTTTGTAAATATCAACTTTGTTCCGTAACTGTTATGAAACTAGATTGAAACAAATTTCCTTGTTTTTCCACCACACCTAAGCAATTATCACTGTAATTTTTGTCTTGAAGGATTGACATGTATTCAGAGGGCACTAGTGATCTAATGGATCTCATCATAACGTCTGCTTTTACACCACCTGAAAACAAGCAGAAAAGTCTCAGTAATATAGAGCAAAAGGCAAAAGAGCGCTTCCTTCCTGTGTTTGAAAAGGTACTGATAGCTCTGACTATTCATTCCTCCCATTTTGAAGCATTTATTATCCACAAAATCATGCATTTTCTGATATGACTTTTTTAGGGTCTTGCAAACTCTAATTTTCTGGTGGGAAACCAGTTGAGCCGCGCTGACGTTCATCTTCTGGAAGCCTCTCTGATGCTGCAGGAGTTATTCCCTACAATACTGTCAACCTTTCCCAAAATCCAGGTGATCTGTTCAATGCTTTCCCACACAGACCATCAACCCCAAAATTGGACTTAACAAAACCATTCCTGGTCACACTTTATTAGTGGTGTAACGGTACACAGAAGTCATGGTTCGGTACAGACCTCGAGTTTGGGGTCGTGGTTCGATACGAATTCCGTACAACAGGAAAAAGCAACAAATCCCCCCCCCCCACCCAGTCATTTACTATATTTATAACATGTCAAATTTGCCCCTTTTTGGGTGTGAGTGAAAACACTCCGTTTTTGTTAGTGTCCCTTTAAATGCAAATGAGCTGCTGCTCCCCGCCTCCGTTCAGAACCGATCCTTTACACGAGCTTCAGAAACTCCGGCAATAACAAAACACGCAAATAATCTCACTCATCCAACATCTCAGAAATAACCAGTAAATAACTCTGTAAGTGCAGCCTTACAGAGACTCAGGAAGAGGTTGCAACTTTTAGACTCACCTGGACGTTTCTGAATTTATGTAGTTGTTGTGGAGTTACGTTGATTCATCTCATGTTTAACTTTTACACAATTTGACACAGTCCCATGCTGTGAAAGCTGAGACATTTTTTGGTCATATAGTGTTCAGTTCTTGTATGTGCATCAACGACAGAACAGTTTGCATGCTTTGCTTGAACTTTTGCCATTGTGTTAGAACTGGTTACACTGTTGTCGCTTGCGAAAACCAAATGGTGGTGCTGTGGGTGGAAACGTGCAGATTAAGGGGCGGTAATATTATAATAAGTAATAATTTAATATTATAAGATCCCCTTGAAGTTTGTGGAGCGCGTCATTAAAATTAAATTAAGTTCAAAACATAGGTTTCATTTCCTCATAATAAACATTTGTGCATCACCACATTTTCAATGATTTTTAAACGACTCGTCAGATGAATCAATCTCTCTAAATCCCTCCTTTTCGCGAGCTGCTCTGCTCTGATTGGCCAGACAGCTCAGTCTGTTGTGATTGGCGTACCGTGTCGAAAACAAAAACTCCCATTGCCATAACAACGTCAGCTCTGCTTGTCCTGAGGCTTCCTACACCGTAAACTAAACACAGTAACTAACAATTACGTTGATTTTACCATATCAATGTGACGCGAGTCCAATGATGAAACATTGGAAGAACTATCCATTTAACCCGAACCTCCATCGCAAGGACGACTCGAGCAGGACTCAGTGTTTCTCAGTGATACGCTACTCAGTTTGAGGTACATTATATGAGATGTTGCAACTGTAATTCCTCACCATCAGCATTAACAAGTGCATGTCCATCAACCGATTATTTTACTTGTACTAATTTATTTACAGAGTATTTTTCATATATATTGCGGTGAACACGTGGAAACTGTATCAATAACAGTGCATGTATGCAATGTATACATTAGCCGAGCTCTAGTGTGAATGATGAATGACTGATGTAACATAAACGTTGGTAAAACAAATCTTGCTCCATGCTTAATCTTTCCTCAAAGCAGTGAGAACGACAGACATTTATAGACACAGTTTTAGGTAATCGTGGCCCACAGCAATTAGCAGAAGTATTTCAGTAAGACAGTGAGTTAGCCAGTTAGCAGGAGACCTACACAATATAAAACTAAAACTAAAACTAAGTATTTTGAACACCATCTGTCAAGAGCAAGCGGTTTGCGAATCCTACATTGACCTCCGAGATTTGAGAAGCAGTCATCAGTAAAATAAAGGGAACAGCAAAAGTTTAGGATTATACTGCTGTATGCACCGAACCGTGACGTCTGTACAGTGACGTTTCGGGACCAATACATGTACCGTTACACCCCTAAACTTTATATTATGTGTCTTTAACTATTATGTACTTAAATCAAAAAAGTAATTTTTAGGTAGAATGTACTTATTGTGTTGATGTATTAAAAACACTTGTCCTGATATCGAGGTGGACAATTATAGATGTTATTAATTACAGCTGTAGTTACATGCAGGTATTTTTAAATATAAGTGCAATGTAAAAACATGTATGTACACAATAAGTGCAAATGGTTTGTACATAGAAGTTAAAGATGCTTAATTTAAAGCGGGACCCCATTTTTTCAACAACAACAAAAAAACAACAAAACAAAAAAAAATTGGTAGGCCATTACAATATATTACAAAATACTCTTTGTCTGTATCTTCAAACATTGGCATATGAACAAGCAGTCAGAATAGAGTGATGTTAAGTTTCATTAAACATTCAAATTTATATTTAATACAAATAAAAAAACACAGTACTGATTGTTGAATATACAGTTGTGAGTGAGAGAGTAATCTGTTCCAGTTTAGTGAAGCAGTTTGTTGACTGACCAGTTCTCTCATTTCTGAATCAGACTGATATTTCCTGTGGTCGGTATAATAAAAAAAAAATTATTTTGCATTATAATTATGTATTTTTATTATAATTATACAATTTTGTATCGCAGGCATTTCAGGAAAAAATGAAGGCCTTACCAAGAATCAGCAAATTCCTGCAGCCTGGCAGTGCAAGAAAGCCTCCGCCTGATGAGGCGTATGTGAAAACTGTGAAGGAGGTGTTGAGCTTTTAGAAGATCAAAATTCAGAAAACCATCAGGAGGCTGAAATAAGAACAAAGACCATTAGAATAAACTCTCAGATCATCATCATGCCACATCTGCACTTGTGATTTAACAAGTACAATCGTGGTCAGAATTATTGGCACCCTTTGTAAATATGAACAAAGAAGCCTGTGAAAATTTTGATCTTCTATAAGAAGATCTTTTTGATCTTTTATTTTTTTAAATCACAAAAATCTAACCTTTCATTGAAGTAAAATAATCGAAAATGGGTGGAAAAATCTTTATGAAATAAATGCTTTTCTCCAAGACACTTTGCCTACAATGAATGGTTCCCCTTTTTTTCAATACTCTGAGTCCTCTCCTATAATGCCTGATGAGTTTGGAGAACACCTGACAAGAGATCAGAGATCATTCCTCCATACACAATCTCTCCAGATCCTTCAAATTCCCAAGTCCATGTTAGTGCTTCTTCTCTTCAGTTATATGGGTTCAGGTCAGGGGACTGGGATGGCCATGGCAGAACCTTCATTTTGTGCTCAGTGACCCATTTTTGTGTTGATTTTGTAAGACTGGAAAAACTGGAAGAACTGGTTGAGGAACGACCACTCCTCGAGTAGACAAAGGACCTTGCTGGAATTTAACATTTGAACTCCCCCTTGTGCACTATCGAGATGAAAGTCTCACCTCCGGACCATCCTAAACTACATCTCATTCCCTCATCCCTCACCTTCTCTCCCTCATGCTAAGATCACCTGAATTCACCCAAGAATATATATAGTTTAATGTGAATGATTATCACAGAGTATTATACATGTTTGGTATCATTTGAAATGTCTCAGTGCGACTGGTACATGTGTCTCATTTCCAAATAAGTCAAACAAAAGGTAATAAGGTTTTTAAGAGTTTAGAGATAACTGGCACACAAAAGAAGGTGGTCTCAAGACAAATGGTCTTCTACCCTCAAAAGGTGTAACCTCTGAATGCAAATTACCATTGTTAGCAGATGTTTCCATGTGAAAGAGGTTCTGTCTATATAATGAAATGCAGCAAAGGGCTCTTGGCCTTTTTGTAACTCAAGTTGGACCATGATGCTAAGAGTGACCAAAACTCTTAGCATCATGTATTTTAATGTTAGGTTTGCATCTTTTCTCTTTATTCTAAAGCATTCGATGTTATTGTATTGATTATCCCTGAACTGATTATGAAATTGGCATGATACATTTACCTGACATAATAAATTGTTACATTTGGTTATTCTAACTGACTTTGACATTGGGAATAATCAAACATTCGCTCACATTTAATGATGCACGGATATCATTAAAACCTTTTCATTTATGGAGTCAGATGAAATCACGAGAAAATACATATGAGAAAATGTATTGCATTTAATCAAAAATACTTTGCCACGAGAAAAGACAGTAACACATAGAAACCTTCCCCGCTGGTCGGATGCCGGACTTTGGGCCGATCAAGTGTGAGTTTACAATTTTGATGTTTGTTTTGGATCAGTGTCTTGATGGAAGATCCAACCACGGCCCATTATAAGATTTCTAGCAGAGGCAGTCAGTTCTTGATTTTTTGCATCTGTTGGTATATGATAGAATCCATGATTCCATGTGTCTGAACAAGATGTCCCGGTCCTCTGGCAGAAAAATAGATCCACAATTTCAAAGACCCAGCAGTATATTTAACCGTGGACATTTATTTTATTTTTTTTATCCCTGTTTGCACTAAACCCATGTGGGTGTGTGCACTCCTCCTCCCTTGTGTTACAGGTTGGTTCAAGCAAAGAGGATGCAGGTCTAATCGCTACTGATGTGACGTTCGGCACCGAGGCTTCGAAGCTTGTATCAAAAAAACAAAACATCTCACATTGAAGCAGTGTATTGGAGCTTGATTCGTTTTGCCATAACCACGTGATCTGTGACGTCCGAAGCTTCATTTCCACACACAGTCACGTGACTGCTTCGTATTCAGATTCAAAAATAGCGCGAACCCCTTGCGCAGGTTTCGAGTGTCATGCCCTTCGGCAGTAGAAAATAAAAAAAGAAATAGACTTAGCCCTCACACTGTTGAACAAGTCCTGTTCCTTAATAAAAAAAACTTTAATTTATTAAATTACCCACAAAATAAAATGCCAGCTCCCCAGTTCACAAGCACTTCACCATTCCACAACAATTTTCTTTTATTTTGATTATATATGCCTACATGAGCCTTGCCTATGAACTCGTAAGATTAGGACTGAGGCTGAGGTTTATGTGAATAAGGCTGCATTTGTAGATCAAAGCAGATTTATAATAATAGTTTCTGTACAAGTTAATTAGTCCCATTTATTATTATTTTTTTCATAAATTAATTCATACAGTTGTTTGTTCATACATTGTATAAGAACTACATCAACACTAACACTTGAATTATGAGGATTAACTGTATTGCTTTGTGGTTTACAGAGCACAAAGTGATTTATTAAATAAAAATAAATAAATAAAAAAAACGGTCTTCTGGGACAGAAAGGCAGCTTTTCCACCTTTTGATCACAAGATGTTGTTAGTGTGCAACGTGTTGAAAAGCTTCGAGTAATGAACCATTTTATGATACAGTCGAGGGGGAAAGTCCCAGTGCTTCACAAAGCTTCATTTCGCCATCGCTACTAATCGCTACCCTGGTAATCCAGAGTTCTCGCGAGAGCACAAGTTGAATTTGCTCAGCGAGTTACTCTGGCGTCGAGTAATATGCTCATTAAATATGCCCCTCGATCTGAGCTGCACCAATCACATCGGGTTATCTGATATAGGCGGGCCAGAGGCGAGATGACGACAGCGCTGCGACGTCGAAGTCATTAGTAAACATTGCAAGATGGCTATGAATGAACACCAGTTGTTTGAAACGGCTTTGGCCGCTACAATGAATGAGTTAGACTTGGCTTTTTATCTAAAACAGGAACAGAAGACGCCACTCGAACCGTTCCTTTGCAAGAAGGACGTTTGTGCTGTTTTGCCGACCGGATACGGCAAGAGTCTAATCTACCAGTTAGCTCCGCTGGTAGCTGAGCATATGGGGCTTATTGTTGTGATTGGTCGTAGTGTTATCCAATTGCGTGCATTAGGGCTTGCATAGACTAGTCGAGTAGTCGATAGGTCGACTACTTCAACCACTAGTCGACGCTGTCGGAAACAATCGACTACTCGAGCGTCCATTAACCATAAATGAATTAAAAATGGCGAACGTCACCAACAGACGCCACACGTCAGATCAGATGTGTGGAAGTATTTCATCAAGGATGACAAAAATATTGTAATTGGCCATTCACATATTGCGTCTAAAAACGTGTGGATAGCGCAGCCGTGCCGCTGTCTCCTACAAGCGCTTGCACTCCCATGGCGTCTGTCGTTGCTATGCAACCATCATGAACTGCGCTCTCCCACTGATCTACATAGAATGACATTATATAGATCAGTGCGCTCTCCATGATGACGACAAAGAAGTATCAGCAAAGGATTAATTGATTTCTAGCCCTTGCATTAGCTTTACTACTAGATATATTTCTGGAGATGAGAAGGAAAAACACACCCTGTACAGCTACGATCAGCTGTTCGGCCGAGCTTTCGATGATGTTACGGAAATGCCGAAGCTGATTGTTTTTTGTCACATGACCTGCGGTGCGCTTGAGGCATTCTGAAAAGTTGAGATGTTTTCATCTCGCCGCGGCATCGGCGCGCCTGGAAAAACTAGCGCACCACGTTGCTTCCATTATGAGCGCGCTCGCTGCGCGCCTACATTTGAAATAACGAACTTGAGCGCGGAAAAGACGCGATATGTGAACGGCCCCTAGAAGCAGACGTCTGAAATGAAAGGCAAGAACGGCTATTTATTTGGCTTTAGACTGTTACATGAAAATTTAAAAATGAAATGTCATAATTATAATGTTTTGAGAGTTTACTTATGTAATTGTTGCATTAGGCTATGAATTAATACATTTTTATTGATAAGATCTAGCTATTTAATGTCTTTTCATTAACAGTAGCATGAACCACGAGTAGTCGAGTAACTCGAGTATTGTTTTGATAAGAAATCGACTAGCAGAAATCAGTAGTCGTGCAACCCCTAGCGTGCAGTGAGATTTTCAAATGCATGCTTGGTGCCGCCCCTCGAGCTGGCCGATTTTCATTAGTTGACGCCAGACCATTAATCTTTTAGATTTAGGTCTGGATTTCCAGGCTAACTAATCGCAGCAGTTTTTATTAATCAAACTCAAAAATCTCCAACAGGAACAAAGAAACATGGACAGAAGAAACCACCATAAACACAACAACAACAACAGCCCAGGAACAGACTGAAACAGGTTTTAAATACACAGAGAACAGATTGGGAAACAAGACACAGCTGGGGCAAATAAGCTCAATGACAGTGACCATGGAGAGTAACAAGGAACAGCTGACAATAAACAGAAGAAGAGCATGCAGGTGAGGGCCAGGGAGGATGATGGGAATTGTAGTGCAAACGGTGACTAACAGATGATAGTGACAGTGACACCTTGGCTATCTTTCGTCACAATCTCCTGGAATCCTCCTCAAAGACTCAGTTACACATTATCTCATACTATTGTATTTGCATCTGATACTCACCTGTGCTTTCCCCCTGTATATCACTCAATAAACAGTTAAAGGGTTTGTTCACCCAAAAATGACAATTCTGTCATTAATTATTCGCCCTCATGTCGTTCCAAACCCGTAAGACTTTCGTTCATCTTCGGAACACAAATGAAGATATTTTTGATGAAATCCGAGAGCTTTGTGATCCCTCCATAGACAGGAATGTCATTGCAACTTTAGAGGTCCAGAAAAGTAGTAAAGACATTGTTAATAGTCCATGTGACTACAGTGGCAAAATATACCCACTATCCATCCCTGAACAGAAGGAGGAGTATATTCAGGAGGCCCTCTAGCAAGGTTACCGAAACCATGGAAAAGCTTAAGAAGGCCTTCACCAGTGCAACACGCCTTGTCCGTCCAGACTCTGAGAAATCCTTCATCATGGAAGTGGACGCCTCCTGGGTAAGAGAGGTGCACTCTCAGCAGCAGGGGACACCACCGAAACTCCATCCATGTGCCTTCTTTTCCCAAAAACGCACCCCCCAGTGGAAAAAAATTATGATATCAGAAATCGGGAGCTTCTGGCTATCAAACTCGCCTTAGAGGAATTGAGGCATTGGCTAGAGGGAGCCCACCATCCATTTATTGTATTAACTGATCACAAGAATCTTGAATACGTCTAGGAAGCCAAAAGAAATAACCCCCGACAAACCCGGTGGGCCTTATTTTTCACCAGATTCAATTTCACCACATCCATTCGCCCAGGTTCCAAAAACACAAAGGCTGATGCCCTGTCGTGATTGTTGTCTCCCAACGAAGAGTCTCCCATACCAATCCAGAGTCTCCCACACCAATCGTTCCCTCTAGCCTCACTGTCAGCCCCATCCAATGAAAATTCAGTCAGACTGTGACTGTGATTATTAAAGTTGATTGAAGAGGCAGCAGCATTGCAGCAAAACTGTCATAAATGTCACAAAAAGGACATATCCCTCTGGTGCAGAGAAAAGAAAAAAGAAAAAAACTATGGTAAGTTAATTAACATAGCCTAGGTAGCATATCTTCTTGTTTTAGGAAAGTTCATGTAGGGGTGTGCAATTTCATTTTTGCTTGTGGACGATTAAAATATGTCCACAATCTGCTTTTGAAGAAATATCGTAGTATCGTGCTACAGCGCACATTCTATCAGTTGCAGTTCTGGCGCCTCCATCCCAATACTGTACAACTCAACATACTGTAATAACTGGCAGTTATTCAGTAGAACGTGGTAGCTGACCGGAGCTAAGCTACGCTATTGTACTTTTACTTAGCTAATTGCTAGTGCGAAGATGGCAGTACCATCTTCTATCTCCTTTTATTCTCAAAACCGAATAAGAACTACACATGCAAGGCCCTATCGCCAAGTCCCTCCCCTACACATCTCTCTCCATGATGGTGAACATTTTTACATAACAAGGCAGTAAATGAACAAAGCCCACCCGAACTGACTTACACTCACGGGACACTGCACTTATTCACTATCACATAAGATCATTATTTGCAAAAGCCTGTCAAACACTGGACTTTATCTTTCGCACGCTAATACTATCAAATACACACAATGTTTACATAAACACAGTAGGTTATGTCTAAAGTTGAAGTAATAAGTTAATAAGAGTAATAAGTAATAAGAAAAATCGGATGCATTTCTGTTATTTAGATGCGTGCAGGTCTTAAAGTGACAGCAGTCTAGTAGTAAACATGCTGCCCCTTGTCCTTAGAGGGATACTTCACCCCCCTCCCACCCCCAATTTTTTTTTAAATATTTAAAATATGTAATTATTTACTCAATCTCACGTTGTTCCAATCCTATATCAGTTTCTTTCTTGTGCTGAACACAAAAGATATTTTGAAGAATGTGGGTAACCAAACAGTTGCTGGTCCACAATGACTTCCATAATAGGAAAAAATATACTATGGACCACTGGGGACCAGCAATGGGAACGAGTACTGTGTCGCTAGATGCATTGGGAAAACTCCTTTATCTCTGATTAATGAATGAGTTAATGGTTGTGCTGTGGAGCTACACGAACCTATGGCACTAAAGCCCGCCAAAATGGGCAGGGCTACCAGTCTATATAAGCGGGCATTCTGCCGTAGGATCTCAGATCAGTTCAACTGAAGAGACAAACACAGAGTCGTGCAGCATGGCCAGTTACGCAGAACTCGTTCCCGTTATTTCAGGGAACCGAGGTTACGTTGGGAACCGAGTACATTCCTTATCGATATGGTTCACGCGTACTGCAACGCCAGGCGCATTGGGAACCCAGTCCAATCGAGCCGTGCAACAACTGCGGATCATCTATTGTTCTATGGCCTGTTAGCAGCTGCATCAACTCTGGGAGCATGACTGATTCTTCCAGAAAGGGGCCACCAGAAGGACTGCGTGTCTGTCCTCCCTGATCCGTCTGATGAACTGAGGGAGCAGCGCGACTGGGGAAAGGCATATAAGGGAAGGCTGGGCCATTTGTGGGCCAGCGCATCCCTGTCCTTTGAGAAATATATTGGGCAGTGAGAGTTGTCTTCTGAGGCGAAGAGGTTGACCTCTGCCTTCCTGAAGACATTCCAGATCATGTGAACCCTCTGGGGATGGAGTGTCCACTCTTCTGAGGTCACGTGACCCAGGGACAGCATGATATAGTAAGATATAGTTATCGTTCTCCATATTAAAGAACAGCAGAGTTCACACCACAACTATAACGATAAAGATACTGGGAACGATATCGTTGGGATCACTTTCAGAGCGATTTTTTTCCAGCTGTCGAAAGATAAAACACTGACAGCCAATCAGAATCCACTCGGGTTTAAAGGGCTTGCACGTTCAAAAATGGCAGACGACATTGTGGAGAAGTTAATAGCCAAGGTACAGAAAAATCCACCACTGACACGTCAAACCCCCTTTTCAAGGATACGTAAAAAAGAAATATTAACGATGAGATCATTATGCAGGCTAGCAAATAGTGTTACAAATTTACCTCAGGTATCTAGCGCTAGTTTTGACAACATTGAATTGCTTCCTTTGAAGAATCCCCACGCTGCAGGGAGAGGGAGACACACGGGATATGGACCTGGATTGGATTGTGGATTGGACTGGATTGTTATCAATTGTAACTATCTAAGGGTTGTTTCACACCTGAGCGTTTTCTCCCTTGGTTCGGTTCGTTTAGGCACATGTGTACACTGCAATCACGCTGGGATCCGTACCAAAACAATCGCAGGCGGTCTCGGCCTGATTGCAAACTCTGGGGAGGTTCGCTTGAGGTGTGAAAGCAATCTGACCCAAAGGACCAAATAACCAATTCTTAACTGGAAATGTGCTATATATATAGAATAGCAGTAGTTTCTGATTCTGTGAGTGAGCACATTAGTTACCACAGTTGAAAACCAAAAGAGGGTCATCTTAAAATGTCGTGTGATTGCGCTTGTCTGTGTGAGAATGCTGTCCCGATGAAGCCTTGATTCCTGCTCCAACTGCATTATAACATTCGTATAGTGTTTGCGTGTGTCTTTACAATGATAACCTCTAGACAGCGCTGGGATATCTAGAGAGAGCGCATTTGAATTTGCTGCAGTATTACGATGTATATAATTTAACAGCGGGAATCACGGCTACTTTCGTATAGACCCTTTTTCAGTTAGTAAACATGGTGACGTTTTTTTTGTGGGCGGAGCTTAGGTGGAGGTAAAAAGATTCCCCTGGCCGCTTCATTAACGCTAGTTAGCAAGTTTCGTTAGCTTGTTTAACAATGACTGGAGAAAATCTTAATGTGTCCAGGGCCGCGATTGTTATTTGCAAAAGTTAATTTTAACGGGCGGAACCAGATTGGCGGACCCGTACACGCTCACTCAATGATGGACGATCTGACAGGATTACCTCCGGTTGAGTGGCCTGACATCGACACCTGATAGAGAAACCGAGCATAAAGAGAAACTGAGGGAGTATTAATCTTTAGATGCCAATAACTATGTGAGGAATGGTCACGTACACGACTTGTGTGGTAGCTTCTGTCTAGTCAGCGCCCATGTAAAGAGTGACATTACAGTGCAATTTTAATGATGTGAATATTTTTTAGAAATAAAAATTCCAGATACAGCAAATTATTTTTTTAACTTTATGTATTTGATTATTTTTTCTTACCAGGTTCTTCAAAAAGCCTAGTCACAATCAATCACAACAATGTATACAATCAAAGTTGATTCACAAATAATCACAATAGCTTAGAAAACATTATGTGATAAAATTTCAAATTGTAGCCTGTACTCTTATTGCACCCAATAGCACAACAAGATGACATTTTAAGCTCCTTATTATGTAGTCGAATCAGTGCTGGATTGTATTGGCCCCCTCCAGTTTTTTCTTTGTTTGGTCTCCAGCTAACGCTGTGACGTAATTGTGACGTCGGCGCAAAAAGGGTCTGTAGTGTTTGCGTGTGTCTCGACCAAGGGGTTAATCCAGCACCCGGAAAGCGTACCATCCCCGGGCGCCGCCATTGATTAGCAGACCATCACCTGCTGTTAGCATCCCATTGACTCCCATTCATTTTGGCGTCACTTTGACAGCGAATAACTTTACATCTGAGGCGTTTAAAGACTCCATTTATCCATTATTTACTTCTAAAGAAACACGACAATGTATAAAAGGTTCCATTACCTTGTATTTTACGTTATGGCCCCGTAGAAGCAGTTTTTGTAAAAATAGGCTAACGATTGCGTCATAACCACACGACTCTCTGTCGCACAGCAGAGAAATTACCGTATAGACAGGAGGAGAAGCTCGCGGGCAATCGGGGGGACGTGGAGGCATACAGTCCGATAAAGTCAAGGGAGAAGCCCATAGAGAGTCATAAAGTGTCTCCTGCTCCTAGCTCATGGACAGCTCCTACTCACGCTCTCCGGCTCTGCAAGATTCGGAAGGGAATGATTCAGATTTCTCTCGGCACAGCTACTAGAAGACAGACGGGTTGCTCACGATCTACGTCGTCAAGCTCAGTTTGAGTCTGCGCAGTCGCTCAGCCATCAGGAAGTGAGTGCTTCTAATTGACTTCACTTTTCTCAGTTGAAGTCTATGGGGTCGCTGTGTCCATTTCTTATACTGTCTATGGTCTCGACCATAGACTGTAAAAAAAGATGGACGACACCCCATCATTCTCTTCCATTGGTGAAAACTGAAGCCGCCAAAGTCCTAATATGGCGCTGACATCTTGCGCAGATTTGGGACCTGCTTCTACGCAGTAGTGAGCAGGAAGTAAAGCCGCGATATCAAGGTCCCGCCCTCACTCTCGCAGAAACCGTTAGTACAATATACTGCAGAACAACTCATTATGTCAGTGTGAAATAAACAGTTATGGACATGTAGAAATTAAAGCTGAAGCTCCAAACTCCTCCCGAAAATCGCTAAAAAAGTCTGTTGGTGTCTAAGTGACTACTTCGTTTAGAGAAGCTGTCAATCATGACGTCACATTCCCGTTTTTATAGCATCAAATAACTAAATAAAGACCAAACTTATTTAAAAAAAAACGAACACTTAAATTTACATCAGTGTGAAAAAAACTACATAAAATGACAGAAAACATATTTTAAAAAATAATATTTTGAAGTGTAATTTGATTGTTTAATTTCCATTGCGTTCATTAGACTTCATGGGGAGGCGGGGTTTATGACTGGGACCAGCCACCGGGGGGCGATCGAGATGCTTTGGCTTCACTTTTCAGCACTTGTGCGGCTTGGTCTCGACAGTTACAAATAAAGCCACAATAAGCTCATGGAGCGAACTTGTTAATCATCTTGATGGATGACGCAAAGGAAACGTTGACCAATAAGACGACAGTAAAAGTCCTTGCACACTGAGTCCGAAATTCTCTTCCAAAATTTTCGCACGTTAAAAAATAAATACGCCTCATGGTCAATCACGTTTACACACTGCCTCCGAAAGTTTTGTCCGTCATAAAAAAAATTAGTGTCGGGTTCAATTTTCTGCGTTTTTCGCATCTGTAGCAAGCATGTTATCTTGACAATGCATTGCCACCGAATGACGAATACTAAAAAACACATACGAAAATGTTGGACTCAGTGTGCAAGGACCTTAACTCGCATGTGACTTGCGTGAACACATGTTTGTACATTTTGAAAGGTTGCCTTGTGAAAGCTAACTGTTCCAAGAAGAAAATGCAACATTGTAACAAATTAAGTCCCTGTTTTGGAACAAAGCAAACGATCTATAGGTGTGAAAACGACCTAAAATATAATTTGTATTGACAAAATAAAGGTTTCAGGGGTGCAAACAGCGCGCTTTTCGGCGCCTCCCGCTTTTTTCACGTCAGTTTGGGTGACTTGTGTGAATCGTGCAGATCCGAAGAGTTTTTTTTAGGGAGGGGGGGGGGGGGGGGGGGGGTTGAGAGGGTCTGATTATAATTTAACCAACAGTAATTCTGGATTGCGTCCACCAACAAGTAAATAGGAAATAAGCGAATCAGAACACTGCGCGCCAAACCAGCAGTATGTGCGCAAGCGTGAACCACTAGTGTTTCTGTCTCACTCTCACTCTGGAAGTCTGGATCTGCCACTGCATCACATTTCTCTCTGCGTGGCGTGGCGTGTGTGTCCGTTTTTATGTCGGCTCTCATGTTAACTGGTTAGAGCTTGTGTTAGAGCACAATGCCTGCGTGACACACACACTTCTCGAGCCGCGCCGAAACTGCGTGCTAGAAATAGAACCGCAACCGACGCCTATTTTTCACGCGACACGCAAGAGTGTTGGAAGTTTTCAGACAAAATAGAAGGCGCAAATACATATTAATAAATTACATTTTGATGCTTGAAAGTCTCTCGGTTTTTGACAAATGCATATATAATTGTAATTTAAAAAATAGGCCTAATTATCGATTTTCAAATATTGCCCCTGTCAATAGGCCTACAGAACGAAATATTCTGTAGCCTATTTTGCCGTCAATACTGCCGACGTTGTCTTTGCTGTATCAGGCTATACATATAATGTTTAACATCCAAATGTAGATGGTCTGTCGGCGCACAGAGCCACGCAGTCGCAGACAGCACGTGAAGTTCGTGAACACCGAATTCCCTTTTCTTTCTTATCTATTTGTGTTTGAACGGACATGTGCACGAAAAAATAAGCCAGTGTCCGTCTCAACGAGTTTCCCCGTAAACGCAGTCAAAATAAAACGGATGCGTGTCATTACCGGTATTAGATACGTGCATTCGTCTTAAAGGGACAGCACCCAATATACCTGCAGCTGTTTGTGTCACCAAAGTTAATCAAACAACAAAAGAGAAAAAGAAAAATCACATTTTGTCAAAAGATAAACTGTATTAATACTTAATACAGTTAATTTACCTGAAAAACATAAAGCACTGCTTTATTTCTTGTGTATTTGTGTTTTGTTGTATTTATATTTGTATTTTGTTTATTAGTTTCTATGCAAATGCACTAGGCCTACCCTACACAATTACCCCAATCATCCTAGAATTATTAATTCTTTACAAAAAGAGCTATTCAAATCATCAGGTGAAATTGTTTTCAGGAAGTAGCAGTAAAGCAAGAAGAAGAAGTGCAAGATAGTTTTTCTAAATTTCATTTGACTCTATGTGCCTATAGGGGTGGGTTGGGGATGGTGGCAATGTAGTATCTGGATATTTGCCGCGGGACGAGGGCTTCGATTACCTCTCTCTTTTTTGACCATACATGTGTTTGCACCCCTGAGGTTTACATGTGCCAAAGTATGTGCTTAGTGGAACAGTATAGCCTACGTGATGCGCTAGTTTATGATCGAACCAGGGAAAAACAATGCACGAGTGAGAGAGAAATCGCAGATCATAAGCAAACTTAAAGGGCCCCTATTATGCTATTTTAAAGTTTCC
This sequence comes from Vimba vimba, assembly GCA_022828995.1. NCBI lineage: Eukaryota > Metazoa > Chordata > Actinopteri > Cypriniformes > Leuciscidae > Vimba > Vimba vimba. Next base: position 2,075,567 of record CM040834.1, on the reverse strand, counting down.
TAATGTTGTTTTGGAGTCTCCTACAACAGGTTTACATGCATCAAAGGTAAACTGTTTCATTTTCTCATAATATACATTTGCACATCACCAGATTTTCAATGATTCTCAAACGACTCGTCAGATGAATCAATCTCTCTAAATCCCTCCTTTCCGTGAGCTGCTCTGCTCTGATTGGCCAGACAGCTCAGTCTGTTGTGATTGGTTTACCATGTCGAAAACAAAAAGTCCCATTGCCATAACAACGTCAGCTCTGCTTTTCCTGAGGCTTCCTACACTGTGTAAACTAAACACAGTAACGAACAATGAGGTCGATTCTACCATATCAGTTAATGTTAATGACTGATTAATGACTGATTAATGACTGATGTAACATTAACATTGGTAAAACAAATCTTGTATGGCAAGCCGTTTTAGCTTAAATTGTACCCAGCGTTACTCGTCGTAATTGCATTTTTACTAGTAAGAATTCAATTTGAGAGCTCTCTAATTGAATTTTTACTAATAAAAAAACGAATTAAAGATATGTATAATTGCAGAGCTCTGTAATTGAATTAAAGAGGTCTGCAATTGCATTCTTACTAGTAAAAATTCATTTGTAGAGCTCTCAAATTTAATTCTTACTAGTAAAAATGCAATTACGACGAGTAACGCTGGGTAGAATTTAAGCTAAAACGGCTTGCTATAATCTTGCTCCATGCTTAATCTTTACTCAAACTAGTGAGAACGACAGACAATCTGCATTAGACACAGTTACAGGTAATCGTGGTCCACAGCTGATTAGCAAAAGTATTTCAGTAAGACAGTGATAATGTGAGTTAGCCAGTTAGCAGGAGACCTACACAATATAAAACTCAAAACTAAGTATTTTGAACACCATCTTTCAAGAGCAAGCGGTTTGTGAATCCTGCATTGAACTCTGAGATTTGAGAAGCAGTCGTCAGTGAAATAAAGGGAACACAGCAAAAGTTTAGGATTATACTGCTGTGATATCGTGGTAAAGATTAACTTTAACCACTGATTCTTCACATGCTCGTCCTTGGGCAGTGAAAAAAAAACAAAAAAACTGGCTTTACCTTCACATTATAGAGCACAGCGCCGTCTTCTGGACATGATGCTGTCCAGTGCTATATGGGGAGGCTGCAGACCTGGAGCCGGTAGATCTACGCCCCAGCAGTTTTACGCCCCTGCTGTTCCTGATGCGTCCAGTAGGGGGATATAAAATGTAGGAAAAAAATATACTATGGAAGTCAATGGGACCCAAAAACTGTCTGGTTACTGACATTCTTCTAAATATCTTCCTTTCTGTTCAGCAGAAGAAAGAAATTCATACAGGTTTGAAACCACATGAGGGTGATTATATGATGACATAATTTTCATTTTAAAAGTGAACTTCTCCTTTAAGCCCCTGCTGTTCCTGATGCGTCCAGTAGGGGGATATGCTGCGAAATAACACCATTAAATCGACGCTCAACCGTCCCGTTCATAGATTTTGCCCGAATTTGTGTTTTTTGTTCATTTAAATATAAACGTTTTAGTATAAATCTGCACTATGGATTAACATATCTGTAGATATTAGGTTGGGCTTCACTCAGCCTATACAGAAGACTATTTGTTTTTATGAATTAAAAAAATAACACACAGAGTTGGATCAGATGACAAGTAATGATATATGACATACTGTAGAATAGCTCATTGAATATTGAATATATTAATATTGAATAAATAATAATAATAATTAATAATAGAAAATTCACTGTATGTTTTTATACAGGAGACTGAGTGAAATGTGTTGTTGTGAATTTATATAAAGTTACAATTAGATATTAACCATATTTAGCCCATTAGACAGCACCGTGTAATCATATGGATTCTCTATTAAATATCTGCTGTACTATTCACTTAGTCATCATACAGCTACAAAACAGTGTCCTACATAGCATTTTATGAAGACAAACACAATTTATCCCTTTTCTAAAATTCCAAGGGCCATTTATAAGAAGGAGACAATATTGTTGTTCACAAAAACATTATTTATCAACACCATTTATGAATTATGATGACTCCTGTAGATGACTCCCCTATGGCTTGCCAATCTTCTTTAACTGTTTTTCTATCCTCCTGTCAAAGTGCTTCTGCTCACTGATAAAAATAAATAAATAATTAAACATAAAAAAAAAATGTAAAAAGGACATCCATGGTGAATTTGATCTTGTCAAATTCACAAGCAGCAGGACTCACGGTTACATTTTGTATAAAATTCCTGAATCCTTTTTTTTTTTTATCACAGTTGCTTTGGTACATTTCATTATATCAATTCATTATTTCCTTCATTAGTGAAATTCTAAATACACCTTCGCAATTCACCAGGACACATTTACAAAATAACGTGTAATAGAAATGTATTGAAAACATGCTTAACAGTTTATGACAACTAGTCAACCATTTTGCATTTAATGACTTATGCAAGGAACTATAATAGGCCTATATTTTGATCAACATGACATAAAGAGTTGATGACGTAGGAAACAGCAGACAGTTGTACATTATCAATTGCATGAATGTACCGAAGCATTTGCAATTTGTATAAAATGAGAAATTGCTTTTATGATGTGCACAAGTGCAAGATGATGTGATTTCAGGTGTGATCTGAGAAATGCACCAAAGCAACTGAGATGAACTATAATACTTATTGGAGACCCTGCAGAATCACTGTAGACCCCCTATAAGAGTCACAGACCACATAAAAGAAAGTGTTACGAGAACACAAACTGCCTTTTTAATTTGAGTTTCATATCTGTGGGTATTTCATTAAAAAAAACTAAACTTTAAAAAAATGTAAAAAGGACATCCATGGTGAATTTGATCTAGTCACAGTGTGTGTGTGTGTGTGTGTGTGTGTGTGTGTGTGTGTGTGTGTGTGTGTGTGTGTGTGTGCTGCCCAGAATTTATGTCAGGTGAGTGTGGATTGCATCAATTTACTCCTGATCTTCAAAGTACAATGGCACAGGCACTTGTTGGTGGAACACTTTTGGAAAAAGTGTCAAGACACTTTGATTTCTTTTGGCCACTGATGATGGACTGTGCAGAGAAAATTGAAAATGACATTAAAAACATGTCCTTGTATGTCTCTGTAAGTCATTTATTTACTAGAGAAGCTATTGGTTAAATGCAGTTAAAAAAAGAGATGGGTGTTTATAGTTTATACAAGTTATACAAGAGAGAGAGAGAGAGAGAGAGAGAGGGGGGGGGGGGGATTTTCATTTCCTTAAGCAGCTAAAGCAAACACACACCTTTATGGGATGCATCATGCAAGTTACTTGGCAAAGACTGAGTATGATAAATCCCACATTAAGTGCACACAGCACATTTTAATCCAGATCAGTAAGCTATTTTAAGAAAAATGTATATTTAGATATAAATTAGATAGTTAGATCATCTCATTTTATAAGAAACAAGTCAAACCAGAAAGGAGTAAAGGAGTCTTACCAGAAGAGGCAAGATAAAGACAGGCAACAAAAGAAAATTCAAAAGAAAATTAATTTTGAAAGTGAGTAGAGAAGACTAGGGGCAGCTAAACTTACACGTGGTAAGCTATAACTTATAAATTTAAGCCAGACAGAACATCAATCTGACCGTCCAGAACTTTTTGTCTCTCGAAATAAATTATAGACCCATCCATTGATATATAGAAATGAATTGATATCTACCTAGCTCTATCAAGCTAATCATTTATAAATAATAAATGTTGCATCATTGCTAAACAACAATAACTTTAGCGGATTATTTAATATACCTCAATTCGTGTCGCTGTACAGCCTCCCCCTACTGGACGCATCAGGAACAGCAGGGGCGTAAAACTGCTGGGGCGTAGATCTACCGGCTCCTGGGGCCGGTTGCACCAGCTGTGCATAAGTTATAACTTAGCCTAGTTCTGACGTAAATGGACACTAAGTTACGACTTACGCACTTCTAAATATTTTTGCGTTGCACCATTAAACTTAGTTGAAGCGTAACTCTACGTATAAACTAAATATTTACGGCAGCCTAATGGATGGAATAAAATATCAGACAGACTGAACTGCATCAATAAGCTCTTCTTTTACCTGACAGACTTAAATTCTTTAGATATGATTATGCTGACATTTACACTCGCTTACATTTTAAGATAGAGAACATTATAATGTGAATAGATTACTTTGTTAGCGGCTATCTTTAACACGAACCCATCCTAAACAGCACGCCGCTGTGTGCATCGGTCCATGTTGTGCATGTCAAATATCAGTCAATATCAATAAACGTAATTTTTTTTTTTTGTATCAATTTTTATTTATTGATCCTTATTCATTTAATTTCAAATACAGTTTCTGAATGTTATTTACATATAAAAACACTTATGCTATTCATGATCACGTATCGTATTTAATGGAAACTTATTTTTACCGTTAGTAACGTGAGGCAAAAGAATGAAGGATAAACTGAAATTCACGGCATTTCAACACAACTTCTGCTCACGTATTTGAAGGCTGCTATTGGATCATCGAGGCTAAACGTCATATTATGCGACTACGCATTACTTTACGGAGAGCTTACGACCTACTAGCTACGTTCTGCCTTACGAACAAATGGTGCTACGGAATAAAGTTTAGATTAGTTACAAACTAGCTAGTAGTTACTAAGCCTCTAGTGTGGACTTTACGTTCCAAAAATAACTTACGAACGGCTGGTGCAACCCTACCCAGGTCTGCAGCCTCCCCCTACTCGTCCAGTGTCCACAGGAACCAGCTGCTGGTTTGAGGTTTTCCCTGGTGTCCCTGGCTTATGACTCGTTTGAAAAACAATTCTTTCAATGACTTTTGAAAGACAATAACTTTATATACGGTGCACTTTCAGATTTAAAACTTTGCAGGATGTTTTCATTCACTTAGAGCTATGTTATTTTCAAAAATCCATAATAGGGGCCCTTTAAGACGCTGTGGAGACATGTACACGTCACATCGATGTCACGTGTCTTTACTGGATCTTTATTGTGAACTTTTCCCGAAATATCTGTGTGAAAGGGGCTTTAGTTTTTACTTTAATAGTTTGTGCATTTTGTCCCGATGCAGCACCACCCACGAATTACACAACACTGAACCGTCCACATATAACAGCCTGCACAGTGCACCGCACACACAGCAGCCACGCGTTTTGGACTGAATTAAGTGTCGCTTTATTTTGTGAAAATGTCTGAGAAAGTTGTGTTGCATTACTTCGATGGAAGAGGGGTAATGGAGTCGATCCGATGGCTTTTGGCCGCAGCTGGAGTCGAGGTTTGTTGCTCGGGAAAACTTCCACGTCTATGCAAAAACAAAATGCAGTTGCAAAAAGTGGAGCGCGATTGACACTTTACATGTAACCTTTTCCGAATGCTGTTTAATAAATGTAGTTTGTTTGCATATGACAATCACAAAACAGCTGCTTTAGAAACTTAATGTGTGCATTGTAACGTGATCTCGAGATCAATGCGTTTTTTCGCCTGGGCTTTATTGTGTTCTTGTGTTCACAGTTTGAGGAGGTGTTTTTGACCAAGAGGGAGCAGTATGATAAACTGCTGAATGGTAAGTTCAGTAAATTCCTCATCAGTCATCTCCTGTTGTTTTATGAATATATTATTGTATGATATATTATATTAATGTGATTCCTGTGTTTATTGTAGATGGAGCCCTGATGTTTCAGCAGGTGCCTTTGGTTGAAATAGATGGGATGCAGCTTGTGCAGTCGAGGGCTATCCTGAATTACATCGCTGGAAAATACAACCTCTACGGAAAAGACCTTAAAGAACGGGCTTTGTAAATATCGACTTTTAATGCAAATTGTTCCGTAACTCTTATGAAACTAGATTGAAACAAGTTTCCTTGTTTTTCCACCACACCCAAGCAATTATCATTGTATTTTTGTCTTGAAGGATTGACATGTATTCAGAGGGCACTAGAGATCTAATGGAGCTTATCATGATGTCTCCTTTTACACCACCTGAAAACAAGCAGAAAAGTCTCAGTAATATAGAGCAAAAGGCAAAAGAGCGCTTCCTTCCTGTGTTTGAGAAGGTACTGATAGCTCTGACTATTCATTCCTCCCATTTTCAAGCATTTATTATCCACAAAATCATGCATTTTCTGAAATGAATTTTTTAGGGTCTTGCAAACTCTAATTTTCTGGTGGGAAACCAGTTGAGCCGCGCTGACGTTCATCTTCTGGAAGCCTCTCTGATGCTGCAGGAGTTATTCCCTACAATACTGTCAACCTTTCCCAAAATCCAGGTGATCTGTTCCACGCTTTCCCACACAGACCATCAACCCCAAAATTGGACTTAACAATACCATTCCTGGTCACACTTTATATTAGGTGTCTTTAACTACTATGTATTTACATCAAAAAAGTAATTATTAGGTACAGTGATCTTATTGTGTTAATGTATTGAAAACACTTGTGCTGATATTGATGTAGATACAGGTAAGATTAAGGGTGGGTGAAGAGGTCAACAGTATAATTAAATATGTCATTAATTACAGCTGTAATTAAATGCAGGTATTTTAAAATATAAGTACAACATACTGTAAAAACACGTATGTACATAATAAGTGCATTGCATCAAATGATTCATTAAAAGGTTAGCATGTAGTAAAAGACACTTCATATAACGTGGGACCCCATGTTTCAACGTAAGTTTTAGTAGGCTATTAAAATAACTCTTTTTGTGAACATGTCTGTATCTTTAAACGTCGGCAGTCAAGCAGTCAGAATAGAGTCATGTTAAGTTTCATTAAACATTCAAATTTATATTTAACACAGATAAAAAAAACACAGATACACAGTAATAAGTTTAGTGAGTTGCCTGACCAATTCAGTCCGTGAATCAAACCGATAATTCCTGTGATCTGTCTCTTTTTTAGCAGCAGGATTATGAATTTTATATAATTTTTCATTTGTTTCGCAGGCGTTCCAGGAAAAAATGAAGGCCTTACCAAGAATCAGCAAATTCCTGCAGCCTGGCAGTGCAAGAAAGCCTCCGCCTGATGAGGCGTATGTGAAAACCGTGAAGGAGGTGTTGAGCCACCTCTTTTAAGTAAAGATAACTAATTTACAAGCTTCTTTATTAAAACTGAGACGCTAACATGAACAGATTTATTTGGAATGTACAAGATACAATTATAATAATGTGAAATCAACATTGCAGCAGTTCAGTGCAAGTTGTCTGGAAGGTCCTAGTGATCATTTAGAAGATCAGAATTCGGAAAACCATCAGGAGGCTGAAATAAGAACAGACCATCAGAACAAACTCTCAGACAGATCATCATCATCTGCACATGCCATTTTAATTTCACATGTATTTGCTCTAGTAATAATATTGATCTTTACTATGGAGCATATAAATAAAAGACGATATTCAATCAGTCTTCCTTGTGTTCAAAAACAGTGTGGGGAAAACATGACTTGAAACATGGTATTTTCAACTAGATTTTTACTTCTTGCATAAATGTAAAATGTAAAGATGATACAGATACTGTAAAATGAAATTCCTGGACTTTTCAGGCACTACTTTTTTGGGGGATTTCGAGGACTACACTCAGAGATTTCATTTATCAAACAATATCTTCATTATCTTTCCAAATTCTAAAAAAAGGTAAACAGATAAATGAACTATATACTAATAAAACAAAATGGCACAAATAAAGTGCAGCACATGCAATGACTGTGGCAGCTTTAACCAGTGAAAGGATACGAAAAAGATATCGCTTTCCTTATTCAAACTGACTTTTTCATTCATTTTGCATGAAAATATTGTTTCACCAATTTCATATAGGCTATATTGTATTTCAATGATTCATGAATCAAAGTTTTCAAGGGTTTTTCATTTTGATACTTCTGAAGACAAGAATATAGTATATTTGTAACTGTGAAAGAGTTAACAATGCCACAACCTCACAAACCTTACCTCAGTCCTGCCATGATCCCTGCAGGCATTAATTTCCCAGACTTCCTGAATCTCATTCCCATCACAACTGTAAGTACGCCAGCAGACACTATACAGAAAAAGCAATGAAAGAGAAAGTTCACAGCTGACATTTGCTGAGTATTTCTAAAGCAGGGTGGGCTTTTATACTTACTCAAAGAGGTCCAGTAATCCTGTGGATCATTTGATATTCGAAAGGCTCCGTATGCAGACACACTTCCAAAGAAGAGTCCAGCGATTAAGGACACCACACTTCCTGTAGAAGTCAAGCACTAGATGCAATATCTCTATATTATCTTCAATATTTAGCTGCACATGTGCAATTTGAAAGGTGCATGAAAACAACAACATCACAATTCATACCTTTTCTTTTATATCCCATAAATCCCCCCAGAGCAAGAGCTGCAGCATAAGCGAAGCCCCACCAGTCCACTGCCATCTTCTGCTGGAGAAATGAGCATTCACATATCATGCACCAGAGGACTGAATAATAACATCATTCAAGAACACATTGCAGATGAAATGAAGCTACATGACTAATCAAAAACATAGTCAGCGAAATCATTACCAAATATCGCGGGTAAACTGCAGGTATGTATGATTTAATAGCTGGAAATGAGTTGTGCAAGTGCTGTAGGACAGCTGTGCTGATAAGCAGAGTCTAAAATCTATGCTGAAGTTCGTAACAAGGAACTGACGTCACGATGACGCGAGAACAGGGAAGTGAGTGTGAAACGCGAGCGCGCCAAATCAGACACCGGCGTATTTTAAACGACACATTAATCTTGGCAAAATTATTTACATATAAAGATAAATTTATCAAAACAAACTGTTCTCTTTTGTACTATACTATACGCGCGCGCGCGCGTGTGTGTTTTTCCTTTAACGTAACGCTCGTGGCGCGCAGGTTAATTCTCAATTTAGTATTTGGTTCCTAATCTAATAAAACAAGCGGTGTGACTATTAGGAATGATCACCTCAAAAATGTAAATGCATGCAGGTGCGAATGGGTCAAAATAATTTTTGAAGCACCTGCTGATATGCAACGAAAACTTAAAATCACCATGAAATCAAAATAGACAATTATTTTTTTAAATTATGGAATATTGCAGTATTTATTATGAATTATTTATCCGTGCACATCATTGTTTTTTTATTCATGTGCCTCGAAATCTTGAATTATAATAACACCCCTCTTGCAGCGCCTTCTCTTCTCAGTGCGAGGGCGGGGCAACCTGCCACTCACATGATATCAACCAATAGCAAACCACAACTATCCAATGAATTCCCCACGTAAAAATCAAGCCCCGCCCTACATTTGTTCTTGTTCGTGAATTAAGCTGTTTCACTCAAATATTTAGGTCTAGTTTGACTCTAAATTGAACATATGCGCGGTTACTTCCTGGTTTCCGCTTGACATTTACAGTTGTAGCCTATTTATATTTCAATGCCGTTATCACACTTACCTAATTTGACAATAAACCAGTTTTTTTATTGCAATAAAGAATTTAATTGAATGGGAACGTTGGAATAAATGTTGCACACAAGCACACACAACATTTTTCCATTCAAATGTTATTTTTAATGTGATGACTAAAAACATTTGTTCATCCTTCTGAGATTGTCTCCATTTGTAAAACGGGATGTTTCAAGATGTAGGAAATCCAACATTTGATAGAAAACACTTTTATTTAAAATAAAAAGACATGAATTACCACTATAACCATTAGATGGCGGCAGAGGAGCATTTATTGGCTCATATTAGCTGTTTCCTGTAGTATTTTTTTCACACGTTTTGCTTGTGAATATGAAACATCGCTAGGTCACTAAAAAAAATCACTATAAAATCAATACGTTTAAAATTAAATGTTGTCCAGGTGAAGTATGAAGTACTCACAAAGTCTCATGAAAAACAATAAAGCGAACACAGCGCTCTCCCTCCCTTTATAATCACTGAAGCTGTCAGTCAGTACAGCGCAAGCTCATGATTTCGGCACACTTGAGAAAACTCCTATTTTGTTCAATAAATCTAACTAAAGTGCGCAATAAATCTTTAATTTACAGTGTTGATGCTTTTTTTCCACATGAAAGTGTGAAAACTGATGGTCGAATTGAATTTAGCTGAGAAGGAACACTGAGGAAGGAGTCTTTTTTTTTATGTCATCTTACATTTGAATAACTAAATTAATGCTAAGCTTGACTATTTAAGTGACTATATTCTGATTATAAACTAAGTATTACACTATTAATGCTGTTAAAGTTTCCTTAGGACATTGAAGATAACAACATACCAACAAGTGACATTTCACCGGAAGTTTTCCAGCTGGCTTATATTATTGCAGAAGTTCTTAAGAACGTTCCATATGGTTAATTAACATTAAAAAATCATGTCAACATTGAACAGAAATGCAGCAAAGCACTAAACCTATGTTTAGTAAGCCAAGAATGGGGGCAAACAATCAGTGATCACTATACTCTTCTTTGGTCTGTTGTTGACTATGGATGTAGTGGATATATGGATCTGCATCACTTAAGAGGTCAGATTTTATTCAGATGAATTACAGGTGCAATAAAACAACTCCAATTTCAGCAATGCAAGTTGAGCCAGGAGAGTCTCCAATAGACATAAGACGTCAAAAATTATATGTAGCATACTGGATCAATGTACAAGTAGGGCTGGGTACCGAGTTTCGATACTTTTTAGGTACCGATCGAATTGCCTCGATACTATCAAGTATCGAAAAATTACATGTTGTTCGGTACCAGATTTCGATACCTAAGGGGTTAACTCGTCAACGTCAGTGCTCAAACAAATACATATGAAATGCACAACGACACACATAAAGTCGCTCACGCACGTGTAGAGTTTGTGTAACTCTACATACACGAGAAGCGCGGAGCTCTCGACTGGGTTGCCTCATATGAGACGCGCGCGCGCACACACAAACTCTCCACGCGCATACTTGAGACGCGAGCACACACACAAAACTCGCGCACATACTCAATGAGACGCGAACACACACACACACACACACACAAACTCTCCGCGCACATATTCATGAGACGCGAGGACACACACATAATACCTTAAAGATGTGGAAAAGTGGATCAAAAGTGTGGGTATATTTCTCTAGGCTCGATGCCAACAGCGCGCGATGCAGTATTTGCTGTAAAATAATTGCTGCAAAGACCGGTACCACGACAAATATGATGAAGACCTTGACAGTGCAATAATGACCTGAGTGTACACTGCCGTTCAAAAAATTTGTTGATTTAGTCAGAATTTTGTTTTTTCAGTAAGGAATAAGGATGCATTAAAGTTATCAAAAGTGACATTAAAACGTGTAATGTTACGAAATATTTCGTTTTTAAATAAATGCTGTTCTTTTGACATTTTTATTCATCAAAGAATCATGAAAAAAATGTTATCATAGTTTCCAAAATATTAAGCAGCAAACTGTTTTCATATTTCTGAAGGATCATGTGACACTGAAGTAATGATTTTGAAAATTCAGCTTTGACATCACAGGAATAAACTACATTTTGAAATATATTCAAATAAGATTTTAAATTGTAATACTATTTCACAATATTACAAGTTTTACTGTATTTTTTATTTAAAAAAATTCAGCTTTGGTTAGCATGAGCTCTTTATAAAACATTTTTTGTTCCTTTGTGCACTGGCTAAGGAGCATGAGTCAAACTGAAAAAATAAAACCAAAATTTTCTGAGGTAATGTGTTATGTAATCTTGTTAAAATGGATTTCATAAAATTGGTATCGAAAAAAGTATCGTTAGGAACCGGTATCGAAACTGAGGTATCGAAAATGACACCGGATCGAAAGATTTTGAACAATACCCAGCCCTATGTACAAGGGCATTAAACAGATCAATAATAGAAGAAAAACAACAATAATAGAACTGAGAGACAACAAACTTAGCAGGAATATGTTTTGCATGGAAAGCAAGGGCTGCAAGAATGTCACTAAATAATATAACATGTTCATCAACAGTTACAGTTTCCCCAATAATACCTCCTTGGTTATTTAGTCAACCTGACGTATTAAGTTTTTCTTTTAAATCCACTAAGAATAATGGACTTAAAGGGATGGTTCACCAAAAAAAAAAAAGATATTTTAAAGAATGTTGTTAATCTAACAGTTGACGGTAGCCATTGACTTCCATAGTAGAAAAACAAATACTATAGAAGTGGCTGCTGTTAACTGTCTGGCTACCAGCATTCTTCAGTAGAGTAGTCTCATCTATAGACTGTTTAAAGGTCTCATCCTATACAGACTGAAATCACTTCACACTCGCTCACGGGAGGGGGCGGTAAGCGCCTAAAGCTGGTGTGCGACCCGCCATTAAACCCACAGAAGAAGAAGCCGTTCTGTCCCGTTCTTCCTTCAGAAACATACGCGAATCCCGCGGGGGGGTTGTAAGACTTTCTTAACGACACAGCATTTGCCAGTTTATTTACTTTATAACGCTTAAAATAAGCGTTAGGTTGTTTTTTTTTAACCCCAACCACTGGGTTACACATATTGGGTCACCGCTGGGTTAATTTTACATTGTTGGGTTATTTTTAGTAACAACCCAGCTTCTGGGTTAAACGCTGTTCCCGCTGCGACGGTTCGAATGTTAACGGTCGAGTGACAGTCAACAATATACATGAATGTAAAAGGTAAGTCATATCGTTTTATGATGTATAACTCTTATAAAACATTAGGTATTGTGTATTGAGACGTTACATTTTGTATCTTTAAGTTGTAAGTCAGTTCTGTTGTATTATCACCGTTAGCTCGCTAGCAGTAGTAGAGTAATTAACGTTAGCATAAAAGACTAGCGAAACAATTTAGATGTATTACTTAACGTTAACAATAATAATGCCTGCTTACTTGTATGTCGATAAACTAAAAGTAGGTCAATATAGCATTCCGCCATATTTACTATTCCGGACTGCTATTTTTTTCGTACTGATGCCAGTCATTATAGTCATTATAGTCATTTTTCTGATAAAACTACGGCTGTTTTTGCATTTATAATGTGTTGTACTAAATGTGTGTACTTATGTTTTAGAGAAATGGATTCCTATGTGAAGGAGAGACTACAACAGTGGAACCTCTGCCATTTAATTGAAACATTTCAGGGTAAGCTATTTATATTAGTGATAAATGGGTCATTGACAAGTAAAGCTTAAAAAAAGGCGTTTTAAAAAATATATTTTCAAAACAGATATAATGCATATTTTTGAGTCATGAATAGGGTTGCCAATTTATGGAAAGGAAAATAAGGGACAATCGTGGTTCTTCATAGGAAAATAAGGGACAGAAGAAGGGACACTATGAATATTTGTACTGTACCACACAGTGCATATCAATTTAGCATCTGCAGTTAAAATGTGTACAAAAGATGTATAAAAGGTTCTCAGACTAACACATTTGGGTCATTTCGTGGAAAAATAAACAAAATTTCAGAAACTTTCCCGGCTCAAATTTTAGTTTTTGTTAAAATATTCTGAAGAAAGACAAACGTATACGAAGAAGAAAGCCACAATGGTAGGCTACATGTGATGGGTGTATATTTACCGAGTAATTTACAGGTTTGTAAAATGGGTAAAAATTCCAATTTTCACCTGAGATTTGGAGTCAGATTACAGGGGGGTTAAAATGACAGTATAACTGCATTATTTTACTTTTACACAGAGATTGTTAGGTCTATTTAGCTAAATCGGTTGACTTTAGCCATCTTCGTTTTATTATAGCTGTGCTACGCCAACGGTGAGATTTTAAAAATGGGAAAAAGCAAAACTTTTGTTTTTTGCCCAAAGTTTGCATGCCTGCAACTCATATTAAAAATATCTTAATATCCCTTTAGATTCTAATTCTTAACACTCTTTTCTTTTGGCTTCTTAATTTTTAAGGCCGAATATGGTTAAATATATAGTCCCAATATATAGGGATGTTAATGTGGCTCCGTGAGTAAATTAGTACACGTTTTCAATGGTCGCATATTTTCTGAAGAAAAAATAATGTTGAAACTAGAAATGTATTCTATCAACACAATTGAACATTACTGAGTGCCATAAATAGTATTTTTCCAAAGTTTGTGTGCCTGTAACTCTAAAAGTAATGAAGATATCTTAATATCCTTCTATATTCTCATTCTTAATAAACTTTTCTTTTGTAATCTTCATTTTAAAGGCCCTATATGATTCAATCCCATATATAATGTGGCTCCATGTTCAAATTGTTGAATTTTACCCATTTTCTATATATAGCTACACCAATGGATATTACTGTATCATCAACCTCTATTCAAAACGATAAACACAAAAGTTTTTTTTTTGGTCAGGAAGATACATAGATGGCATACAATTTAAAAGCACAATAACTGAACCTGAACGTCTTTGAAATTACAGCCAAAAAAAAGCATTTATATGGCACTTAAAATTTTGAACCAGGCCTAAATGTTTTGCAACCATGTATGAATAAACGAAAAGTGCATATTTTCCAGATAAAGAGAACTTAGATGATTAGTATGGGCTGCTTTTGGTGCTTGAGATTTTAATAACGAGGTCCAACCAAGTCGCCTACGGTAGCTTACAAGTTACTTTAATGTAAAATGTTTTTCTTTATTTAACATTAACTTACAATAGTGAACGATTTTTGCCTTTTGAAAGCCTTCCCTCAGGTAGAATGCATGTTTTCTTGTGTTGCTGGACTCATGAACAATAATCACGCTGTTTGTAGTCGCCCAATCTGATTAACCGGACTCAAAACGTCAGTGAAAGGATGGATTTGCCGTAAGCGTGAGTCCCGCTGGCTGTGAAGCGGAGCGACGGCCGGTAGAGGATTCTGCTGGGTCTTAAAGGCTTCCGCGAAAGGCTATGTTTGCAAATCAAACAAAGATTTGTCTAAAAAAAATGGTTAATTCTCAATTTAGAGCGTATGCCTGAAAATACGGGTCAAACTGCGTTCTATATGGCTTTTATACGGGACGCTTCATTGATGCCTTAAATACGGGACGATTCCGTATTATACGGAACGGTTGGCAACCCTAGTCATGAATTAAACAAGTTAAAGTTAAATAACATTTCATTATGGTAATTAAGATAACAAAACAAAAAAAAAAGTATTATTTAAATGTACTAAAAATGATTTCAAACCAAATAGGTTTTATAGGATAAAGTGATATATGTCATGCATTTATCAAATTATTTTAAAAGGGAAATAATGCACTAGGACACAAAATCTGTTCTTTTTCTTGTTCATCTCAACACAGAGGAAGGAGTGGATGAGGAAAGTTTCATGCTTCTGGATGACGCCAGCATTGCCGCTCTAATTCCAAGAATTGGTTTCAGGGTTAAATTCAAGAAATATCATTCAGAACTTCTGGGAGTAAGTTCACACTCACTAAACGATGATCGCTTTTTTGATCACATGTTTCAAGTGCAGTCAGTCAGGTTTGGGGAAAAAACAAATAACTTTTTGCACATACAAATTTGATGACATTAACACGATGTTATAAAAATGCAGAATATTCAATTTCTTATAGTCATAGAAATATATTTTAAAATATTACACATAGAAATATATGTGTTAAAATATACAGGGATGTGATTTTTCCGGATTAATCCGGAATTCCGGATTTTCCGACCTGAAAATGTGACCTACGTGAATCGTGCAGATCTGTAAAAAAAAAAAAAAAATCTCACAGCCGTCACCATGGTAACCCGGGACGGAACCACAATCGCCGTCCCCGGGCAACAGGGCCACAACGGGCGCTTTTTTCACGTCAGTTTGGGTGACAAATTCATCTGAAGCCTATTGCATAGCTTAATGTGAGGGACAGAAGTCTATTTACATCAATAAAGTATACGGAAACTCGTTTCCCTCTTCTGCGGCTGTCATTCTCCATTCAGTATTCAAAGCAGGATGCACAGCAGGATGCACGGTAAAACTCTCTCCAATATGATATCCACATTATAATGCTTGATCTGTAGAGAAAAGGCTGTGGATTTGCATATAATGACTTTATTTTGTTGGAGTTTGTTTGTGCAGCGCAGCGCTACGCACTGTGACTCCATGTTGCTTTGAGCACATCATTCTGCGCCCGCGATGCGCATACGCGCTTTGTGCGCTCTGTTTTGAAGCGTTTCATATTATTATGGTTTCACGCACTGAAAGATTATTAAAAGCCTATATTCGGGGTCTCAGTATATTTTCCTGCTTTTTTGTCCTTAGCCAATCACATGCCTGAATATATTTTAACACATATTAAAATTTGTCAAACAGCCATCATCCACATCTGATAATTTGCACAATCAACATATTCCAACATAGTCACCAATTAATTACATGGTGAAGCAAACCGCTTCTTTGATCACTGATATTGTAAATAGCTTGCTGACCATGACAATAGCTCTTTTGCATCGACTTGCTCACTCAGATCATCCTAATGTCAGTACCATAAACAATCAGTCTGAGAGAGCAGCTGAACTACTACTAAAACAGGGTTTTTCATTTAGTCAGAGACTTTGCAGTTTCCATGCATTTCATATGTCGAGCGTTTGGATGCAGTTACTGGCAGCGAGAGACAGATGGCAGTCCAGGACAGCTTTCAACATGTTGTGGAAGCACTTGGTTTTCTGTCAGTGAACTGTATGTTTTTCACCCATTACATTAGGGGTGGGTGATATGATCTTAATCTTATATCAAAAGTGTCATAATTATCACAATTTTCAATATAATTAAAAAATCTAGCCTAATACTAGCCTGAAAAAAAACCTCTGCTTAATGAAGACAAGTGAACACTGATAAAGAGAGAGCAAAGAAAACAAACCACAATAGAACATATTAGATGCATGAAAAGACATACCTGACAAACTTCAAGAACTAGAAATACTACATAAAAAGTAGTAGGCTAATCAAATGTGTAAAAAACTGCATAGTCTTTACTGTGTAAATATACATTTATTCTTATTAAAGTTATTAAAGGGATTCAGTCAAGAGCAGCCAGACATTTTCTCATTATTTTGTTTGATTAACATTAATAAACGACAGAAGGTAAATTTGGAAGCCGTCACCTTAAAACCGACTTCACGGATCCATTATACTCGTGTGTTTTTTTTCTCAACTGTTTACGTTCACTTTAAGACATAAATTACTGTTTACTTGCAAACACATGGTCACTTTGACGCATATAAAGTATGTGTATTTAACCGTTCAAGCCCAATTTGGCGGCAAAAAGCACTTTGTCGTGTGTCTCTCAGACAGTGCTGAGAAACAGAGGGCGAGTGCATATACTGAAATGAGTTCTCTTCCACTGTTAATTGTGCTTCAACGATTTAAAATCATCTGTTTTTAAACCGCAATGCTTAAAAACGCATGCAAACGATAAGCTTTCATGACTGCGACAAATTCTGCATAGCTGCACTGAAGAATCTTCATTTTATACCTGTTAATGTCTGATATTTACATTCTTTTTCCCCTTTTAAACAGTCTCTGGGCCATAGCCCTGTCAACAATCAATCATGTCCCAGTCAATCACCTCTGAGGAATGACCCACCAACCCCAGCACAGATAGAACTGGAAAGCTGCCAAACAAGAACAAGCAACTCAACCTTTGTAATAGCACGTCTTTTGATACACTTGAACTTGAATTGTAGGCTGTTCTTTAATTATGTTTAAGAACAAATTGATTATTTTATTTTTTTTCACAGGATATACGAGAAATACTGAGCAATTCTGGAGGATCAGCGTTATTAGCATCTTTAGACCGAGACGGGCACCTAAGCCTCAAGGAGCGATGTCAGATGGTGCGGTTGTTGGTTTCTCATTTGATGGAAAGGTTTGGGGAAAAGTGAGTAGAACTATTAAATAATAAAATCACTTGACCAGTGGAGATGAATTAAAAAACTGGTCTATATGAACGTTTCATATGCTTGGTTTTTGTATAGCCCAACAGCGGAGATCAAAAAGGAGATGGCTTTGGCAATAACTGCCCAGTTTCCTTGTCTGAAAAGCAATGAGGGATATGGATATGTAAGTTCTGCTGACACAATCTGATTAAAAGATAATCAAGGGCTGATAAAGAGACTTAGTCCCCAGTTTATTGTGACAGTGATTTATTTATACGTTTTGTTGCAGGAGGTATGGTATACTCCTTGTCGTTATCATCACCCTGCAACCGGGTATCTAGAAGAAAGACTCCGCAACGTGAGGAAACGTCTGAGGAAACAGCCATCCCAGAATTCCTCTTCCCAAACCAGTTTTCCACTGGCAGGTACGAACTAGGGATGGGTGATACAATAAAGGAAAGATACAAATAAAATAAACTGTTTTTCAGGTAGGTCTAACATTAGTTTTCAGGAACATACATTGAATAAATTAATCAAATGTAAAATAGCATTGCATATTTGACTGTATAAATTAAAGATTAATCCTTATTAAAGTTACAAAAGCTATTCAATTAAGAGCAGTGAGTGATTTTATTAGTTAACATTAAAAACATTGACAGCAGGAATATTAGGTTGTTGTCACTTTAAGACAAAATGCACTGATACTGTTACACATGCGTTGTCTTTCTCAGCTGTTTATGTTCACTTAAGACATACTTATGGTTTGCTAGGATACTCAGGGCTCCAGACTAACTTTTCCACTGGTTGCACTGGTGTTACCAACTTTCTCAGTTGGTCACACCAGCATATGATTTGGTCGCACCTTTTTTTTTTTTTTTGCTACATGCCATGTTTTGAACTTGTTGACGGAAAAACAGGAATTGCGATATGGTTTATCGTGATAAATAAACTTCAAAAGGCTATGATTTAACCAGACTAAATAAACGTGAGCACTAAAAGGTTTCAAAGTAAAAATGTGGTGCTGTCGCACATTTTACATACATACTACATGCTTTGATCTACTGCTAATGAATTATGACTACTTTGTTTCATTTATGGTGTTTATAGCATACCTGTACACACGTCACTTTTCGACCAGGAAAGTTTTGTTTCGTTGAACGATGAGTTTCGTTTAATTTTTAAGATGAAAAGAAAAGTGCCAATGAAACTTTCCATCAGTTGTGTCTGTGTGCTGGCTCGTTGGCTCATCCTTTCCACCATCATCCTTGACCTCCACACTTTGTTTTTTAAAGTATTCAGCAATTGAACTTTTCATTTTTATATGACTTAATTCCTGAATTCCTAATTGGCGCGTTTCACCATCAGTGTGCAATGCACGTGACGTGTACGTTTGTTAATAAATAAACTGCAAGTGTCTTGCGGAAGAACATTGTAGCCGGAGCTACTTCTCTCCGTTAATGTCTATAGTGAGTCACGCAGGCACTGGGCAACTCCGCAGCCGAGCCGACCCCGGGATAAAATAGTCAGAATATAAACACTTATTATAGGCGTACCGTAGTGATTCAGGATAAGTCAAAAACACGGTTTGGAAAACGGATTCATGATTTACTCGTTCATTTTGAACATAAGTTACGGACTGCAGCAGCTGCTGATACAACGGCATTCTGTTGTGCATGCGTGAATTTAACTGAGTAGTACATGACCATGCACTCGCACAAATGCGACCACATAAAATTTTAACTCGCACATTCTCAAAAAATGGTCGCATATGCATTACCATTGGTCGCATACCATTTTGGTCGCAGTCTGGAACCCTGATACTCGCCAAGACTGGCATGTCGACACAATTTTTGTGTGAATTTGTTTTTGCGCTTAAAGGTGTGTGTAAATTAAGTGTTATCTCCAGATGCTGCCACCTTCATTAGGCAAAGTTTACAGATTGCCTCATTAATGTTTCCAGGTTCCATACTAGCATTGGGTTTAAATCCAGAATATTGCCAAATAGGCACTTTTACATTTACCTTTGAAAACAAATCTTCGCCATCGTCTAGTCAATCAGCTCGCCTCACTCTCGCCATGTGATCAATGAAATCTGACTCTTACTGCTGATCTGTGATTTCGACTCTCACTCTCATTCGGCTCTTTTTTTTCTTTCTCTGTTATCTTGCATTAATAAGCCTCTACTATCTGTCCTGCTTGTGGTTGCCAGATGTTCATGATTTTATGTTAATGTGTTTTAACTTCAATAGACTCAGAGTTGTCTTCGACTGACATTCACACAATGCTTGAGTGGCTGAAGAACAATAGAGGCCCTCACAGCCAAGCCATGGAGTTCATGGGGCAAACGGCACCTCATCGAGCTGCATGGATTCGATCCTCTGGAACGGAAACCATAGAAGAAATCAATGGAGAATATCCCAAACTTCACGACTTTCCTGGAATGGTGAGTATAATGATGTGCAGGATAGGGAATTTTCTGATGGGTTTTAGTCTAGATTTAAACTTACGGAGTGTGTCTGCTTCCCGAAACAGTGCTAGGAAGACTATTCCAAAGTTTAGGTGCTAAATAGGAAAAGGATCTACCAGTCTGCAGTTGGTTTTGATATTCTAGGTATTTTAAACTGGACAGAATTTTGAGGACTATAAACGTGAAGGACGATAATGCATTAAAGGGGACCTATTATGCCCCTTTTCACAAGATGTAAAATAAGTCTCTGAAGTCCCCAGAGTGTGTATGTGAATTTTAAGCTCAAAATACGCAACAGCATTTTTAAATCGTCACTTTTTGGGCCTGAGAAAAACGCACCGTTTTAGTGTGTCCCCTTTAAATGCAAATAAGCTGGTGCTGCACGGCACAGGGGGCGGAGCCTCACGAGCTCGCGCTCAGTGTCAGAACAATCTCATCTCACGGAAAGATGATAGTATCAAAACAGAAACTCACAGTAACGGTGTTCATTTCGACCCGGAGTCGGACAATAATGCCTACAGAGTAGTGCTGTATGGAGATAGAACAGGTATAGTTTCGTTTAATTACAGTTATAACCTATTTGTCATTGCTTGTATCCACTATTAATACAACCCTGCTGCAGGACCCCATCCGAATGATGGCCAAAAATATACTGATGAGTTTAATAAAGTTTATTGTACATCACACAAAAGATGAAGCGTCAGTTTTACTCCAGAAAATCACCGTAAGAGCTGAGTAAACACAGTATAAGAAGTGCAAGTCCATAGTAGGAAAAAAAATACTATGGAAGTAAATGGACACATCAACTGTTTGGTTACAGACATTTTTCAAAATATCTTCTTTTGTGTTTCAGCAGAAAAAATTAATTCATACAGGTTTGAAACAACTTGAGGATGAGTCTATGATGACAGAATTTTCATTTTTGGGTGAACTATCCCTTTAAAACGGCAGTGTCTGTCAGCACTCGTGGGTGTTGTGATGTCACACCAGCGCCATGGCTGAAACAGGTCGTTGGGAGACACTGCTTATGATTTATGGGGATTTAAAAAAAAAAAGGAGTGGATTTTTATCACTATAGGGTGGTTGTGTACACACACTGCCAACACACACACTGCCAACACATGTCCAAACACCATGCAAAATTGAATTTTGCATAATAAGGTCCCCTTTAACCCTCTGGAGTCTGAGCTGTTTTCTGGGCCCTGGAGGTGTTCTGACATACTCTGACATTTGTTGTTTTTTCAGTTATTCATAAACATGTTAATGGCAAAGGTGTAAATTCACTCTATAAAGCACAAACAGGGCTACCATCATATCTGATCAACATGCTTGTAAATCTTTGTGTTTTTAAGAAAATAATGTTTATGCGTGGTTATTTGAAAAAATAAAAATGAAAGTTGCTGAAATAACACCACAAAACATATAGTAAATATGTGTCCACAAGACTTTTGACTAATGGATCTTGTTCCCTAGTGTTTTTTCTTCAAAATGATGTGAAAATCATCCTGCCTAATCGTTTTCATAAAACAATACATTGATTTAAACGTTGTAAAACAGTTTTTTTGTCAGAAGAGGTTTATGCATGGGAGTGGTAATGGCTATAAATATTAATGAGATTCAGACCAGGGTGTGACATAGACACCCCCTCAATGACTTAATGGCCCATCACAGCCTGAACAAAGAAGTAGAGGAGGTTTTGTTTTTCAGTGTTTTATTGTAATTCCTCTATGTGGAGGAACATAATGTTCTAAATTTGCTCATTAAAAACGCATACATAAATTCGAAATAGTGCGCGCAGAAGCACATGCGCAAAACCGTTTTGTAAAATGATATATGAATTATTTTTATTTTATCATGTCATTTTTTTAAAAAGCACATTTTACAAACCTACGTTTTGCGCATGTGCTTCTTCACGCACTTTTTCAGTCAGAACACAGCAATCAGAGGAGGACGCGCTGAAAACTGTAATGCTGTTCTCTTCCTTCATCACTTGTACTGAGAAAGTTTGAGTTGCAGAGGAATTTGTGACTGTTTCACCTGTTCAACCAATTCAAAGTTAATGAAAATAATATTAAAATTAAGATACAATTAATACAAAACGAAATTCGTTTTAAAGAAAGGATTTGTGCTTTCTGTTTTGAGGTCTCTGTGAAAGTTTGAAAGTCTGCTGCTTTCAAAGCGCTCGCGTCCATAATGGAGAACTGTCACGTAATATTGTTTTTTCCTCATAAATGCGAACACGTGTCAACTAATGCAAGTAAATTTAAAAGACTTACTCACCCGAAATATTATCCACGGCTGGATCAAGTCGCTCAACGTTCGTCGCTCAAAATACAAACGTTCGTCGACTCGTCAGAGTCCTGCTCTTCTTCTGAGCAAAATCTGAACTCGTGTCATATTCCAACAGCGCAGGAATGTGAATGAATGAAACTTGCTGGTTGGAAGCATAGAGGTTTGAAGGCATTTCAGGGGGCGTTTACCTCATTTTGCATAGATCACCTCAGCACATTATCTTATGAATAGCGCGCTCTGCGAGTGGGTGTGAACTCATTATCGATAATTAGATGAGACGGGAGAAACTGTACTTCTATTTAGTTTCATACAGATTACATTGCAGGAGAATATTTGTTTTGAATGTGAATTGTTTTATTTAAAAGTAGAAATTTAAAGCTTTCTTTAGACGCATGTTTCATGGTTGTGTGATAAGTATTAGATGAGTTTCAGTTCATTTTTCAGACTTGTTTCAGAAAGATTTTTGCGGAGACAGAGTGAGCTGAAAGCGCACCCTGTTTATTTTATTTATTTAAAAATAAAAACAAGGTTTTGATGTTAATGTGAGTGTACACAAAAAAAGAAGACACTCTATAGTTTATAATCATGTATTTATTTTATTTTTATGACCACAAATTACGGATTTTTTTAAGTTTATGTTGCTGCTATGTGAAAAAAATCCAGCAAAACGCGCCGGCGCGTTTGTCGACCTCTGAGGGTTAAGAGCTCGCTCAAGTACTGGGAAGCTAAACCATTTAGTGCTTTGTAAGTAATTTGCAAGTTTTCAAAATGTATACAGTGTTTAATAGGGAGCCAGTGCAGTGTTGACAGAACAGGGCTAATATGGTCATACTTCCTGGTTCTAGTAAGAACTCGAGCTGCTGCGTTTTGGACCAGCTGTAGTTTGTTTATTAAGCGTGCAGGGCAACCACCCAGTAGAGCATTACAATAATCTAGCCTTGAGGTCATGAACGCATGAACTAACTTTTCTGCATTTGTCACTGAGAGAAAACTAATGCCATGCTTCCAAATGATATCTCCCAAGGGTAGCATGTACAGCAACGGTCTTAGTACTGAGCCTTGAGGTACTCCATACTGAACTTGTGATTGATATGATATGCTGGAAGATACCAAGAAGAGGTTTATATCCCATCTTGGGTCAAGGTTAATGGCACAGTATATAGGCCAGGGATGACTGTTTTTATGCTCTGCACTACAGATAGAGATACTCAGTTTTGTTGTATTAAGAAAATAACACTGTTAATGACAAAGTGAAGCTAATAATCCAGAGATGGGTAACAATTTGTTTCAGTCATTACTTTGCCTACAGTATGTTGTTGTTACCGACCAGGTTTTATAAGCACTTAGTGTCAGTGAACTGTATGTTCTCACACTTTAGACACTATGGGTAGAGTAGGGTAAGAAAATACAGATGTTTGAGAATAGGAAAGGGTGAGACTAATTCTGCATAGCTGCACTGAAGAATCTTCATTACAGCTGCACATCGTTGTCATTGCATTGCTGATAACGTCTGATATTTACTCTATTTTTTCTTCTTTTAAACAGTCTCTGGGCCATAGCTCTGTCAACAATCAATCATGTCCCAATCAATCACCTCTGAGGAATGACCCACCAACCCCAGCACAGATAGTACTGGAAAGCTGCCAAACAAGAACAAGCAACTCAACCTTTGTAATAGCACGTCTTTTGATACACTTGAACTTAAATTTTGGTAATTGTTTTATTATATTTCAGAACAAATTGAATGTTCTTCTTTTCACAGGATATACGAGAAATACTGAGCAATTCTGGAGGATCAGCAATAATATCATCTTTAGACAGAGACAGGCACCTAAGCCTCAAGGAGCGACGTCAGATGGTGCGGTTGTTGGTTTCTCATTTAATGAAAAGGTTTGGGGAAACGTGAGTAGAACTATTAAATGATAAAATCACTTGACCAGTGGAGATGAATTAATAAACTTGCCTATATGAACGATTCAAATGCTTGTTTGTATTGCATGTTTCTTTGTATAGCCCAACAGCTGAGGTCAAAAAGGAGATGGCTTTGGCAATAACTGCCCAGTTTCCTTGTCTGAAAAGCAATGAGGGATACGGATATGTAAGTTCTGCTGACACAATCTGATTAAAAGATAATCAAGGGCTGATAAAGAGACTTAGTCCCCAGTTTATTGTGACAGTGATTTATTTATACGTTTTGTTGCAGGAGGTATGGTATACTCCTTGTCGTTATCGTCACCCTGCAACCGGGTATCTAGAAGAAAGACTCCGCAACGTGAGGAAACGTCTGAGAGGCCAGAAACAGCACAGCAATCCACAGCCATCCCAGAATTCCTCTTCCCGACCCAGCTTTCCACTGCCAGGTTCGTGCTAGGGATGGGTGTTTATATGCAAAGGGTTTTAATGTGCACAGAGAATGCTGTACGTTAGCTGTTTAGACAATTTGCACGGCATAAAACTCTCTAATATTACTGTAAAATGAAAGGGATAGTTACATTTACATTTATGCATTAAAACTGTTTTTAAATGTTATCATTTTTAATTTAGAGATTTTAACCTCAAGATTAGGGCTGCACGATTAATCGTATTTTAATCGCGATAACGATATCTGCCTCTCTCGATTAATTTTTAAAAATCGTCGCGATATTTGCCCGGTCGTTTTTTATCCTGAAAACGCTTTTTTATTAGACATTTGCATTATCTTGCATTGTAAACAAGTCCCCACTAGCACTGATGTTTGTGGTTGCCAGATCTGAATAGCGTAAATCTCCCGAATTATCCAAACAGAGCTTTTCTCTTACATTTTATGCCCTCCGTGTTTTACTTAGTCGGTGCAATCTGGCAACCCAGCGCGCGCGCTCTACACTGCGGGAAAAGCACTGATCTCCACAGCGATATTCTGTTTGCTTGAAATTGTTATACAGCCAGTCTGTTCCTTCACAAGCCACTTGTACTGTTTGTGTGACTAAATCTGTTTCTAAATGAGTTTCACTGTTCTATTTTTTTAAGTTTAAGTTTTTACCAGTTTTCGAGATGTGTCGTGAATCAGTTGAAAACGACAGCCACTGCCCGTTTTCAGTGTGTATCAGCAAGTAAGTTAACGTTAGACTATTTTTCTCTGCAGTACGAATTTGCTGAGCGATCTGGATCTGTACTTTGTCTCATTTTCAACCGAAATGTGTCGCTTAGAAGATCTAATTTGAAGACGCATCACAAAACGCTTTAACGTTAAATCATGCCATTTGTATTGACTTGCTGTCTGAGGAAGTTGTAGCAGTTGGTTAAATGAAGTCTGATGGTTTGAAATTAACACCCGCCAAATGCGGCTAAAAATGAACTTTGGCGGGTATCTGTCAAATCACTGGCCAATTTGGCATGTTATTATGTTTACTCACTTTGCTGGGGAAATTCGTGTAAACCAAATCTGCTTGGATTTTGCGCAAATACTTGTGCAAAACCGTTAACTGACTCTTCTCTTTCTATGTAGATTCTCAAATGAGAATAATCGTGAATAATTATCGCGATTATAATTTTGAGCAAAATAATCGTGATTATCATTTTAGCCATTATCGTGCAGCCCTACTCAAGATGGAAAGTTGTCGTCTGTTTTTTGGTTTAAAATGTAATGTTTATATTTTAATCTTTTTTGCACATAGTGTATAGCATAGCCTAATAGATGCATTCACTATATACACTATACTGCCAAAAGTTTTCAGACGCCTGCCTTTTCATGCACATGAACTTTAATGACATCCCATTCTTAATCAGTAGGGTTTAATATGGAGTTGGTCAAACCCTTTGCAGCTATAACAGCTTCAACTCTTCTGGGAAGCCTTTCCTCAAGATTTAGGAGTGTGTTTATGGGACTTTTTGAGCATTCTTCTAGAAGCTCATTAGTGAGGTCAGGCACTGATGTTGGACGAGAAGGCCTGGCCGGCAGTCTCCGCACTAATTCATTCCCAAAGGTGTTTTATCGGGTTGAGGTCAGGGCTCTGTGCAGGCCAGTCAAGTTCCTCCACACCAAACTCGCTCATCCATGTCTTTATGGACCTTGCTTTGTGCACTGGTGCACAGTCATGTTGGAACAGGAACATCCCCTAACTGTTCCCACAAAGTTGGGAGCATGAAATTGTCCAAAATGTATTGGTATGCTGAAGCATTAAGAGTTCCTTTCACTGGAACTAAGGGGCCAACCCATGAAAAACAACCCCACACCATAATCCCCCCTCCACCAAAACATTGGCTGTTGTGTCAATAAAAAAACCCAAGAAGACTTTGCGCCAAACAACGCCTCCTTAGATGTTCTAGAATGATTGTAAGCCATGGCTTCACTGGGCTTTATTGCTTTTTTTAAACTGTTATAATATGGGCTAAAACAGGGGTTAGTAAATGATGACATTATTTATAAAAAAATAAATTGTGCCTATGGTGAGCTAGAGCAGTGGTTCTCAACTCTGGTTCTGGAGTATCCCCAACTGTACTTATTTTGGGTGTCTTCCTTATCTGACACCCATTTCCCATCTTGAAGTCTTTACTAATGTTGCATTCCGTTAACCCCAGAAGTCGGAGCTGGGAATGATGTCACACCCGAGTTGATGCTTGCTCTCTCGAAATGCAAACAAACATACAACATAAAGTAGCTGTGTTTTGCACAGATAATGCTGAAGTATCATATCCACAAATAGAGGTTGGATAGTACTGTGTGCACCACTTAGGTTGAGACACAAACAAACAGAAGTGCTAATAAACAAAATATTGCTACTGTTTTACTACTGTTGATGCTCTGAGCAGCCATATTGGATTATGAAGTTGGGGTTGTTCCAGTTCCTCCAAGTTTCCCATTTGGAATTCTGACTTGAGGGGGCATTCCTATCAGTTTCCCACTTCAGAGTACAAATGAGACTCTCCATAACATGCTGATAATTTGAATCAGGTGTGTTTCTTTAGAGAGACAAAATGCTATGCTGGGTGAACTCTATAACCAGGTTTGGCAAACACTGAGGTAATGTTTTTTGTTTTATATAGTTGTCTTCCCTCATTTTAATGTGTTTTACCTTCAATAGAGTCACAGTTATCTTCGACTGTCATCCAAACAATGATTGAGTGGCTGAAGAACAATAGAAGCCCTCACAGTCAAGTCATGGAGTTCATGAGACATACAGCACCTCATCGAGCTGCATGGATTCGATCACCTGGAACAAAAACCTTAGAAGAAATCAATGGAGAATATCCCAGACTTAACGACTCTCCTGGAATGGTGAGTACAATTTTCTGAAGGGTTGTTTCATTAATTTAGAAAACAAAAATGCTTCATCTTATTCATTCTATTGTTACTTGCAATCTAGCATTATTGTTGTTGTTTTTATCTAGATATTACAGGACTTTGAAGTTGTATTCCCTGACCATGCTGACCGCCTTTATGAATTTTGGGCTCCTGTCTTCACTGACCGGATTTTACTTTTTACAAAAAAAGAACCCAAGGCTTCTGACGTCCTTCCAGAAAATCTGGAAACACTGCCAATAGGTAGGACATCCTATTAAAATCACACACAGAATAGCATGTTTACTATAGCTCTCTAAAATGCATTGTTCTGACTGGTTGACTGAGGTTCTAAGTGGTTGAATTTTCATAACTGCACAAGAAGTTAGGGTTAAAAGATTAGTTCAGCTCAGAATTAAAGTTTCCTGATAATTTACTCTCCCCCGCATCATCCAAGATGTGCATGTCTTTCTTTCTTCCCTCGAAAAGAAATGAAGATTTTTGAGGAAAACATTCCAGGATGTTTCTCCATATAGTGACTTCAATGGGGTCCAACGGGTTGAAGGTCCAAATGTGAGTTTTAGTGCAGCTTCAAAGTCTCGACACGATCCAGCCGAGGAATCCGGAGGAGCCGAGTCTTATCTAGACAAACCATCAGTCGTTTTATAACAGAAATAAACATTTATATACTTTAAGCACAAATGCTCTTCTTTAACATCCACGACTTCACGCATTACGTAATCACGTTGAAAGGTCACGCGGAAGAACTGATCTAGTGTTTACAAAGCGAACGTGCAAAGACGAAGTCAAACGCCATTTACAAAAAAATTAATAAATAAAAGGTAAAACAACGATGTCGGATGATTTTGAAGTTGGGGGAGAAAATTAGATGTTTTTGCCCTTCCCTACATTTTTGAACCGGAACACGCGTGACCTTTCAACGCGATTACATAATGCATCACAGCTAGTACAAGATTAGCATTTAAAAAAGTATATAAATGTTCTTTTTTTTTTTTTTTTTTTTTAAATGTCCGCTGGTTTGTCTAGATAAGACTCTTATTCCTCGGCTGGATCGTGTCGAGACTTTGAAGCTGCACTGAAACTCACATTTGGACCTTCAACCCGTTGGACCTCATTGAAGACACTATATGGAGAAACATCCTGGAATGTTGTTCTCAAAAACCTTCATTTCTTTTAGACTGAAGAATGAAAGACATGGACATCTTGGATTACGTGGGGGAGAGTAAATCATCAGGAAATTTTAATTCTGAAGTGAACTAATCCTTTAAATGCTTCCCAGACAGCAACATAGTGTCGATCCACATCTGGGCCGTGTGGAATCCACGTGTACCAGATGTGGGCCGGATCTGGGACGATACTATGTTGCTGTCTGTTGTCCACATTTTCCTTTTTGAAGTGATTTTAATCATATTTTAAGCAATTTAAAACCATCATGGTGAGCAGTGCACATCTGAAGTGTCTCAGCTGAAGGAAATAATCAATTATTTATCGGATTTAATATATCGGCCACATTTTCTTATCGGGCCGATAACGATGACATTAAAAATGATCATATATCAGCCAATAACGATATGGTGGCTGATATAGCGTGCATCCCTAATATATGGCTTATCAAACAAGAAACAAAGTAGGTTGGGACTTGATTTTATCCACTGATTGTTGATTGTACTGTAAAAAGTGGGTGCTCGATAGGATGGAGGCAGATCTGTACATGCTAGAAGGCATTGCAAAGAGCATTGCAATAGTCTAGTCTGGATAAAACAGGAACTTGGACAAGAAGTTGTGTTGCTCCAATAGGAAGGGCTTGACCTTTTAAATGTTGTACAAGGTAAATCTGCATGATAGGGCAGTTCTAGCAGTGTTGTCCGTGAAGCTTAACTGATCGTCAGACATAACTTCACGATTCCTAACTTGAAGGTGTGATTGTTGGTGAAGTGTTAATGTTCACTGGAACCACGCACACGAGTTGTATGTCATCAGTGTAGCAGTGATAAGAAAAGCCATGTGCTTGAATGACAGATCCTAGTGATGACATGTAGATGGAGAAGAGGAGTGGTCCCAGTACTGAGCCCTGAGGCACTCCAGTAGTTAGTTGGTGTTAGTCGAACACTGTGTAGTACTGACTACCGCAGCAAGCCTAAATGCCCTGATATTCTCACAGCAAAGTTCTTTTCCCTTCTTCGTTTAGGGGGAAAACGAAGTTCGAAATGCGTGAGCAGGGCTATACTGTTATCGAACATCTGACATTGCCCACACTGCTGAGAGCGGCGTTAGATGAATATGTAAATATGCGCTTTACTCTCAATAACAAAATAAACCATAGACAGTATATAAACTGGACACAGCGACCCCATTGGATTCAACGGAGACAAGTGAAGTCACTTAGAAGCTCTCTCTTCCTGATGGTCGAGCGACTGCGCAGACTCAAACTGAGCTTGACGACGTAGATGTGACGTGAGCAACCGTCTGTCTTCTAGTAGCTGTGCCGAGAGAAATCTGAATCATTCCCTTCCGAAACTTGCAGAGACGGAGAGTGTGAGTAGGAGCTGTCAATGAGCTGGAGCAGGAGACACTTTTGCTGAGTATTCTGATTAATTACTTTGTCATTTTGCCTCCACGTCCCCCCGATTGCTCGTGAGCTTCTCCTCCTGTCTATACGGTAATCTGTGCGACAGAGAGTCGCGTGGTTATGACGCAATCGTTAGCCTATTTTTACAAAAACTGCTTCTACGGGGCCATAACGTAAGATACAAGGTAATGGAGCCTTTTATACATTTTCGTGTTTCTTTCGAAATAAATAATGGACAAATGGAGTCTTTAAACGCCTCAGATGTAAAGTTATTCGCTGTCAAAGTGACGCCAAAATGAACGGGAGTCAGTGGGATGCTAACAGCAGGTGATGGTCTGCTAATCAATGGCGGCGCCCGGGGAAGCTTCAATATTTTATGAAACAGTGCCCCCCTGAAATAAACGCACAACAAAATTGAGAAACTAGCAAGCATTTTAATGAAGCATAAGAAAAGCATCTGATCATAGTGTAAGGGGATTTACAGTCAAAGACCCAGAAGCAGATATGATGAATGAAATTAAACTATAAACAGGAGAGTCGTCTCAAAACATCAAGGTAATACGTTCTTTGTATTATCTCTCAAGGAAAGGACACTTTAGTCTAACGCAGTAAAGTAAAGCTTTAACTGAGAAATGGTCCCTTAAACTATAGACTTCAATGACCATAGTTGTCAGGGTACCCTAGAAAAGCTGATGTATGTATTGACACATTGAAGACATTTCTCAAACAAAACATCTTTCCACATTTCATTTCTGGAAGCCGGGCTGAATGAGCAAGCACTGTTTCTGCATTCAGAAATCAAACACAGATATTAGAGAATACATGAAAAGAACATTTCAGTAATCACATGGTAACTTTTATAACAAGGTAAAATCTCACAAGCCTAGAGAAGTCATTCAACTCATGTGACGTTTAGAAGGAAAAATATTGATTAGTACCTTGTAGGGCTGTCACTTTACATTGGAAAATCGTTTGCACAATCGATCAGACCAACCAACACAAGTTTCGAAAACGAAAATAGGGAATCGATTTTAACGGCCTTCTCTCGGAGCGCGTCCAGCTCGTCACGATACGCCCACAGCGAACGCGCGTCACACAGCGACTGCAGGCTCTGACACACACACACACACACACACACACATAACAGCAGATTATACTTCTGTGTCTCTTTTTACTACAAAACTGTGAATTCTGCCGGTATTCAGACAGTCTCATGCACACAGAGACAGATTCGGGCTACGGTCTACAATCGCCTACGTAGGTGAAATTTGTTTGACATTTCTAACCGTAAACACAGCCATGTTGAAGCCTGCAGTGATGTTTTTAATTTATGTTATGGATTATTGTTTATCGATAATGTTGCACTCCTGTTTGTCATTGTGCACGAAACTTCACGCCAATAAATCATCAGGAATATTGATGACTTTTGCGTCTCAAGCGCGGCGAGCCCTCTTTACGTTCGTCCTAATGCCTGTTAGTTGTCCGTGGATTTGCCCATATTTGCCGTTTAAAATGGAAATGTCTTTAGACATGGAAAATCGATTTTACAATCGATTCAATGAACACTTGTGTCTCAAAAATCGAAACAGGATTTTTTCACAAAAGTGACAGCCCTAATACCTTGATTATCGCTCATTAGATATAATTGAAGCAGCAGTAGATTCCAAAATCCACCCCTTCAATAGCAACGTGTGGATCTGCCTGTTTGCACAAGCTCTGTAATTCCACACTCTAAAAGTCATGTCACATTTATAAAATAGCACTTTATACAATAGATTGCTTAAAATCAAGCAGCTTTACCGTATTAAACATGAAGAACAGTGTCAGTCTCATTTCATCAGAAATACAATTTTGTTTTCCACTATAAACGTCACATCAGTTTGTTCTTTGATTTCGCTTGCCTTCATGCATACATGGATTAACCATTCACAATAAGACCAGGAACCTGAATTAAGAAAATAAATGGGGTCAATTTTGATTTAATTTTGACTTCAACAGAGGTCTGACTAACTTTTTTTTTTTTTTTTTTTAGGCTGTTTCTAAGTGCGTATGAAAGAAGTTTGTAGAGATGACAACTGTAAGCTTAACTTTTTTTCTGATGTGTTTGCTCTGTAAACTTGTCATTCAAAGATGTTCGTGGAGAAATTGCCTTAAATTGCCTTCCTGTCATCCTGCCGTCATCGCCGTATCGCACAAATGAGAAGATTGTGCGTCCAACATATGCTGAAATGAAGCACAGCTTCATTGACATTCAACCTGTAAGTAAAAGCAACACTGCAAAATCAGCTGTATTAAATTACACTGGATCCATTCCTCCTCTTTCCTTCAGGGATTGTGCTTGTTAACAGCAGGTGTCATGACTAATGTTCAATCATCACTTTTAGTAGTCCAGTCATTTTATGAAAAAAGGTTCTAAAAAACTTTAGAAACCAGCCTTTATTCATTATTAGGAGATTGGGTTTGGGGCTGGGTCTGTGGGACTGTTTCTGGGAAATCACTTTTTATTTTGCCTACCTTTTGTCTTCTGCATTCTCCTTACCATTGTCTCCTGTTCTTCCCTCAGACTCGTCCCCCAGAAACAGTCCCACAGATCCAGTCCCAAACCCAATCTCCTAATAATTAATAAAGGCTGGTTTCTAAAGTACTTCTTCCTGCCTCTATGTATTAATGCTCATGGGTATCCTAAATGAGTTCCAGTCAGACCTTAACATCAAGTATTTACTGTTATATATCAACAAGATTAAACAAGACATTTTCTCCTGGCTATACCCAATGTTTAGTCCTGTTGTGGTATTTATGCAAATTAGCACATACGTAATTAGATTATGCACCGTTTGTCCATGTTAACAAACCATTTCAAAAAACTTGTAATACATATTTTTTTTGTCTTGATCTAAGTAATCAACTCAGTAATTTTCATGGTGATATCTAAAGGTTACAATGTTTACCCTATTCACGTAAGAAAAAGAATGAATACACACAACACCATTTTCAGCTAAAAATGTAAAACTTTTTATGCGTTTTGGCCGTTCGTTTACACGACAACGGCTTTCTGGGTGCCTGAAAACATAAACTTTTGAAAATGGGTTTCAAAGTGCACGTTTTTGAAAACCATCTCTGTGTAAACAACAAAAATGTGAATCTCTGAAGACGATGATGTCATGCACATGCGTATTACGTGTTTAATCTATAGTGTTTCATCGCCATCTACTGGCCTGGCAGCAGAGTACAGCGTTTTTAGTGTGTGAATGGGGATTGTTTTGACAATGGTGTCGTCTGTACGCGGAAAACTCGAGGAAAAACGTCTCCTTTAAGCATATCGTTGTCCTGTAAATGTACCCTTAGAGTGAACACTTTATTTAATTCTACAGCACTGCTTCAGTGTTACTTTTACACAGTGTAATTTAACACCGCTGACTTTGCTTTGATTCATTTGTATCCATGGAGTATTGTCACAGTGTATGTCAACTGAACTTAATTTATTCTATTTAAGGTTGGAACTAATATGGTTCATTACCTGGACAGCGAGACGAGCCCGGATCCACACGTGTTGGTGCTTGGGGACAAAGGGAACTTCTCTGAAGTGTTTGTCATTTTCAACGGGGAGGCAATTGAACAGGAGACTTTAGTTCAAGCTGTGGATTTATGTTTCAAAATGTTTCATGTCTATGCCATAAACTATCCAAAGCCCTCTGCTCCCATTTGGGAGTTTTTGCAGCATGCCATCTTTAAAATTCCTGGAGGAATCCCGTCAACACACTGCTGCCTCCTTAAAAACTTCGTTTTTAGTGTTACTGATCATTAGTAGGTCCAGTAGTCAACAGATGCATTTGTAGTTTTCTCACTATGTATTTATAACCCAATGCATGCAGTGTAGTCTTTAATTGAAGACTACATTATCTGCTGGAGCCCCTCAGTGTTCATCCTTTATCTTGTGAAATACAGAATGAAGAACTTGTGAATAACCAAAAAAGACTATCTTTAAACAACATTAAATATATAAGCAAACAACTAAATTAGCTTAATCGATGTTCATTCCTCTTCTTCTAAAATGAATTTCTACTTATCTTCAATGTTGAAGATCAAAATCTTTATGGAAATCACATTTGTATGAGGATAAATATAATAAAAAACTACAAAATTATTCTTTCTGAAACAGACCTTATCTTTATAAATACTGGGAAATATTTTATTCTCAGGATGTTATAGTGCTAAAGGAAAAAATCTTTAAATACTGTTAGTGTTAGTGGTAAAATATATTGTATATTAAAAATATTTAACATAAATCGGTCACCAAATGGAATCCATATTAACAAGATAAAAACTGTTGGCATAACATCTACATTTATCCAAGATTGTCAAAACCACACATTTATAAATTACTTTCAAGGAAATTATTTACTTTGGGTAATATTTTATTTGCTTGATTAACTTTTCAAAACCATTTTAATACATACATTTTTGAAGAAAATGAAATAAAATACTGTATAAAAAAATACTACAGGTCTAAATTGTGTTTAGTTCAAAATCAGTTTTCCTGTCTTCTAAAAGTAGGAAATGAGACAGACAGACACACACACACAAGACAAAATGTAATCATAGATCAAATTGTCATTTGTTTCTGAGGGTGCGTGTTCAAATGAACGTGTCATTATAGGCTGAGAATAATTCAGGTTTGTGAGTATATTGGTAGTGATATATCTTTGGATGGATGTGACTTCATTCCTTTGCATGTCTTTCAGAGAACCTTCTAAAACATGACCGTGCACACACACACTCACACACACACAAAGATCACTTTTCAACAATCATTTAGAACACAATTTGTGGGTAACATGATGAAAAAAAACATGCTATCATTGATCTCGTCTATAAATTCATTATCTTAATGACATTCAAAATTCTTTCGTAGTCTTTTCTGCCGAGGAGTAGATAAAGTTTGCATTCTTTATGCAGCAGGTTATAAAACACAATTTTGTCAGTCCAGAATAGCACACATTTGAAACATATGGAAACATTAAATAAGATGTTGCATCCATGTTCACTGAGATGTCCATGTTTGCCAAAGATAATGTGCAACGGCGTAATCATCTTTCCACTTTTACCATCAGCTGTCCAAATCATATTAGCTCTATATTAGACTTATCAAGTAGAAACACTGAGAGACTTCTTTCCTTTCTTGTTCTCTCGTTCTTCAGTGATGCTTTGAGAAATTGTTTCAGCTTTTTCATCATTGCAAAGTTCCCAGAAACAAAAGACGACAGTTTGTCAGCTCATTACTTGCTCTTCATTCCCCTTCTTGCATTTGTTAAAAAAAAAACCCTGTGAGCTCATTTATAAAGTACCAGAGTACAGAGTACCTGTCCATCTAGATGGAGTTGGTAATCTTTCCATCACTTATGGGTCAGTTTGGGTTTTTTAATCAGCTTGTCTTTCTCCAGCTGGACACGTGGCAATCATCCGGTTCTCTCATCCATTCCAATGTGAAGAAATGATTAAATATTGAAGAAAACATTTTCTTTGCTGCATCACTGTTTAAGATATGATGACTTTTTCCACAGGTTTTGTTATCTTGCTTATGTTTGACTTTTGTGCTTGAACTTAAAATAGAAACGAGGTCCCGTAAGGACCAGGAATAACAGAATCACACATAATACTCCTTGTTTTTCTTGCTCTTACTGACGCAACTGTCCATTGGTTTCTCCTTCACGATTGATCCGTTGGACTGGGCTGAATTGCAGATGTAGTTGCGGCTCTCGTCCACATGGTACGACCCCTCGTCGCGGTTGCGGTATTTGAACATGGCGTAGAGGAGAATAAGGATGCAGAGAGCGGCGGCGACTACGATGCCGACCACCATGCCTGTGGTGCTGCTGTTTTCGTGGAAAACCTCGGACTGACCCGGATAGCTCTTCAACACGGGGCCTGTAGGGTTAGCTGGAGGAACAAAACACCAAGGGTGAGTTTATATAACCCAATTACCAACAGCCATTTTTGAAAGAAAAGAGATGAGCAAACTCTTCCTTTTCCCAATGACTCGAATTCCATATTTGTTTAGCAGCGACATTTAATTCTAGAAAGTCTGGCGGTCTGTTGTAGAATCTTAAGTTTGTTGTAGTATCAAGTTTGCAGCCTCAAAGTCAAGCTCCCCTAACCCTCACTTCCCAACAACATTAATATCGTCTACAAACACGCTTTTGGAGGTTGGCATCAACACAAACTCATTGTGCACTGCTCTTCTCATCTTCCTCTATCCTATAATCCTTCCAGCCCTTCTAACAAATAAACTCTTACCATTTGTTGGCTTTTATCGTTGGCCTGTTGGTTGTAGTTCACCCTGTGACTGGGAAGTCTGCTGGGTTTTAACAAAGTATGTTGATCTAACTGTGCGCTTGGGGCCTCAATACTGAACCTGACACATTTTGGCACAAATCTTGCTGGCCTCTATTACAAAGGTGAAGATAAACTAGAATAGCACCGAACACAAAACTAAGTCAAAAAAGGAATGAATTCGCCAGAAGAAGAATGTGTTAGAATGGCCCAGTCAGAGACCAGAATCCAATCAAAACATGTTGAATGGCTTGAAACAGGCTGTACACTGCAGATTTATTGAGAAATGTACCAATGAAGTTGATAGAATCTTATTAAAAAAGACTGGCTGCTTAAAAGCAAAAGCTGCTTCAACCAGGTATTAGTTGAGGGGTGTGAACACTTGTGCAATCAGGTTAGTCTTATTTTTACCGTTTCAATTGAAAATTAAATCCTGTTTTAAAAAACCTGAACATTCAGGACAATTATGTCCTTTCAAATGTGAATGGCTGCTGACACACATTACATTGTCAAGCTCTTCACTCGTGACTATACTATGATTTGTCCCCTCGGGTCCTCTTTACAGCTGGTATTAAGATGTGTTTTGGTCGATTGGATCACAAGTAGACGAGGGAGACACATTCCCGTTTACACCTGGTGTTTTACTCTCTCTTTTGTCCACTTTCAACCACTTCTGTCCTGATTTATTCGAGGGGAGGGTCTATGGGCGGGTAAATGTATGGGATTTTTCAGATCTTTCGATCTAATGGACAAAATAAGCTCATGCAATTTACACATGAACGCGATTGGAGATGACGGAAAAACACGGAGAGCATCAGCTTTCGTTTCTGTTCTTATAAACTCAAGACCAGCCGAACGCTGTGAGTGTGTGTTTGAAATCAGGAATGGTAGACGGAGAGCAGACGGGCTTTGGTGGCTGTTTGAATGCTTTCGACCACATGAGTGTTTACACTACAAAAGCAATCCGGTCTAATGCATTTTCCACTATCTCTGGAAGTGGATAAAAGTGGACAAGCTCAAGATTTTTAGATCCCTGTATTTAACGTCAGCCACTTGTGATCCGATCGACCAAAATGCTTCTTAATACCAGGTGGAAACAGGGAGTAAACCAATTTGTTAATAAAAAAACCCAATCACAAACAAAACTCCACTAAATATGCCTATTACCACTGAATATAAACCACCAGAGAAATACCAAATACAGACACAATATTGTAAAAGTACAATAGAGTTAAAGTAAAAGTTGAGTTTGAAAAAATCCTTTTTATGGGAACATTATTGCTGTGTCTGTATGAAGGAACTTCAGGGGAAGGTTCTTTAATGAAACATGGCAAAATAAAAGTTTTACTGAACAGCTTGTGTCTCTGTTCCATATACCTGAATCTGCACAGTCTCAATTAGATCTCGTGCTTCATTACAGCTTACAAATAACAGTCACTTGACCTTGTGTAAAACATGAAACAGCTCAACATGTTCTCAGGGACAGCAAAACTAAAACTACTGAGGTGAAAGTGTGGCCAAACAGGAGAGAGATTGACACAAGCAGCATTTCCATTACACATTTGCGCAAAACTTGTGTGATATTCTCTAAATGTCGATTGCAAAATTACGACGTTTCCATTAACCGATGTTATGCGACTGAATGTAATTTTTTCCTCTTATGATAAGCCATTCCAGTAATCATGGCGACGGATGTGAGCAGGTTTATGTATATCAGCCGCCGCACTGGACATTATTATTAATGATGGAGACGTATGCGTGTTATTCAACATTAATATCGAGGAGAGACTCTTATACTGAAAGCGGCTCATATGAGGAATTCTGGGAGATTCTCCTCATTTCTGCTTCAAGCTGAAATTGTGACATTTCTTTGTTGTTTAGAATCCAGTATTCCTGTAATTATTTTGTCTTTTATGAGTTTCACGTCTCTTCTTCTGTCCAAACACACCGCATCATCTACGTCAGCTGACCTGTAAATGCGCAAAAACTGTTTCTGTTGCAGTTTTTTATATTTCTTTTTCGAATTGCCTGAAAAACTCCCTCATGCGAGCGTAAAAACTTTTTTGCAATAAATGGGAGTTTTGGGGAAATTGACGTGTTTCCATTGGGCGTATTTTCAATTCACAATTTCAATTTGCGCAATTTGAAGGGTAATGGAAACGCGGCTACGGTCAGAAAGAAAAGTAATAATAAAGAGAAGACTAACCTAACCCACCTGAGCTCGGCTCGCACGGGTCGATGTCCTCATCGTCGCTCGGGCACTCGGCAGACGCCACCAACAGATCATCAGTAGTCTGGGAAACATGATAAAGGAAAGAGGCTGAATTAAAAAAAATATATATACAACAAATCA
Organism: Vimba vimba; assembly: GCA_022828995.1. NCBI lineage: Eukaryota > Metazoa > Chordata > Actinopteri > Cypriniformes > Leuciscidae > Vimba > Vimba vimba. The sequence continues at coordinate 2,036,423 of CM040834.1, read as the reverse complement.
TTCCCTCATTGCCAGATCTAACACTAAACCTAACCTCAGATCACATCACTGAACCTGAAATGTACTTTGTGTCTAGTTTTGAAGGAACAACAACGCGCTGCTCGTTCAGAGACCATAACTGGCGGAAAGAAGCAAACACTTAATGGCTTATTACAAAACATAAATCAGAAGCCACTGCAAAAATCAGCCTTGTCCATGTCAAAAGATGAAACTGTTGCCATGCATATTAGTGTGTTTTTATTTATGAATTTCTCCAGAGTTAAAGAGTTACTTTCCTCAATAATTTGTACACATTCTTTCAGTCTTCTCCTTTCTAATCATATTTCTGTCAGGACCACTATCGTCAAATACGATTGACAATTAGCATATAGTTTGGATTGGCGGAATGGTTCTGTTCTGGGCGAGAACTCCCTGCCCATCCATAGCATGAACACGAGCATCAATAACCCCCCTTAAACAGAACAGAACCAACATGAATGTATCGCAGATATCATTAATTCAAGATTTTAAAGCAACACTATGTATTTTTTCAACATTCATAATATATTTCCAAGACCCTTGTGATGGTACATCGACTTACAATAGGTTGAATGACACGTCTGCCAGAGCCTGACGGGGTCTGTATCGCTTTTACTGGCACTATGTAACTTCGAGGTTCGGGTAGCTACCCGAGCACAAAAAGAACTACAAAATTCGACTGCTTTACGGCATACGTCACTTCCCCCACCACTTCCTCAAATTTGGACGTGAGAGGCCAACCAGCGTTTGTTTTCCGGCTTTCGTGCGTATGTTTTTGTCAAGGCCAAAGCAGCAACGGACAAAAACAAAGTCAGAAGTAAGCCTATGTCTAAACGGCATGTCCAAGTTTGGTAGGGGCTACATTCTTGCAAGTAAATAATAGATGATTAGACGGACAAAATCATCTTTTAGGCCAGTGGTTCCCAATTCCAGTCCTCGTGACCCACTGCTCTGCACATTTTGTATGTCTCCCTATTTAACACACCTGAACCAGATCATCAGCTCATTAGGAGAGACTCCATGAACTGAACTGAGTGTGTCAGATAAGAGAGACATACAAAATGTGCAGAGCAGTGGGTCACGAGGACTGGAATTGAGAACCACTGTTTTAGGCTAAGTTGCCTAAGGACTGCAGGCTGATAGTCATGTTTGTTTATTTTTCTGGTGAAAGTGTCTTGTCTCAGGCTATAATGCAAATCGATTTTTCAACTTTGCAGATTCATCTATGGTAGCTTGATATTATAATATTGACGATATATGGCCATTACCTACCACACAAACATTGAATTGAATTAGCATTCTGTAAAACAGTAGCCAATAGACTACTATAATGACGCTGGCTTGTAAACGTGAGCTACGCAATTTTTTGGCGTTTGAAAAGAATAAAACCCATGAAATTATATGCATATGACATGCTGAAATATATGCCACTGTACCTGGGATGAAGACATTTCACACGCAACGCAGGCAGTCTGCTCAAGACATGAGAACTCCTGCAGAGTTCGGGGGATTCGGCTTGTCAACAAATGCACGTGTATCCCCTGGTGTAACCATGACAGATTTTACGACAGTAGTAGAAGACAATACTGTTTCCCAACTGTAGGGGGACCCCGAGAGCAAAAGTTACATGGTGTTGCTTTAAAGTACAACATAATTCGAGAATTTATTTTGATTCAAGGGAATCAGAATGCCAAATCCTGACTGACGAGAGGTGGAGCTGGGGAGGGAGGAGGGTAATTCGCTCCTGAGAAACGCGATATCTGCTGATAATACTGAAGGAGCTGATATATGAATACAGTGATAGGCGTCGTTTTCCTACAGGTAGAGGATCAGCTGAGAGTCACTGATGAGAGCTTGACTAACGTGACCTGCCAGAACTGACGCTACGCTTGATTTGAGCCTAAATTTGACATTTGTTTTAGAATGAACGGATCATGAAAGCCCAAAGGAAATCTAGACAGTCTGAGAATCCTTTCCTCTTCGGCAAACGAAACATAAGGCCAGAGAAAACACAGTTTAAGACACTGCTGCCTTGAGGGCTTTCACTTGCACAAACTCGGCAAGGCGAACAGTTTACATGACTGACTTTTCTTTATCCTGTATATGTGCTTTGGTTAGTTTAGTTGTACGACCCTTAGTTGTGCGGCATTTATTAAAAAATCACTACAATTTTTGAGAAAAGCCGCAACAATTTCTGTCATTTTGGGCTGCAAAAATCTGAAAAGTCCTGTGAAGTCCTAATGGGACTGGTAAGGACAGCTGACCTGCTGGGGTTCTCCCGGTGTGGGGTGTTTCGTCTGGTGGTTGGAGGAGGTGGTGGTGGTGGTGATCTCCATCACTGAGGTAGAGGTCTCAGAGCGATGAACCGTAGCACTGGACTGGGGTGTAATGGAGGAAGATTGCGACTCCCCAACCAGCCTCACGCTGCCTTCGATTCGGATGTTGGGATCTCCTTCCACAGCCATGTTAAAAACCTTCAAGCCATTGTAATAGAAACCAGACATTTGTCCCTGGAAGGAGCGGCTGTGGTCTCGTTCCCAGCCGCCGATCTGGATGGTCATCTGGCTGTTGAAGATCGTGAGCTGGCGGCCTGTGGGAGAACACAGTCACTGCGATACAACAAAACTTAGCGCAGATCGAAGAGACAAACAATGGAGTGATGAAAATAATCACGCCTGAGAAAAAGGTGGATTATTCAGGGATTGGCCAATGCAAATGCCCGACAATTTATCATCATCGCCGTCATGGACGGATGCTTGTGAAAACAGACATAAAACAACAGAAAAAAAAAACATTGGCAATGCATTTAAGCAGTGGTGCTTTGCTAAAAGGCCTCTTTAATAAATATCATCTGGGAACAGTTGGTTTAGTTCCCAGTGAGATTTTGTAAAGCCTAGTACTGTACATATTCAGCTCTCAGAAATCCTAGAGAAAAAGAGGGGAAAGATATTATTTGAATGGTTTCTGAAAACATATCCATCATGGCAGATAACTGTCAATCTGAAGACAGCTTGTTAACTTTACACTCTTGTAAACGACTGATTTTAATCTTATTTTAATGTTGTGTAGGTGTGTGAACACAATAGTAATATTTACAAATGAACATTTACAGATATGCCTTTTAGCAAGAGGAGTTGGGTTGGATGCAAATGCATGATCATGAAACAAAGGAAACACTAAAGAATAATTCAATTAAAATCAACAGAAAAAAACAACAACAGTGGCACATTTCATATAAAAGATCAAATGATTATACATGCACATCAAAATTATTTTATTTCAATGGATATTTAGTCATTTTCTTAACTGCATGTAACATTTTGTTAAAGGGACTCATGCTAATTTATATTATATAATTATTATCTAAATACTATCTATTTATTATAATATTACTATTATCTAATTATTCATCACAAATACACATGCTACAATTAAAAAATAGTTATACAATCAAAATTAATGATTTTATCATTTAAAAGTTTAAATTACATTAAAAAATCTGTGATTTTTATATATCAAGCTTCTTCAAACTTACATCTACAGTCCCTTTAACCGAAAGTTATGACATAAACTAGTTAATACAGATTAATGCATAAATAGTGTCCAATAATTACAAGCTACATTTATCTATTTAAATTGCTTTCATTTATTGTTTAAATGGTTTATTTTACATACAACATACTACTTATTAAAAATTATTCTAAGTTTTATCAGTGTTTTTACCTTTGTCGAGTAGCCATTCGTCAACTACTCGACTGAGTCGAAATGGGAATCGCTGTCTAGCGATCGCCAGCCGTTCGCTATCAATGCTTCCTTTAAAGTTTAAAGAGACATTTCATTGGTTACAATCCAAGATCATGGGTAATTTAAAACTGATTATTCGAGCTGTTCAAATAAAAAAGATTTTAAATCGTAATTTTTAAGTTGAGATATTATATTTTACACTCAATTTTAGTTTATATACTGTGTATATAAACAGTTGACCGCATATGTTTGTTTTAAAACTCCATGCAGAATTTATACAATCATTAGAAATGTACATTAAGATTTTTTATTATTATTTAGTATTGCCCTTCAGAAGCTGCATAAGATATTTTCATGTTTTCTACAAGACAAATTTACAGCTGTTTGCAAACGTTTACATTACCTTGGCTCCTAATATAACATGATCGTAATATAACCATGATCTCCACCAGAGGGCACTCCTCCTGTCTCCTTTTCCTTCCCATCATGAACTACATTTCCCATAACTCATTGCCTGGACTCATTGTGAGCTACGTTTCCATTACCCTTCAAATTGTGCAAATTGAAATTGCGAATTGACAATACGCCCAATGGAAACACATCAATTTCTCAAAAACTCCCATATATCGTAAAGAAGTTTTTAAAAAGAGAGGAGGTTTTTCAGGCAATTCAAAAAAGGAATATTTTGCAAAATTGCAATGGAAACAGTTTTTGTGCATTTACAGGTCACCTGGCGTAGTAAAAGTTGATCATTCTTTAAAGAAGAATGAGGGTGTATAAGTTGCTCTCCTTGCCATTAATGTTTGGATAACACACCTACATCTTCCTCCATTAATAATAATGGCTAACGCGGTGGCTGCGATATACATAAACTTACCAACATCCGTTGCCATGATTTTTGGAATGACTTATCGAGGGTTGAAAAATGCCGTTTTAGCTGCACAACATCGGTTAATGGAAACGGTGTCATATCGCAAAAGTTTTTTATCGACATTAAGAAAATACCGCCAAAGTTTTGCGCAAACTTGTAATGGAAACGTGGCTATGGTCTGATTTATTCCATCTGTGTGTGATTAACTCTTTATGTTTGCTTTATATGCTCTGTGTTTTCAGTCACTCATTGCAAAGTCTTGTTTGTGTTACACTGCAATTCTGAACTAGTTCCCGTATTATGGGAACTCTTCCGTCCGTTTCCCTGGATTTCCCTGTTTGCCTGTGTCTTGGACTCTGTTGCTATCTGGATTGTTTGCCCTGTGGTTTCGACCTTCTGCCTGTTATTTGGATTATGATTGTGGATTACCCTAATAAAAGCGGCGTATATCGTATTTCAAACTTCTTTTTACTTCGAAGAATAGTTATGCATGTAACCTTGCTTCCCTGAGGAGGGAATAAGACGGTGTGTAGCTTTCCATACTCCTTCGTATCTGCTATGAGTTCCTTTGAACCACTGCAGTGATTCTATATAAGCTTCATATAAGCTCCCAAAGCATTCAATCTTTCCCTACTCAGGGAACTTTAGGTTACTGTAACGTAACCCTGGTTCTCTGATAACATGAAGTGAGGTATCTCACTATGGTACGCCTCAGGTGTGACCGATCCACACCAAAAAGCACCAAAAAGCGATCAGGGAGTTTCACTATGGCATATACACAACTTCCGTGTTGCTGATATGCTGAGGACTTAGGTCTATGACCCAACTTCTGTTATAAATATTGTGTAAATATAATGTAAGTGTAGGATGTTTATGTCGCATCTTGGTGCATTAATACAGAATTCACCTGTGCAGTTGCATGAATGTGTATATGGGCTATAGTGGCATATAATGTGAACAGTAAAGTATTGATACTTTAAAATAACTTGCATTAGTTAAAGCAGAACTATTGAGAAATAATATTACTTAAGTAGATTAATAGGTAGTTTTACTCAAGTAATTACTTCACAAGTTACATTATAGTCCAGTCATTTTAAGCCAAAATGGGGGTCAACCTTGAACAAATTGCAACAGAAGCAAACTCAGCTGATTTTGTATCCTCAATATGTCCTGAGTAAGGGGGAAAAAAGCCCAGAAGAATCCCATCAGGGGAAAGTTTTGAAAAAGACCCAAATATATCCTATTCATACGCCTATTCATTCTTTTTCTTACGTGAATAGGGTTAACATTTTAACCTTTAGATATCACCATGAACATTACTGAGTTGATTACTTGCATCAAGACAAACAAACAATGTATTACAAGTTTTTTGAAATGGTTTGTTAACATGGACAAACGGTGCATAATCTAATTACGTATGTGCTAATTTGCATAAATACCACAACAGATCTAAACATTGGGTCTAGCCAGGAGAAAATGTCTTGTTGAATCTTGTTGATATATAACAGTAAAATACTTAATGTTAAGGTCTGAATGAACCCATTTAGGCTACCCATGAGCATTAATACATAGAGGCAGGAAGAAGTACTTTAAACCAGCCTTTATTAATTTTTAAGAGATTGGATTTAGGGCTGGGTCCGTGGGACTGTGTCTGGGGATTCACTTTTTATTTTGCCTACCTTTTGTCTTCTGCATTCTCCTTACCATTGTCTCCTGTTCTTCCCTCAGACTCGTCCCCTAGACACAGTCCCACGGACCCAGCCCCAAACCCCATCTCTTAAAACGTGGAGCAACATGAAAATGAAAACTGTGTCGGGCTGAAACTAGCAAAACACACTTGTGGTGCGCTTGGCGCTGCATTGCGCGGGGTGTATGATAGGGCCCTAGGTCTTAATGACAATTTAATGCTGTCTTTAATTTTGATTTTGGAATTCCAATAAACAGTTGTTTACTAAAATTATGATAACGGTAGGGTTGATAATTCAAGAGAACACGAAGTAAGAGCTGACAATAGCTTTTCATTTTTTAAGTGATTATTTAGACGTATCTTGTTAACACAAAACCATCTGTACTGTATAACGACCCATACAATTCCCTGAATATTCACATAACATTCACTCAATGTGTACTTTAACTTTTACTGTACCTAAACAGCTGTGTAAAGGCAAACTTTGTTTGATTTGTTAAAAGTGAGTGATTTTAAAACTTAATTTAAAATGTCTTGCTAAAGAAAGACGTCTCATTATACCAGTTGTGTGACACAAAAATACTGCTGACAATATCATTAGAAACAAACAAAAAACACAGTCTCATAATGTGGGTGTTGCCTGGCTATGTATGGGACTGATTAAGTCCATCTTTGCATTTAATTGTTAGCAACAAGTCAATTGAAGATACTAGATATTTTTGATGAAATCCGAGAGCTTTCTGTCCCCTCCATAGACTGCAACATCATTGCAACTTTCAAGGTCCAGAAAGGTAGTAAAGACATCGTCAAAATAGTCCATGTGACTCCAGTGGTTCAAATATAATGTTACGAAGCGACGAGAATATATAATAACAACAACTTTATTCAACAATTTCTTCTCATCTGTGTCAGATCTCCAACACTATTCGCGTAGTATACACAGTACCGCGCTTCCGGGTTCTACGCCAGGATGCCGCCTCACTATTGGCCGACGCTGGTCACGTGAGCACATGACATGAGCGTGTAATGCTGACACAGGAACCGGCCAATAATGAGCCGCCGTTCTGACGTAGAACCAGGAAGCACTGCACTGATTACACTACGTCAAGAGCATAGGAGAATGACGTGGAAGAGAAGAAATAGTTGAATAAAGTTGTTATTTTTGAAAAAAGTATTCTTGTCGCTTCATAACATTATTTAGTATGGAGGGACAGAAAGCTCTCGGATTTCATCAAAAATATCTTCATTTGTGTTCCCAAGATGAACGAAGGTTTGGAACGGCATGAGGGTGAGTAATTAATTACAGAATTTAAATTTTTGGATGAACTAAACCTTTAAATGGCCAAAATGACCTAGTGAGCATTAACCCAATTAACTAACAGGTGGAAAAGAGCCTAATTCTGATTTCATGTTCAGAATTAAATGGAATTCAATGCAAATGCAAATGCAAACACAAACTCAAAGTATTTACAAACTAAAAATCCTCCAGTGAACCTGTTCAGCTCAGACAGGTGTAGTGTTTCCTCACCTGTGGGGAATCGCTCAATCACAGGCAGATCGTCCACCTGCAGTGTGGCGTTGCCGCCACTTCTTGTAAACTTCACTATGTGGTATTTTCCATCATTCACAAACTTTGATTTCTCCTCTATGTTGATGTCATCTGTGCCCACATTAAATATAGCTGTAATGTAACCTTTTACCTGGAGAAAAACAAAGAGAAACAGGTTGTTGCATTAGTGACATGATAATCTATGCCACTCTCTATTATATAACTGGAACAAGCATGGAATATCTGTTTGAAATTATCAATCAATATACAAAATGAAATAATTTTAATAACATCAAGCTAATAACTTAATCAATTACTTGCACAGATTACTCATAATATGTGGTCAGATCTTCATCAAGTCAGTTATAGACGAACACAATCTGACTGACACAAAAGCAAAATATATCATTGACTGCATGCTGGAAAAACATGTGAACTGAATTTAGAAATGTGTAGATCCTTTGGCAGCAAAAACCTCTACCAAATGTTTCCTGCACTTGCACAACATTTAGGATGAATTTTAAATCATTCCTCCCTACAAATCTGTTTGAACATGTCTGGGTTATTTTAATTGCACAGCACTCTTCAGGTCATGCTGAAGCGGTCAGGACTTTTAACTGGCCATTCCAGAACATTAACCTTCTTCTTTTTAAGCCATTATTTTGTTGATTTCTTGCTTTGGATCATGGTGTTGTTGTCATGCACTGCCCTGGAGCCGGTTACACCAGCTGGATGTCTACATAAGTTGGGTGTAAGTCCTGCATTGGGCTTAGTTACATCCAGACTTATGATCAATATTTACACCTAACACCCTCTAAAACTACAGCTCATGGCTTTTTGTATTTGGTTGGATTATTATGTAGACAAGTGTGTGCCTTTCCAAATCAAATCCAATCAACTGAAATTGCAGCATATGGACTCATAGAAACATCTCAAAGATGATCCAGAGAAATGGGATGTGATATATTATATTACGTTTGTGAGTGATATGGAGTGATCTGTTTTCTCTCATCAAAGTTCAGTCAGATATTGTGCCTTTTTGCGTAAAAACCAACAAATGGCTAAAGTTTCAATAAAGGATGGAATAATTTATGCAGTTTCATTTAATATATCACGCCCAGATGTTTGTGAAAATTAACATCATTTCAGAGAAGAATGATAACTGGGGGCAAATTTGGCTAGTATGGAGAGAACATGAAGCATGTTTTGACTGATACTTAAATGAAATACATTTATAAAAACAGATCATTTAAGAGGCTGCTCACTCCAGACTCATTGGGCTTAACCCTACCCATAACCCTAACCTTAAACATCAAGCTCCACCCATTACATCCAGAGAGGAGGAGCTAGAAGTCAAGCTCCACCCATTACATCCAGAGAGGGGGAGCTAGAAGTCAAGCCCCACCCATTACATCCAGAGAGGGGGAGCTAGAAGTCAAGCCCAACCCATTACATCCAGAAAGGAGGAGCTAGAAGTCAAGCCCCACCCATTACATCCAGAGAGGGGGAGCTAGAAGTCAAGCCCAACCCATTACATCCAGAAAGGAGAAGCTAGACGGCAAGCTCAACCCATTACATCCAGAAAGGAGGAGCTAGACGGCAAGCTCAACCCATTACATCCAGAAAGGAGGAGCTAGAAGTCAAGCCCCACCCATTACATCCAGAGAGGGGGAGCTAGAAGTCAAGCTCAACCGATTACATCCAGAGAGGGGGGCTAGAAGTCAAGCTCCACCCATTACATCCAGAGAGGGGGGCTAGAAGTCAAGCCCAACCCATTACATCCAGAAAGGAGAAGCTAGACGGCAAGCTCAACCCATTACATCCAGAAAGGAGGAGCTAGACGGCAAGCTCAACCCATTACATCCAGAAAGGAGAAGCTAGACGGCAAGCTCAACCCATTACATCCAGAAAGGAGGAGCTAGACGGCAAGCTCAACCCATTACATCCAGAAAGGAGGAGCTAGAAGTCAAGCCCCACCCATTACATCCAGAGAGGGGGAGCTAGAAGTCAAGCTCCACCGATTACATCCAGAGAGGGGGGCTAGAAGTCAAGCTCCACCCATTGGCTCTGCAGTGAGCACCACTTGGATATTTTAGGCATTAAACGTAAAAACTCAGTTATGTGTGTGTGGCAATATAATATAATAATATGGCAATATCTGAAATCATTGTCCTTGTGGGGACATTTTTGGTCCCTATGAGGAAAGCAGCTTATAAATCAAACTAAGTAATGTTTTTTTTGAAAATGTAAAAATGCAGAACGTTTTGTGTGATGGGTAGGTTTAGGAGTCAGGTTAGTGTAAGGGGAGAGAATATACAGTTTGAACAGTATACAAATCATTATGTCTATAGAAAGTCCCAATAAAACATGGTCTTGTGGGGACATTTTTTTCTGGTCCCTATGGATGTATTATTTTTAAGCAAGCATGTGAGTCTACCTGAGAATGAATTTGATTCAGTGAGAATGTTGAAATTTAGCAGTAACACCCAATGAGCTCTTATGAGACAGGTTTGTTCTTTACAAATACAGAGTGTAAAAACCATACAGGTGACACAACATCTAAAAGCAATTTTGAGAACAGACTTGCACAGTTACTATGGAAACAGCAGTGACAGTCATGAGAGAGGGAGGAGATGCTCTAACAGTGAAAGCACACGCACACCTCAAAATATTTAATAATGTCGACTGTATGTATGATGGCATAATCACTGTATCTTATGAGCCCAGAGAGAACTCATTGTCACACGGGGGTGAACAAGGCAGAATCGCGTGCCAGAGTCGCAGTGCTGTTCTGGGATCTTGGGCTTATGTGCGTGTCTATGAGATGCTCAGCAGCAGCAGGTCTAATCTCGGTGTGTAATGTGATCTGTCTAAGTTCGTGTCAACGGCCAGGTGTTTAATTGGTGTGCTGGGAATTGCGTGCGACAGACTTCCCAGCGGAGCCACGGCAAGAATAAACATACGCACAACACGCTCTGGAAAAACAATGATGGCAGACAGGCACAAAACAAAAGCAAAGAGCTTTCAGATGAATGATCAATCACAGATGAGCACAAAACTGAAAAGCAACACAGTCTCGTACTGGAATTTAATAGATTCATATCCACTGCAAACAGAACCTTTTTTTATCTTGAAGAGATGTTTGCAGTTACAGGACAGAAAGCAAAAAGCATTCACCCTGACTTCTCAAACAATCTCTTCTCTAGTGTTCCTGAAGGATGAAAATGGGAATTCACTGTCATTCAAGATGAGCTAGATCAATGGTAAATATTAGGGGTAGGAATCTTTTACCATCTCACGATTCAATTCGATTCCGATTCTTGAGGCCACGATTCGATTCAAAATCGATTTTCGATTCAAAAAGATTTTCGATTCAAAAAGATTTTCGATTCAAAACAATTCGATTTTATTCATAATGATTTCTAATGGGGTTTCTGATCATGATCTACTCTCATCTGCTTTGCTATACAGAATGACAAACGGAGACATTAAAGTGTCTTTCACATTATTATTAAGTTCAATTCTCAGGGAAGGTTACATTTGCCAGCATTTGTCCCAACATTGCTGAGAACCAACAGGAAAATAAATGTGTGCCTGTACTAGCAGTGTACTTGTAGTAAATGAATACAAACTTCAGCATATTCTGAATCTCTAGCATTTAATAATAGACTTCTAACCAACATCCTCTTGTTATTTCCAAAGAGCAATATAATCCTTCAGACAAAAAAAAACATTTTGCTGTAGCAAATTCACAAACAGTTTTCGTTCAAAAATATAGAATTATGTACCAGCAGCTCTCATATAATGCTTGTGGACTTATGCATATTCTGAATAATTAGTAACATACAAAGTCGCTCTTATACACAACTAAATAATAAAGAGTTATGACTTGAAATGTTTGCTGTATACCACAATCAAAAACAGCTTATACAAAGAAAGTGAGTGAACATCTGCAGAGAGTAACTTACAGTCAAAATGTAACTTTTTGTGACTGGCATTGCACATATTGCATACAGATCGGTTTACAGCATATTGATGTGAAAACTAAACAATACAGAAATTAGCTCTCATACAAAAAAATACTAAATAGATCACAATGAAATTGCCAATTTTACATACGTTAGCTTTTAACGAAGAGGGTGCCGTTCGAATTTGGCGCTCAGCCATCATGCGTCTCTGTTATGTGCACGCCACAGACTGTCCGCGCACTGCACGTCCGCTTCAGAGTTACGCCTTTGGCGTTCCGTCAATGTTACGTTATTAGAAATTTTTTTTTTTTTTTTAGAAAATCGATTTTTGACATTTGTGAATCGATTCAGAATCGTCCACGTCCCGCATCGCGATGCATCTAAGAATCGATTTTTTTCCCCACCCCTAGTAAATATGGTACTCGCGGGAAATCACGAAAATGAGATTTAAACAATAAGACTGTGTTGAGCTGTATAAGAATGATTCGTTTTCTGTCGAATGTATCCAAACAGCTGCTCACCTGTCTAGTTAAACACATAATAAAACCCATGTTTTCTACGAAATAAAAAAAAATAATTCGGAAATCGAGGGTAACGTGGGTATGATGTCATTGACAGGTGACGCACGGTCCGTGTCCTGGTTAAAACTGCTTATTTCTCTGGATTTAAACTATCTTAGAAACATTTTGGATAATGTAAAGTACACAAATCAACAAAATATATAACACTGTTCTAGTGAATTCTTTTATCCAAAAATCTTACATAGTGTGCCTTTAACTGCACACCAACTGGAAAACACAGCCCAGCGCCTGTAGAAGTGGCTCCAAAATAGCGTTTAAAGCATGCTGGGATATCTCTTCTGATACCTGTGAACACATGCAGGTCCAGCTCTGGCTGAGGATGCATCTGACGCAATCTTACTAACCAGCGTCTAGTCTGCACCTCTCCCTCCTCTTTTGGGATCTGGAATTGCCAGTCGGCTGTAAGCAGAGCAGACATACACTGGCCTTTGCTCCCCACTCAGCTCTTGGCATCTTGGGATTGACAGAGACCTGAGAGGGAGACCCCTGCCGCCCTCTCTGACAGACTCTCGTTCTCATTGGGAGGTACAGGTCAACTCGCTCTTCTCTGAGAAACAACAATTCTTTTGAGTTTCCTGCAGTTAATGTCACAATTCCTACCAAACTCCACATAGCCGAAATTAACCCGTTTAATCCCAAATTTTTCCCAGGCATGAAAATATCCAAATGATGTGTCATTAGTTGCCCCTTGAAATAATCAATAATTATTTTTTTTTAATTTGTATGGAAAAGTGTGAAAAATTGTGTTTTATGTTGGGATAATGTGTATACTGAAAATTCTTCCACAGCCTATATCAGCTTTGTTATTTAACACACTTATTTTTCTCATCTTTACTCATTCTATGACCACACTCAACAAAACTGAATAATTGTGAATTCATATGTTAATACTAGACACCTTAAAGATAATGTGTTCCAAAAATCTTTGTAATGTCTTTGTTAACATACTTTACTGCCCTTTTGTGTTTGAGCTTTGATGCAGCCGACATCTACTGATGTTGCAAACACGACTTAAACTGCTCTGGTCATGTGACATTTTGTGCTAACTATGTGAAACAACACAAATTTAATTGAGACCCTTTATTCTCTCCATATTTGCCAGAAATGCACTAAAACAGCAGTCAATAACATTTTTAGAGCTTCATATATGAACACTTTCTTGTGACCGGTGGGATTAAATGGCCCCAGGTCAGCTGGGCAACTTTGCAGAGGAGCTGGACTTCTGCTGTCCTCTTTCACCTTTCCTACTTTAGTGTTAGTTCACATTTCTGCTCATTTCTTTATGACATTTATTTTACAACTCCTTTCTTGTGTACCACTCTGAATTCAGACGAAACCTTTACGCTCACTTTCTCCCTTCCTCCTTTCTTATTCTGTCATCCTTTCTTTTCTCCCTCACCAAATCTCTTTTATCTCTAACCGTAAACTCTTTAGCCTATGCTCCACTTTTACATCCGGTCTAGACAATATCTGTCCTCTCTCCTCCAGGCCAGTGTGAGCTACTCCTTCCAAACCCTGGTTATCAATGTTCTTCGCAGGGCTAGAAATGAACTTTTTGACTTGGTAGCACTGGTGCTCAAAACTTCAAAAAGTTAGAAACACACCGAAAATGAAGGAGCATCACAACTACAATTTATATATATTAAAAATATTTCTTTTATTTAAAAACAACACATGTTTTATAGAGAAATTAATATGGTAGTGATGCACCGATCATGATTTTTCATTGCAGATTCAGATTTCAAATGCTGATTTTTTTTCGTTGTTTAAGCAAATTTATTCTTTTTTTATTTGCTCTATAACAGGCCAAACTGGCATTAAAAATAAATAAATAAATAAGAATAATAAAAAACATATTTAGCCATTTGAAATTAGAGGCAAGCACTGCATTTTAATCACGATCCAAACAAAGATGCTACACACCAATGTAGCCTGAACAGGTGTTTAGATTTAAATAAGATTGCATACTTTCAAGACTTAAAGCAAATAAAGAATGGTCTGACTTTAGCTTTGTAAAATTATGTTGCACAAGACATACCTGCACAGAACAAATACAGATGGACTGAATGAAAATGCAAACTCACTCTCTGACAGAAGGTGGCGCTTATGGAAAAGAAGCGTTTCTTTGGTACTGCTGTGATCGTGTGTTTAAAGCACAAACCGGCAGTTTATGAAATTAGTCGACCAGTGCATATGTAGAAAAAAGGTCATACCACATGAATTATTTGCACTTGGACAAATGCTCCTAAACAAACTGAGGTCGCATAGATTCAATTTTCGGGAGCATATGTGAAGGTCGCAATTTTGAGCCTTGCTTTATTAAAAGCCCATCATCTCACACCTTCTACAAGCCATTTCTCCAACACTTCTACGGGCACTCACACACATAATCAACACATCTCTCCTCACAGGCACTTTCCCCACCATATTCAAGCAGCTACGCAAAAAACCTTCTCTAATCACTTAAATCAAGGAAAGTTAGAGGCCTGACTCTCTCCTCCAGTTCATAGCAAAAACACCTGGTTGAAAACAACTCGTTCATCTTTCTTTTCACAGAGCAACCGGGCTGGACAGCAACTAATCAGGATTTAGTGTCCACTCAACAAAGCCTGCCTTGTTATCGGTCACTGAAGCTCTGTAGATTGAGAAAGCTCATCATTGGGCATCACTGGAACTCTGCTGGTTTGAATCTTACCTCACAGGAAGGTATTTCAAGGTTACCTGGAGGGAGAAGATATCTAAAGCACATCAGCTGCTCACAGGGGTGCCTCAAGGCTCTGTTCTAGGACCCCTTCTTTTCTCCATATTCACTACATCACTGGGACCCATTACACAGGAACATGGTTTCTCATGCAGTTGCTTTGCTTTTCATTTCAACCACACAATCCCAAAATAGCTGCACAGATCTCAGACTGACTGGCAGACATCTCAGCATGGGTGAAAGAACATCACCTGCGACTCAATCTAGCGAAGAAAGATATTCTCGTCTTCCCCGCCACTGTGGCGGTACAGCACAATTTCACTATCCAAATAGAATCACCTCATTCTACCCTTGAAACAGTTCAAAAGATGTTTTATCTTTTTAAAATAAGTCTCACCAAGGCTGCATTTATTTTATAAAAAAAAAAAAAAAAACAGTGATATTGTGGAATATTATTAGGATGTAAAATAACAGTTTTCTATGTGAATGTATGGTACTGTAATTTATTCCTGTGATCAAAGCTGAATATTCAGCATCATTACTCCAGTCTTCAGTGTCACATGATCCTTCAGAAATCACTCTAATATGATGATTTGATGCTCAAGAAACATTTATGATTATTATCAGTGTTGAAAACAGTAATTAATAAAAAAAGGGGAAAAAATGAATAGAAAGTTAAAAAAAGAAAGAAAGCTTTTTTTAACAATATACATTACTGTTCAAAAGTTTGGGGTCAGTAATAAAAAAAACTTTTTTTTTGGGGGGGGGGGGGGGGGGGATACTTTTATTCAGCAAGGATGCATTAAATTGATCAGAAGTTACAGTGAAGACATGAGAGAAACTTCTCATCACAGAAGACAGTCAACCCGTCAAAATAAAAGTATGGTTTAACTTAAAGAAACTGCGGTAGAAATATATTACTCTTGTACAGTATAATGTACATCTTAATGTAATACTACTACTACTACTACTACTACTAATAATAATAATAATACAATTATTATTAAAACAAATTTTCTTCCATGTTATAATTTTAACAGTAAACCTCTGTTGTGTAGCACTTGTTTGCCCAAAAATTAAAGGGCTTGTTTAATTTTCATTAGAATAAAAGATTTGATTTAAATAAAAGCCTTCATTTGATTACCGGAAAAATTAAAATACACAACACAGAAAAAAAAAAAAAAATAGGGCCCTATTATTGTATACAAATGAATAAATTAAAGTTGTTTTTATGAATTGAATTAATTAGTAATTAATCAATCAACTGATTAAACCATTAAAATGGAATATAGACAATAATTTGGAGGAAAAAAAACATTAAGAATGTCATTTTTGTTCAACTGTAAATAGATTGCTGTTAAATTGAACAAGTTTCAAGATTTCAATTAATTACACATGCTTTTTTTATTAATACAATTTTATTTACCTATCTAGAAAAATGAAAACAGAAAAAAAAAAAAAAAATGAATCCAGAAAGTTTAAATGGGATAAACAGAATTAAGTAAGGGATAATCCACGGCTAGCCATGCATTAAAGGATTTCAATGCACGACGTAGAGGCGAAGAACTTCATAGGTTGCCTCTACGAAGTGCATTAAAATTCTTTAATGCATGGCTAGCCGTGGATTATCCCACTTATACCTTGGTTATTTGCCAAGTTAAAAATAAGTTAAAGCTGTAACTGATGTTTTCAGTGTAATTTTTTAACAGACGTGTAAAAATGACGGTTATTTCTGTCGCGAATCTGCAACAAACCACTTCCATTCAGACTGCAGGCGAGATCGCGTGTGTTTTCCCCCAATGCCTGTTTGTGCACATTCGATACATACCTAGGAACATTTTGCACGCACTGGTTTCTCGTAGGAGCGGTCGGAGTGGGAACTACACCCGGTTCACCGAAGCTAATATTTTGGTTTGCAAAATCCGCATATCAAGGGCGCAAATGTGGAGAAATCGCCCAAAATGAGTTAAGTTGTGCTAAGATAAAAAATATGTACCAGCTTATTGATTGCTTCTAAAGCTATGTTATTCATATAGACTTCATGTGACGAATATTTTTTACGTACTTTGTAGATTTCTGTTTGTAGCAAATTTGCGACATTGGGCAATAACGGCTGGATTAGGCTAATGGCTACATATTATAATAATGCTGTATTTAGATGGTTTCAGCCCCAAATTTTTTGTTATTTTTTTTTTATTTTTTATTTTTACAAAAAATAGCATGTTAGGATATAACACTATAAGAATATATAATGTATGCACTGGAGAAACAAGGAAAGAGTTAAACAGAGTGTAACATGGAATGTATAAAAACTACTGTCAATGTTAGGGAGTAGAAGAGTGTTTTGTTTCTTGCTGTTTTAACATTCATTAATTTGTCAATTACAGTTTATAAGTTCTAACAACTGTGTGCCATGAATAAAATCTACATACCTGAGATGGGAAAATGTGTTTTATTAATTTTTCCATTTTGTAAAAAATTACCCTAAATGCCTGTTGTCGCAAATTTGCAACATACCAAAATTTCTATTTATTTGTTGTGCAAAAGTGAAATTGATAATCTCAACATTATTTACCATCTACTTAAAGGCAAAAACACACATAATTATTTTTTTTATATACAGCTATATAAATTCAGGCGTTAAGGGGTTAAGGCTCGTCAGTTCTTGCACTCCGTCCGCTTTAAATAAAGTAGAGCCATCGGATTGCTTTTATTTGAATGAATTCACATTTATTTAAATTCATTATTAAAAGAGAGAGACAGAGAACTGAAAGAGAAGGAACAGAGAGAGAGAGAGAGAGAGAGAGAGAGAGATGCGTGCGCGAGTTACCTGTGTGCGTCTCTTCTTTAAAGTCTATCAGCTAACGTCCCCTCGTTGCTTAAGCATATAGCTAACTTAATGATTATTTAATGGATTTATTACAATTATTTATGAATGACAGGCAGGGCCGGAGTGGGGCCCCTTTTCAGCCCGGGAGTTTCAGGCCCAAGACCGGCCCACTTTTTCCATGGTGGAATTCCAAATTAGCACTTTTTCTAAATTGGATAAATGAAGCAACAGTTCAGCTCTTACTATTGTGTAGTTTGTATTAATACCATGGGTTAACAAATAATGTAAAAGTTAAATAATAATTCACTTAGACTTTATGAGAAGCAATTACGATTTCACACAGTTCTGACTTTATATTTCGCAATTCTGACTTTATAACGCGACTTTATATCACAATTCTGACTCTATATCTTGCAGTTCTGACTTTATAAGCAACTGCAACTTTATTTCACGCAGTCCTGAATTTATATCTTGCAATTCTGACTTTATAACACACAATTGCGACTTTATTTCACACAATTCTGACTATATATCTTGCAGTTCTGACTTTATAAGTAATTGCGACTTTATTTCACACAATTCTGAATTTATAACACACAATTGCGACTTTATTTCACACAATTCTGAATTTATAACACACAATTGCGACTTTATTTCACACAATTCTGACTATATATCTTGCAGTTCTGACTTTATAAGCAATTGCGACTTTATTTCACACAATTTTGAATTTATAACACACAATTGCGACTTTATATCACACAATTCTGACTATATATCTTGCAGTTCTGACTTAATAAGCAATTGCGACTTTATTTCACGCAGTTCTGACTTTATATCTTGCAATTCTGACTTTATAAGAAGCAATTGCGACTTTATTTCACACAATTCTGAATTTATATCTCGCAATTCTGACTTTATAACACACAATTGCGACTTTATATCACGCAATTCTGACTTTATATCTCGCAATTCTGACTTTATAACACGCAATTGGGACTTTATTTCACACAATTTTGACTTTATATCTTTCAATTCTGAGAAATAAGGTCAGAATTGCGAGATTACATATTATTGTGAGATAAAAAGTCGCAATTATCTTTTAAAATGTTTTATTCTGTGGCTTAAAAAAAGCTTCCATACCTCCTGGCCTCTTCCTCCCATCCATCCTCCCTGACGCGTTATGGTAGGGCCAGCCCAGCTATCGGTAGGCGCCGGCGGTGCCGCGGTAGCCTACCTGAGAAAACGTTTTGGAAAAGACGGACTATGGACCCAACCAACTCTATAGGAGGGGAGGGGAGAACTCCCTCACATGGTACAACCCATGCAGAGGCTGCGCGCTGCGGTGTCAGAATGCGAAACGTGTGTAGCCTATGTAACTAACGTGACATTGAAATGTGAAAAAAATAAAATAAAATAAAATTCCTCGACCGGCCCAAAAGTGAAGCGGCCCACCGGGAATTCTCCCGATTCTCCCGATTACCCACTCCGGGCCTGATGACAGGCAACACTGACAGTGACAAGGCAATCTTTATTTGAACTAATCATGTCATTTATTTATTGTTAATTCTTTGTGCCGCTTTTTGTCATTCAACGTCTTCTCCAAGTCTTCTATTTCGTCTTGTGCCTGGGCCCATTTCTCAGAGTTGCCATATTCACCATACAAATTAAACGATATGCAAAAATCATCCATTTAGCCTACCTAAATAAACGTTTTCATGTGCGTCTCTCACTCTGCTTGCAAGTGTATCTGTGTTACTATGGTTACCAATGTAGCGGATTAATTTCGAACGGTAATCAAACTGACTGGAACTACCTGTGCATTAAACGGTTTTACTGCACACCTTCCAGCCAATCAGAATCGAGTATTTAAACAGCCCATGGTATAACTCGCATTAAACTAGGCATCTTGTAAAGTGTGCTTATCCTTCAGGTCGGCTGCATTAACAGTTAAGCTTTCTTGTTTTTTCCCCTCTTCACATTCATGTTACAGCCTCTGATATAACATCATCTGTTCATAAAATTGGTATCGAAAAAAGTATGGTTCAGGAACCACTTTGAAGAATGATTTCATTCACTGTTCCTTGAATGATCTTCCCAACCCTATCAGGACAGCGAATCCCTGCCGATATTCAAGAGAAAGCTGAAAACTCATCTCAGCGACCCCTGAACTGCCTCCTGTTACACTAAACTCAGTTGAATAATGACACTATTGTCTTCAGTAGAGCTGCTTTACAGCTGAAATTAAATTTGTTTTCATAAGTGATGAATTTTACAACTGTTATTTTCCTGTTTGTTAATGTGAAGTGAAACAATCTATATCATATAAAGCACTATATAAATAAATGACTTGACTTGCTATAAAAAAAATCACTATTTCTTTAAGTAGCATATACTATTCTGGACCATTGTAAGCAATTCTTTTGTTATTGCCTCCTTAAGATGAATCGATTGTTGCATTCCACATTGTAAGTTGCTGTAAATAATAGCATCTGCTAAATAAATAAATAAATGTAAATGTTATAAGCAGCAGAAATCTTGCTGCTTTTGCAGAATTGAACTCTGCCTCACTGATCATTATTTTCCTGTTATCACTGCAAAGCTGCAAAACAAAACAATCTGTATTGTAAAAAGCTCTATTTAAAGTCCCCCTGTGGTGAAAATCCAGCTTTTAATGTTGTTTATGTGTGTATGTGGTGTTTTTAATATGCTTTAAGACAAACTATGTGTAAATTCATAAGTCGACTCCATTGCTGAGTATTTCCTCCTTAAAACTGCAGTGAACCAAAGACAGTCTCAAAAACACGCTTTGAAATCGCTGGTGTTTCTGACGTCACAAACTACCTTGTAACCAATCAGATCAACGTGTGATCGTCAACCAGTGGATCTCTGAGCTGAGTGAGAGAGTGGAGGCGGGGCTCATTTGCATATTCATAGAACCGCGCATACTAAATGAGGCAAGGGTGTCGAGTTACATTCAAGATATTTTAAGGCAAAGGAAAGTCAAATGTGTATACAAATTGTATATGTTTAATCTCCTTGGTCTGCTGCGTCCAGTCTGTTGCATTCTATCTAAAAAGTGTGTTATTTAATGCATCTTTTCAGATGTTCTGCTTGTGTGTGATGAGTATATACTTCAAGTGATGAGTATATACTTCTGCTGCCATCGGACACATAGCAGAGGAGAAACTCTGGAAACTCATATTCACCCACGGGCCATAGTTGAGCTGACACTGCAACAGGAACACTAAATTTATCATTGGGTGCATGCTGAACACTGAACGAGTGAATTCAGACACCATATGCATGAAAGAGTAAAAACTCCTGCCTCTGTTGTTTCAAACTTTCGTGTAGATCTGTAGACCAGTAGATGGCAGTGCTTGTATATGCCTTGCTTTCTTGTGTATAAATCATTTTAAAGGCAATATTGGAATATACTTTTTTAATTTTCCATAGAAAATTCTAAGATAAATGGTGTACTTACGATGTGTAGTTTGAGATAGTCCCCTAACCCAGAGGAGCTGTCGACTCGCACCAGTATTGCTTCTCTCAGCTGAGTGCTGAAGCCCATGGCCAGCCGGTCTGCTCGAGTGCTCGGACGCTCATTCGGTGGCCATGTGTATGTGATCAGACCTCCATCTCTCCCAAATATATATGTGGTGCCAGCTGCAGGAGACACAGATGTGCAAACACACAGAGAGATTAGGTTAAATCTATGAGCGATTACAAAACAGTATCATGTAACTATACAAAGTTTCCGGCTCTCTCCGTAGAATAGATGAATGGATGGATGGATGGATGGATGGATGGATGGATGTAAATAACATTACTAGGTTCACATGCAAGATTTATGAGAATACATGGAACATGTAAGGAATAATCGACAACAGGCTGGTGAATTATACAGACTCGAGGCGCTGGTGATGTTGCCACACCTCAAGACACTTTTCAAGTGTTTTATTTCAAGACCATGGGGTTTTTCGGTTTTTGTGTAAAATAAAGCCTACATACACCCATAGCAAAAACATGAATTTTGAAGCAGTTATGATTATTTTCAAAAACTGAAGTTTTTAATAAGTAACTAGATAAGACAGCTTGGTGTGGGAGTGTGTGTAATTTACATTGTAGAAAAAAACGCCAAAGTATCGTCAAGCTATGATTACCGCAGGCTTTATTTTACTCATAAATTGAAAAGCCCGATTATCAAACCCCATAGGAAAAGGAACCATCGGCGAATTACACTTCTGGGTTCTGACGTCACATCTCTACTCCAGTTTTACTTCCTACATTAACCTATGTAGGTTTGTAACTAATTTCCATAATGCCAGCCTATAGTCCTCATTGGCTGAACCGCGTCTCTTAGCCCCGCCCTCAAACACTGTAGTTTATCTGAGACTGGAAGAGTTTGGTTCGTGTTGTTCATGTCGAGAAGACGCTGCTTCCCCAAATCCACTTTGATGAGATTGATACGGTAAAACCCACACCATCGTTACTGTTCGTATCACTGTGTGTCGAGAGCTGAGATTCAGATATGATAATGAGTGTTTGGTTTCAGACCAATCAGAGCAGAGCAGCTCTCAGAGAGGCGGAGTTTAGAGAGACTGAATCCTTGATCGAACTACTTCAGACACTGAGAGAAAAGAGCTGATGCTGCAGTGGAGATTATGAGTTGGACAACAACAACCAATCTGGCTTCAAAAACGAGACTGAGACTGAGACAGCTTCCAAATCCTCAGTACTCATTCTGCTGGATCTTTCTGCTGCTTTTGACACAGTCAACCACCAGACCCTCCAGTCAATCCTAAAGAAGACGGGCGTCTCAGGAACTGCACTCCAGTGGTTCAGGTCTTCCCTCTCAGCAGGTCCTTCAGGGTGTCTAGCTACTGGAGTGCCTCAGGGCTCAGTGCTTGGACCACTTCTCTTCTCCATCTACATGACATCACTAGGATCTTTCATTAAGAAACATGGCTTTTCCTATCACTGCTATGCTGATGATACACAACTCTACAGTACTTCTCATTTCAACTCGGTTGATCCAACGGTACCTGTTCGCATTGCAGCCTGTCTGACAGACATTTCTTGCTAGATGAAGGACAACCACCTTCAACTCAACCTTGCTAAGACAGAACTGCTTGTGATCCCGCCAACCCAACACTACACCACAACTTCTCCATTCAACTAGGTCCGTCATCCATAACTCCTTCCACGACAATCTTGGAGTTGTAATTGATCAGTTAATCTTCACAGACCATATTACTACAATGCCCCGTCCTGCAGATTTGCCTTATACAACATTAGGAAAATCAGACCCTTCCTATCAGAGCTACACATCTCCTGGTCCAAGCTCTTGTTCTCTCCAGACTGGACTATTGTAATGCTCTCTTAGCGGCCTTTCCGGCATATAATGTCAAGCCTTTGCAACTGATCCAGAATGCAGCAGCGAGGGTGGTCTTCAAGCTGAAGAGAGCCCACGTGACTCCTCTCTTCATCAGTTTGCACTGGCTGACAATAGCCGATCGCATCAAATATTCAAGGCACTGATGTTTGCCTACAAGACAACCACTGGCTCTGCACTAACATACCTAAACTCGCTAGTTCAGACTTATGCGCCCTCCAGAAGCTTGCCTTCTGCAAGTGAACGACGCCTCGTGATGCCGTCCCAAAGAGGCACGAAATCACTCTCGCAGACCTTTTCCTGGACTGTTCCCAGCTGGAGGAATGATCTCAATTCGAGCAGTCTTTAGACATTTTCAAAAAATGTCTTATTAATTGACCAATTAATGCTAGCACTTACCTTTTCTATTCTATATTATTCTAATGTTTTTTTTTTTTTCAGATAGAAAAACCCTTACTACGTGTACTGTGCTAGACTGAGACTTGTTACAGCACTGATTGCTTCTATTGTTCTCCTCATTTGTAAGTCGCTTTGGATAAAAGCGTCTGCTAAATGATTAAATGTAAATGTAAATTAGCTGATTAATGTGTTTTTGACCTTGGATGCGTATAAGGATGCCTGTAGGAGACTCCGAAACAACATTAGGAGTCTTTAAAACAGCATCATAGGGGCATTTTAAGTGAGAAAATAATCCAAAATACACATCCTGTCGGGTCAATTTGTCATACTCAGTATGACCTACTTCCTTCTAGGGTTAACCCGTCAAACAAAAACAAAAACTCTTTCACTCTGTATTTTGTCTAATAAGCATTTATTAATGCAAATCAAAACATTGTGGCTTCTTTCATTTGTTCTTTTCTCTCTTTTCCTCAAAGTTGACAACTGTGTTATTCAACAGTCGTTCCAGTTCCTCCAGACGAGCACAGAGAAAGGAGGGAATAATCACTCGGAGGAAGTCAAGAGGAAAAAAAGAAGGCAAGGCCCTGAATTTCAAGACAACTGGGTGGAAAAATATATTACAAGAATCAATCCTGCTATTATTAACAGAAGAATGCACAACATAAATCAAAAGATAACAGATTTCTCCACATTGTTTGATTTATTTTTGTAGGATTTGAAGGTAATTTGATTCTTTGTTAAAACCCTCGCTTCCTTTCATGTGGGTCTGCAGTGAGTGCAGCTATAGTTAGGTGTTTGGTCAGATTGATCTGGTCATGTGTTTGAGGACTGAATAAAAGAAGATTATAGTAAAGCTTTTCTCTTTTCTCAGAGCTCTGCTTTTTGATTCTCTTTTTGTGCTTTGCCTTCTGGGCAACTGGCTTAAAAGCCTTTAAACCAGAATCAAGCCCTCAGTGTAATCTCTCGCATCACTTCTCAGTCACTTTTAAAGAAGAAACTCACCATGACACCATGAACATGCCCTGCTCAGAAGGATCGGGAAAATGCAACTGTTACGAGGTGATAATATGATGTGAATCGTGCAAAAATGAACAGTTATTAGAAAAAAGCATTAAGGTCCACCCCTAAACATTCCCATCACTGGTATTGTAGCAGACTGTGCGAATTCATACAAATTCCTATTCGTCAAAATGTAAAATAGTTATGAATTGGCAGGAGATTGTGTTGAGAGTAAATTACCTTTTACACTGTATAGTCTAGTAGAAGAAACTGTCCTACGCTGAAGCTTATTCGGTCCTAGAATTGACCAGTTAGACAGGAAGAGACTATAATACTGACGTCTCATAACGCAAGCAGTGTGTCGTTTAGGAGCGCCCATGGATGTCTACATAGCCCATAGATGCCCATGGATATCTACATAGCCCATAGATGCCCATGGATGTCTACATAGCCCATAGATGCCCATGGATATCTACCTGCTACTAATCACCTCGGACAAAACTCTGAATCTCTTTATAAGATTTGATGCCACTAACCTGGGAAAATTTGGCAAATCCAGTGATTTTATATAAAGCACATGAAAACAAAAAGTAGGTCAATCTTGGCATCCAGGGTTTGACATTAACACCCGCCAAAAGCGTGTGTATTTCAGCAGTGGCGTGTAAACGCAGTTACTCCTACAAGCCACTTAATATAATGTACATATAATATACATTTTTCAGTTGTAGTCTTTTAAAAGGGCATCTGAAATAATAAACTAAGTGCAATCTGGTGTTGTCAAAAATATAGATTTTTCTCGATACATATCTGAAACTCTTCCATGATACACAATACAAGCTGCTCTTTCTCTCTAATCTCCCCGACAGCGAGTTACACACAAACCCTTTACTCACTCCCTTTACTCACTCCCTTTACTCACTCCCTTTACTCACTCCCTTTACTCACTCCCTTTACTCACTCATTTCATTCGCTCCGGATGAATATTGTTGCTGTTACAGGGCTTGAATTTCCACGTGGGATTGTGCGTATTGAGCATAATTTTCTCATTCCCGCAGATTTTGTGGTCATACCCAAAGTGCGGCACATAAAGACAAGTGTATTGGCTATATAAAACAATATAATGGATCCATGCGTCAGGTCTTAAAGTGATAAATTATGAGATAATATTAAAAATATCTTTAGGGCAGTTTTTCCCAATGGTATCGATGACAAAATTGTAAATTGTAAGCTAGTAAGCTTTGGAAATCCACTAGCCACAGTGGCTGGTGAGCAAAAGAGTTAATGTTAAGCCCTGTAATGGCATCATATCAAGGAAAACATTTTTTTTTCTTTTAATTATTTTATTTAAATTTAAATTGAATGAATTGAGTTTAATGTACTAGTATGTAGACATACTCTAACAGAATCAGAATACAAACTTCTTCCCTCGCCCACATAAGGCAGAATGCTTCACATCTGACTCTGAAGAGCCTGTCCTGAAGAGTTTAACTCAAACCCTGATCAAACTCATATAGGTCTACCTGTAATCTTCTAGTAACTCAAGACCCTGATTAACTTGTTTAACCCTTCAGAGCCAGATTTGAAAAACAAGATCATCCATTGAAACCTAGCTGCAAAAATTATTATAAAGTTGTCATTCAGTCTCCATTCACACATCAGTGTTGATCCAGGATTCAACAGCTTGACCCAACCTAATGAATGATGGTGTGAACTACTGTTGCAAGAAAAGGTTTGTGAACCTTATAAAATGATATACTTATAAAATGAAATCTGAACTTCATCTGAGCCACAATTATAGGGTGTGTCTCGGAAATATTGTCAAGTCTTCTGAAGCCAATAATCACAATCACAATCACTGAATAAAATCAACAACAAAAAAATGAGAACCACTGTACTACACCAATAATCTTTAACTAAAGACATTGAACACTTATTCAATGCAGTGCAGGCTGGAAAAGTAAGTGAACCTTTGAATTTAGTGACTTGTAACTCCTTTAGCATCAACACCATGTTTAATTTAGATTCTTATAAGACTTGCACAAAGTAGAGGGTGAATTTTCGACCATTCCTCTTGACAAATTCGCAATGCCTTTACCAGCTTAATGCATCTCTAAAATGCATCTTCTAAGGTCCTGTGAAAGTTGATGTGAGAGAGGCATGATTCACACTCATCAATCTCTCTTGAGCAAAACAGATTTGTCAGTAACCAGACTTTGTGGGCCAGAAATAAACACATCACACACAACATCAGAGGAAATATGTAGATTTAGGAGAGATTTAGTTGGCATTTATACTGCTAAAGTCATAAATATTGCTCAGTTTTGGGGGTGTTTTTGACATTTGTATATTTTATCAGTGTTTTCCAGCAGTTATGAAGGCTTGCAGACATGTGTCGAGGAGACTGGGGGTGGGTGAATCTACACAATCCTATTAGTGTGGATTAGAGCCTGGCTTGCTCATGCACCGCTGCACCGCTCAAGGAGCCGGAGTGTGCATCAGCAGAAAAAAGAGCAGTGACATTGCTGACCTTTTTTTCTTTTCTATTTGCTAATGGATAAGGCTGTCTTACAAAGGATTTATTAGCTTGTAAACCTTTCTAGCGTGTTTTAACATATCCTTCTGAAGTATCCAAACATTAGAACGCAGTGAAAGCAGAAAGTTTATTTTTAACAGTGTACCTGATCATTTTAATCTGCACATCTCAGCGCCAGTTGTTTTATTCATCTGTCACAGTGACTGGTTTTACTTGTTTACCAATGCTGTGATAATTTCCAGTTACACAATCAGACCTCCTCACTCCCGTCTACATGCAGTTTTCATTATTCTGATTATTCTCTATGATATGTGGTTGTTTTTATTGCCATTATTTACATATGCACAGCACAGATGAACTCACATACAGTAAGTGTGTGACTGGACACTGTTTTAATCAAGTGTAAAACATTTCTATGGGAGTATTTTTAGTTGACAAGCCTAAAAGTGTCTTCATTCTGATGTTTTTAACCATCAATACACTGCATATTTATGTTGCGCAACACTGCCAACATGAACTCAGTTTCTTCAGCAACCCATAAATCTGATTTCTTCTTTAATGCTACGTTTACGAACCAGCGCATGAAAACGTCTTCCGTGTTCGCCACAAACACACGCCAGAGTGGAACAAACGCCATTAAACTCTTTACATGTGTGATTAAAGTTGGCGTTCGTCACATATTTTATGGTGATTATGTTAATGAGAGTTATCGCGTCAATTTTATTAAAGTATTGTGTTTAAATCAGGTAAAGTTTAATCACAATACTGCCAATACACAATACACACTAATGAGGGTACGAGAAACCGAACACAGAAATGTGCAGCAAAGCACTACTGTAGCAGAAAGTGTGCACTCAGTGTCTACAAGATAATGGCACTCGTGTGGAAAAATCACTTTAGGTAAACATTTCCTTAGGTAAACATGTCCTTGGAGGAAAGTTGTGACACTTCATCATTTATTTATTAGTTCTGTTGTAGTATGCATTACTTAATTAGTGTTGACTGTTCTGGGATATAACAATCGGAAGTGCTTCAAGACCAGACGTGCACAGTGCACTTTTGTTATTGTTTTGGTGCTTGAAAGGGTCTATGATGGGAACTGTTTTATGAATGAGTGTTGCTCTGCTGAGCCAAATCAGCACAACCAGAAATAGTATTTGCTTTGTACGTGTAATGACACAACATACAGTTTTTTATGTTCTTACAAAAAGTAGTATGGTTTCAGTGCATTAACAGCACAGAGTTTATTATTCTTGGAGATCACTTCATGAAAGAATCCCACAAATGAGATACTGTACAAAAACTGCTCTGGATTGTATTGATTTATTGAAAATCAAAAAGAAGCCACGAGGTTTCTAAGATGTTTATGTTTAGGGGACTGACGGGTTAGAGGATAGAAAATATGATTAGCTCAGTATAAAAACCATTATGTAAAACAGACTCCAGTGGAGTGACTCAATTGGTTGTTTTGCCATTTCAGCAGGACTGTAAAAACACTTCTGTCCAATCAGCTTACAGCATGTCTAATCCCCTTGACTCCCAGGTATACAACAGAGATGTGTGCGAGTATCAGTCTGTGTAAACGGGCAAATTTACACACGCGCATTCTGAATGTCACAATCAAATCATAAATTGGAGTTATAATGCATGAAAATATCTTCCCAGCAGACATCTCAAAACTAATGGCACAGCACAAACTGAACTGCCTTCATCCTCTATATGTATAATATGTCCATAATTAATGTGGCAAACTATAGGGAACGTATATCCCTTTGACACCAGCAAACATAGCTCAGAATTTAATTTTGAGAATGTGTTCATGAGGCCACTAAGTTTAATATTTTGCTATTTAATGCAACAGTCTAAGTTCTTTTTGCTTGCACTGTAAGAGAAGTCAAAACATCAAAACACAGCTTAAACACTCCTATGACTGATTTTCATCTAAGCCTGTGAGACTCTATAAATATGCTATAATCCGATCCAGAGAGAAATGTGCTGATGCAGATACTGAGAGATGAGGCTAATCTCAATGAGATCAAGGGTGGGAGATGCTGAATGATGCTGAAACAAATATAGCACTGCAAATGCCCTTCCAATGGATTTGAGCTTGAGCGCACTTGCATTGTGTGTTTGTGCTTTATAATGCTTTACTGCTACCCACCATGTCCTGCCCGTAGAGACCCAGGTGATCTGTTAATAGTGAGAGGCTGGTTCTTGCCTCCATGGCTGATGTGTGTGTGATGTGTCCTGGTGAGTGTGTCTGATGTCGCTGCGATGCCCAGTGAGAGAGCTGTGAGGTACAGGGTGAGGCAGGTAGCGCACGCCAGACCCCGGATAAGGGTTTCTGAGAAGGGCTGCCAGTACACCAGCCTCCAGCCACCCAACATCTTCCCCGAACGAGAGAATGCAAAGACACACGGGCTCTTCAGCGCACCTGCCTGCCCATACTCCTCACTTACACACACCTTCTTAAAGAAGAAGCACCCAATCACCCAATCCTTGTCTCTTTGTCCTCGTGGTTTAATCTTAAATCCGTTTAATATAAAATCCAACTTTCGATAAAGCAAGAAAGAGTGTTTTCAACCATGGACCATAAGATCAGAATAAGCAAATTCCAGACACTAGTAATTCCATGTAGCCAGATATCACGAAAATGACTTAAAATCCTGGGGAAAACTGGCAGATATCAACACACGCAAGGCATCGGGCAATTTCTGAATTCGAAGGCATTTTCTGAAATCAGAATTTCTGCTGTTTTTCGTCTGAATGTTGTCTTCAGGAGGAGAAATCCCCAGAAATCCATCCACAGCTGTCTGAGAGCCTCCAACAGATGGTGAGAGCTTCATTTACACTCTTTCCTGAGGACAATGTTAACTGTTCTCCATGGAGAGAGTGTGTGTGTGAGAGAGAGAGAGAGATCTCCCCACACACCTGCGCAAGCTGCGTTTCCAGCCACAAGACATCCACAGAGCAGCTCCGGAGCAAGAGAGAGAGAGAGAAAGAGAGAGAGAGAGAGAGAGAGCAGTCGGGGGAAAAAAAAGAAGGAGGAAGAGAAGAAAAGAGAGGGAGGGGGAGCTCTAGCAGTGAAATCAGGGCGCGAGAGCACTGCAAATGTTCAGCAACACACAGCAACTCAAGTCAGAGAGCATTGCAGAGAAACACACTGCACAGATGGAGAAACTGGGATGTGTGCTTTGCTTTGATTGAAACCATAAATATCTGCAATATCTAAAGGTTATTTTATATTTCCAAGTCTGGATTCATCGCTCTGTCTTCCTGGAAGTAAAGCAAGGATTTTCTGTAGAGGCACTTCTTGCTCGCACCAACTTGAAAGTTGACTGCCATATGTCATTTATACCTCCAGATGCTCCATCTGCTGCCCAACACCAGATGACGTCAGAAGCAGAAGAGCACCCTGCATCTGCACTGCACATAAAGAGCCGTCTGTGCAGGAGGACTTGGCCCTCGACCGTCGTCCTTTGGGAGGAAGTTGCTCTTTCAACCACCACAGAAAAGAAGCACACAGAGAAAAGAGCTGATAAATGTGTATCTGTGTGCAAGCATGTGTCCCTGTGCAGATGTGACTGGTGCTGATGAAAGCAAAGCTCACAGTTGCAGTTATTATGTATGTATGTATGTATTTTTTTTTTAAAGGGATAGTTCAACCAAAAATGAAAAAACTGTCATCATTTACTCCCCCTCATGTCGTTCCAAACCAGTAAGACTTTCGTCCATCTTCGGAACACAAATATCACTTTGACTTTTCAAAAAGTTCATAAAGATATCATAGAACTAATCTGTATGAATTGAGTGGTTAAGTACAAATTTTCTTTAGAGACACGAACGCTTTATATGATGAAACAATTAAATTTAGGCTTTTATTCATATATAAACATTGATCAGCGAAGATAAACAGAAGCTCAACCACACATGTTTGACATGCGAAAACGAACTTCATTGGTTCTTGCCGAAGCTCAAACGTGCTGCGTAACACGGGAATGAACCTCATTGGTTGTTTATGAAGCTCAAACGTGCTGCGTAACACGGGAATGATCCTCATTGGTTCTTTATGAAGCTCAAACGTGCTGCGTAACAGGAGAATGATCCTCATTGGTTCTTGCTGAAGCTCAAACGTGCTGCGTAACACGGGAATGATCCTCATTGGTTCTTTATGAAGCTCAAACGTGCTGCGTAACACGAGAATGATCCTCATTGGTTCTTTATGAAGCTCAAACGTGCTGCGTAACACGGGAATGATCCTCATTGGTTCTTTATGAAGCTCAAACGTGCTGCGTAACACGAGAATGATCCTCATTGGTTCTTGCCGAAGCTCAAACGTGCTGCGTAACACGGGAATGATCCTCATTGGTTCTTTATGAAGCTCAAACGTGCTGCGTAACACGGGAATGATCCTCATTGGTTCTTTATGAAGCTCAAACGTGCTGCGTAACACGAGAATGAGCCTCATTGGTTCTTGCCGAAGCTCAAACGTGCTGCGTAACACGGGAATGATCCTCATTGGTTCTTTATGAAGCTCAAACGTGCTGCGTAACACGGGAATGATCCTCATTGGTTCTTTATGAAGCTCAAACGTGCTGCGTAACACGAGAATGATCCTCATTGGTTCTTGCCGAAGCTCAAACGTGCTGCGTAACACGGGAATGATCCTCATTGGTTCTTTATGAAGCTCAAACGTGCTGCGTAACACGGGAATGATCCTCATTGGTTCTTTATGAAGCTCAAACGTGCTGCGTAACACGAGAATGAGCCTCATTGGTTCTTGCTGAAGCTCAAACATGCTGCGTAACAGGAGAATGAGCCTCATTGGTTCTTGCCGAAGCTCAAACGTGCTGCGTAACACAAGAATGAACCTCATTGGTTCTTGCCGAAGCTCAAACGTGCTGCGTAACACGAGACTGAACCTCATTGGTTCTTGCCGAAGCTCAAACGTGCTGCGTAACACGGGAATGATCCTCATTGGTTCTTGCTGAAGCTCAAACGTGCTGCGTAACAGGAGAATGAACCTCATTGGTTCTTGCCGAAGCTCAAACATGCTGCGTAACAGGAGAATGAGCCTCATTGGTTCTTGCCGAAGCTCAAACGTGCTGCGTAACACAAGAATGAACCTCATTGGTTCTTGCCGAAGCTCAAACGTGCTGCGTAACACGAGAATGAACCTCATTGGTTCTTGCTGAAGCTCAAACGTGCTGCGTAACAGGAGAATGAACCTCATTGGTTCTTGCCGAAGCTCAAACGTGCTGCGTAACACGAGAATGAACCTCATTGGTTCTTGCCGAAGCTCAAACGTGCTGCGTAACACGAGAATGAACCTCATTGGTTCTTGCCGAAGCTCAAACGTGCTGCGTAACACGAGAATGAACCTCATTGGTTCTTGCCGAAGCTCAAACGTGCTGCGTAACACGAGAATGAACCTCATTGGTTCTTGCCGAAGCTCAAACGTGCTGCGTAACACGAGAATGAACCTCATTGGTTCTTGTGCTTAGCCCCGGTTTATCTTGATTTTAAACACTGCTTATAACCCCGGGGTAAGGGAAATTATGATCAATGTGAAACATGAAGCAAGGATAACCTAGGATTATTTTTACCCTGGGTTTTAGAAACACCCAGGTTAACTATTTCTAATGTGAAAAGTTCTTATGAAGAACTCTCACCCTTCCTGAATGAGAAGAAATATGATGAACATAATTCTCTCTTTTCTGAACACACATCCTTCAGTACAGTTCAAAACTACTGAAAGTGATCTAGATCTACCGCTGATTAGCTGCATTTCCACACAGTTGATGCTCATTTCACATTTTCATTTCAGGCTACAAGCTGAAATCAACATTTCAGACGATTAAATTAATTTCCTCAAAACTGACTTTCAAGCCCCAGTGAGTATATGAACCCTTTGTGCAATTCTAACATGAAGACTGCAGAAAGACATGCTGTCAGTTTTTTGAGATGGTGTGATTCAGTAAGTGTTGTTTGTGCTTCATGTGAGTGCCCTCAAGTGGTGACAGACAATACAGCAGTGCTTTATCACATTGAGACCAGCAGAAAATCCATCTGTCCTGAAGTACAGTGAGTTTACTGCATTAAATATAACCATTTTTAGAAAATAGAAAATAGAAACAGAAAATACACTAAACTCTAAACAATCTCTTACAAACAATATTTGGTATTCTAGTTAATAGTGTGTCTGAAATATTGCAGAAATAACTTCTTTTTTCTTGTTCTTCTTTTTCAGAAACAGCACATTTGGCTGAGTTTTGTTTTGTGATTTCACTGTGTTTTATGTTTTTGTACTGTGAAATGTTCCATGTGGAACACTCTCAAAAAGTAAATCATTTTTACAGGTTGAATATCTACAAATGAGTTCTTAAATTGTAAATGGATGATATGACATGAACTATTATAAACATACCTGTAATTATGATACTTTTTTATAACTGTGCAAGCAGATTTCTTTTTATCTCAAATTAATTTAATGCTACGCTATTTTTAATATCTGTTCAATCATTAATTTCATCAAATTAATTTGTCATACCACACTGAATTACTGTAGTAATTGCAAAAGTTTTAAACTTTTCTCTCGCTAGAGTGTCCAGCAGTGAAAACCAAATGGTGATTTGCAGCACAGAACACTTTGTCTACACCAGCCGCTATATTTGACACGACACGTCACACCAGTTTGCAGCTGTCTACACTGAACATGTCAAAGCGTCCATATGATAGTCCACAGTCAACTACACAAATATATGGGTGTGGTTCCCTCATCATAATTACCCTGGATATGATTTCAGTGTTACAACACCACATATCGAGCAGGCATCTGTTGTACTTTTTAAAATATGATGCAAAACATTCTCACTTACCATCATTACACAAAGGTCCTCCGTAAGTGGTCATGCTGCAGTCGCAGGTGAAGCCCTCCCACTGCTGGAGACAAACACCCTGGTTACCACAGGAATCCTCCTGACAGGTCGTGCTGGGCCCTACAGGAACACCATCAGAGATCAGGCACCGAAAAACACACATTTTATTACATTAATCATGTAATTGTCACAAGATGAAGACGGATGACAGGATTACAAAACATAAACAAGGTTTTATTAAACTAGAAGGCAGCAGGCGAAACAGCGCGCACTAACACAAAAAAACAACTGACAACTGAAGCGTGAACAAGAACTGAAATACACAGTGGTGATGAACTGAATGATGAGCCGCTGAGATTACTGGTATCCATGGCAACAGATGAGTGGCGGGAAACAAAGACAAAGAAACACATGTGACTGATGAATACAAACTAAAAGTCCATGAAATTGAAACTAATAACGAACGGGTCCAGATATCCCTGACAGTTATACTTTTAAAATTACGTTATTACATGATGCTTTGTTATTAACGGATTAACTACTGTACAATAAAACCAAACTTGGTCCCACTTTATACTGAGTGTCTTTAACTGAGTGTACTAACATGTAAATTAATCATTTGATATGCTGCACTTATTGTGCTTTTACATTGTACTTACATTTAAAAACACCTGCATGTGCAAATTAATTTCTGTAATTACGTCTATAAATACACTGTTGACCTCTTAACCCACCCATAAACCAACCAAACCTGTCCTAACCATATCCGTATCCTCCTCAATATCAGCACAAGTGTCTTCCAATACAACAGCAACACAATAAGTAAGTTGTACTTAACAAGTATTATCATTTTATGTAAGTACATAGCAGTTAAAGACTAGGGGCCCTATTTTAACGATCTGAAACGCATGTATCAAATGTGAAACGCAAGTAACTTTGTGGGCGGGTCTCGGGCACTGTTGCTATTATACCGGCGGGATAAATGACTCTTGCGCCCGACGCAAATCTAAAATGTGTTGGTCTGAAGTCGCTTCATTACTCATAGGTGTGGTTTGGGCGTAACGTGAAATAAACCAATCAGAGCGTCATCTCACATTCCCTTTAAGAGCAGGCGCGCTTGTTCCATGGCGGATTGCTATTATAATGGCGGATTTGCCAGACGCACGCCAGGAGCGGTTCACAGCCGAGGAGAGCGACGCTCTCGTTAGGGCCGTAAAACACAGAGAAGTGACATTGGGGACGGAGAAACACACCCAAATTAGCTTCGGTTAAACAGGCGTATAATAATATTGGTAAATGTGTAAGCTAGATTTATGCCTATTTTTTCACATTTTTATGGACACCACAATGATTTCCCTCATGTGGAATATTTTTCCTTGTAATTATGTATGATTTGCAAAAATGGGAACTGCTGCGTCTGTGTGTAGATGAGAGAAGCAAAGTGTGTGTGTGTTGTGCACACGCTACATTATGGCCAAGCATGCGCCCTTAAAATAGCATCTGAATAACATGAGCCACTGACTTTAGACTAGGTTTTTCCTGGTCTGTGGCGGAATTGTTTTCTGGAACTGCAAAATAGCACCAGGGAACGTTTGCGCCGGAACACGCCTCCTCTTTTCGCTGAACCGCCCCCGGGAGCGCAAGTTCATTCCCTAATTTACTGACGTCTGTGGAGGGAAAAGTCCACTGTGCGCGGGTGCAAAATAGGAATGACACATGCGTCGGTGTACAAAGAGTCTGTCATGGCAAACAGTGCACATCTGAAGTGTTTTAGCTAAAGGAAATAATCTATTATTTATTGGCTTTAAGATATCGGCCAAATCTTCTTATTGGACCTATAATGATAACATTAAAAATGAACATACTGTATATCGGCCGATATCGATATGGTGGCTGATATATCGTGCATCCCTATTAAAGACACCTAATATAATGTGTGACATAAATTGTAATAAAAAATTAAAAAAGACTATTTTTAATCTTTTGACAGCCCTTGTTTTTGTTTAATAAAAGGAATATAATACAAAGAGAAAAACATGTACATGGTACATGTACATCTTTACCAAAAAGATGTGGTACAAGAATGTTGATGGAGCATACTGATATAAGCAAATAAATAAATATAAATACTTAATAAATATTAAGTAAGTGAGTAAATATGCACAGCATAGAGATAAGTGATAAGAGACAATATTCATCAGGAAGAATTGTATGTCTCACACAGAGAAAAAGTGTAAAGAAATATTTTATCCTAACTACTCTCTGATCACACCTGTAGTTCAAAGGGTTCATAAACCACACATTTTAAGAGTAGTTTTCAGTGGAGTACAAGTCTTCAGTGCATTTTTAGGGTGTTAGCAGCACAAAATGATCTGATAAGTATATCGTCCGGGACACAGACCACTATTTGAGAGATACGTCCTTTAAAGTCCCCCTGTAGTCAATGATTTCATCCCTTAAAACTCATCTTTGATCACCAAAATGACATATTTAAATGTTTTTATCCTTTAAACAAATGTCTTCATGGCTTTAAATATCTTGAATGTAACTCGACACCCTTGCCTCATTTAGTATACGTGGTTCTATGAATATGCAAATGAGCCCCGCCTCCACTCACTCACTCAGCTCAGATCCACTGGTTGACGATCACACGTTGATCTGATTGGTTACAAGGTAGTTTGTGACGTCAGAAACACCAGCGATTTCAAAGCGTGTTTTTGAGACTGTCTTTGGTTCACTGCAGTTTTAAGGAGAAAATACTCAGCAATGGAGTCGACTTATGAATTTACACATGCTTTGTCTTAAAGCATATTAAAAACACCACATAGACACATAAACAACATTAAAAGCTGGATTTTCACCACAGGGGGACTTTAATAAGTGCTCTTGAAGCTCTGATTGGCTGCTGGCTAGGGCCACGCCTCCAACTTACTATATACCAGCCAGCCTCCCATTTATACTCAGAGCCTGTTTACACCTGGTCACTTCATGTGACTGATCGGATAGATATCTGATTTGTCTGATTTGCCTCATCCATCACCAAAAACGCATTGAATCCCATAATTGGGACCTGTGAATGGTTTTTCCCAGGTTTTGGTCACATCTAACATGCAATCCTGGAATACTGGAATTGCAACCTTTGGCAAAGAGTATGTTTGGGGCAGAAAGTTCCCATCCAGTCATTTAAGGGTGCATCTGTCTCAAGCAAAACTATGAAGATTCGATGGTACTAACTTTTGGCAAACCAGGTAAAAATCTGGTAAAATTTGGCAAACCCAGTTATTATTTAATAATAATAATAATAATAATAACCTTTATTTTATAAAGCGCCTTTAAAAGCAGCTTTTCAAAGCGCTGTACACATAATAAACAATTGTTAAAAGCAACAAGAAACACATCAACAGAAAAATGCAAGTTTAAAAAAATATGTCTTAACTTAAAATAAGCTCTTGGTTCCTTGATTCCAGATGGACCAATAAAAAACACACTTGTGCCCTTATGCATGGAGTGCTTCTCAACACCCTAATGAAATTTCACATGAATATCTTAATTCATATTTAACAACATACGGGCATACGGCTCCCTTGTGCGCAACTTCTTCCTCCACCTTGTTTCCTTTCCTTACATGTTGCCCTTGAATCTTAAGAGAGAGTAGCAAG
The DNA here is from genome assembly GCA_022828995.1 of Vimba vimba. Taxonomy (NCBI): domain Eukaryota; kingdom Metazoa; phylum Chordata; class Actinopteri; order Cypriniformes; family Leuciscidae; genus Vimba; species Vimba vimba. The sequence continues at coordinate 1,998,611 of CM040834.1, read as the reverse complement.
GACGTGAGGAAAGGAAATGAGAATTCATCAATAATGAATTGTGAAACACCCAGATACAGTACAAGGACTTTCGAACAAGGACGAAGCAGCTGCCAAGAAAAAGGTCAATGTGTCATTTATGTAAAATAGGAATGTAATGAAAACAGAATGAAATATGAATGTTGTTTGTGGTATAACACTGTGTATGTAAAGTAGATTTCATGCAGCAACTCAGCAGAAATCCTTCCATTCATTTAGGAGTGTTTCCGGCAGACACTGAAAACTTCTGCATTTGCATGAGACATAATGAACTATCTATAGCATAACAGATACAACAAATCTTGTGACAACAGCAATAATAGTGAGAGTGTAGAATGCTTACTGAGGTAAGCTGAGTAAACCACGGGGCTGTTTACACAACACCGTTTTCAACTAAAAATAGAATACTTTTTATGCGTTTTGGCCATTAATTAATTTTGGTGGCCTGAAAACACAAATTTTTGAAAACGGGTTTCAAAATGCACGTTTTTGAAAACTAACACCCTTTTCTCTGTGTAAACCACAAAAACGCGAATCTGTGAAAACTGTTACGTCATGCACATGAGTATTACTTGTTTAGTCTATAGGCTTTTTTTTTCTTTTTCTTTTTACAGATATTATAGATATACAGATATTAACAGTAAGAAATTGGGGGGGGGGGGTTACTGTACATACATGAAGGGAGGTATTGGCAAAATGTCACCTGTGGTCAGTCAGTCTTACCAATAGGAACCTACTAAAAGATTTGGAATTTGAACATGTCTGATATATTAAAAGTCACTTTAATTAATACAAATTATACATTTGAACCACTTGATGGAATTGGCAGACGTTCCCTTAGGCATTCTGCACCGTGGTAGCGCAACAAAGTATTCTCAGGTATAAATATGCAGCTATAATGCACGTATGTGATTTTGAATTAATATTTCATGTCGATATACAATAGTTGGAGCTGTATGTAAGAAATCTATTTCAATTAATCATAAAATGGCCCTGATGTGTCACTAGACATTAAGAAATCATGTTCATTTCAAATACTTATATCACTGACAACAGTAGTATGGCTAGGATATTGTCATTTAAAAAGTGGACTTGCAGCCCTCAACTGATGTTTATGTTGTCATTTTGTGTTTTGGCCTGACGCGCCACCCTCCACCTATCTACCAATCACGAAGTCAGTAGTGTTTCGGGATCCGGGTTGCCAGCTTTGCTCTAACCTACCCTAACTCTAGTCGGATAAAAATGTCTAACGTTACTAAATCAAAAAGACCTCATTATAATTCAGAAATTCGTTGTGACAAAGTCCGAAATAAAACCAGAATTTGTATTGGAGATGCTTTTGAAAGATGGAGACGGCTGAAAACGGAGAAGAATTTGAAAACAGACGCCAACGTTGCTAATTTTCTCCTGGACAGGTAAGATTCATCTAAGCTTGGCTAACTTGTACTTGATGTCAATGGACATTTCATATATTCATGACAGTCGAACAAAGTTATGCATGTTCATGCAAAGTAACGCAACATTAGCTCACATGGACATATGCTAACATTAGCAATGCATTATAGTCATTTTGCTGAGACGCTGAGGAAAACAACATTAGCACGCCCATTATGGCAATTTGAAACGTAATTGAGACAGAAGCCTAACTTTAACTCAGAAAAAATGATTCGTCATTCTTTCTTCACGTACAGTATATATCGTGGACTAAGTTACACATGCTGCAAGTTGACCTGTATGACCATTGCTAATGTAATTTAGTTACTCTAACAATATTTTCTGATGGGACTGAAAACAACCCTGTGATAGCCATTGGTGATATTGAATTTGTCCCGCGTTATAATTGCTAAATAAAAAAAAACTTACTGTGTACGTCTCGTCTTCACTTGCCATTGGAAGCTCATTGAAGCAGCCTACGTTTCTGCTGAATCCTGCAGCTTATCTGGCAACCTCGAGTCAGGGGGTAGGGGGAGGGGATACACCGCTCTACAGTATTTTTAAAGTGATTGCAGTACCAGTTTTGACCACAATCCTACATACGGTTCCTTTAAAACTTGTGGTATTGGTATCTTTGTAAGACTGACAACTTTATAGAACAGTGGCAAGGAAAAATAACTTTACAGAGCTCCGAGAGATCCCTAGTCGGGAGCATTTCTGTTGTGTTGTGGCTTGATTTTGTCATGCTGTGGCTTGTTTTCGTTGTGTGGTGGCTTGTTTCTGTTATGTTGTGAACTTATGTTTGCTTTTTGAATTGCGTTGTGTTGTGCACTACTGGACCACCATACCTAAGGGTTACATTTTGAAGGTCCCCTGTGGGGGTACCTACATATCATCTCACTTATATAGAGTCAGCAGGCCATGGTTGCAAAATAAACCCCTGAGAGGGTGATCAGATCTTGTAGCATCAATAATTATTGCATTATTCCGCATATTACACAGAAAGAAAAAAGATGTTGTCACCTTCACATCCTCTCTCAATCTGTCCAACACAGGCCAGCGCTTCTGACATCAGGTCTGGCAAACGGCCGTTCAGATCCACAGATGCCAAACAGCCTTGAAATCCTTCCTTTGCGTGAACTAACTTGGGTAAATCTTTGTACATCTTCTCGGGAACACCACCAATATAAAGATCACCTGCAAGGAGAGCCAAAAAAGAAAGAGCATAAAGTTCATAATGATATAGTTAAATATCATATATTGTTAACATCCCTCTCATCCTCTCTCTCTCTCTCTAAACTTTAAAATGAAATCAGTTCACACAGGAACATAATATATTATGCATTTATTATTGTATAAAATTAATTTGTGGATCTAAAAAATATTTTTAATCGATAAAACCCTTTGTCACAGCGGCTGTATGAATTGACAAGTTACAATAACACTAATGTGAAATCTACCTTTTAAGTCGAGGTTCTTGGCCCCCACAGTGGTCTGGGTGGTGATCTGGGTGTCGATCTTGACAGTGTGCATGTTATTTGTGTCTCTGGAGATAATGACATTGTGCCACTGGTTGTCATTGAGAGGTTTGTTTGAGTTTCCTTTGATGAGATGAGCACCGTTTCCCAGATCTGAGACGTAATGCAGGTAGCTAAACACAGATTTAAGATCCGTTATCAGGTGCAAGCTGAATACAGTTTACCAATATGGAAAAGAAAAATCACAGACAAGATCTCTGTAATATCTCGATTGTTTTTCTTAGATAGAGATGTAATTACATGGAGACATTTTGCTGAAGAAAAGTTTTACTCTTGAGATAAAGACCCTAAACTGACATGTTTGCTCGAGTCGAGAGTAACAGAAGTAATCTAAATAATCCCTCAAGTTGTCTGCAATGAAAAGTCAGACATCTCAATAAGAACTTAAATATTTTTTGTCAAATTCTTTCAGGATTAAATTATTTAAGCTAAGCTTTTACATTTGTAATACACCTTATAAGGCATTATATGGTCTCATGAGTAATTGTGTTTTGGTAATAAGTAATAATTATTACACCTTTAGAAAGTATAATGCATATAATGCATGTAATGCATATGCATTACAATCAACCAATTTCGGATGCAACAAGGAATCTGCAAATTTTATTGTTTTGTTTAGTTTTCAGTGTGTTTTAGTTTGGTTCTCCCTGTTTCTGTTTCTGTTTGCCTGTGTTCCTAGTTAGTCTCCATAGTTGTTATTTTAATTCACACACATGTTCTGTTTTACATTTATTACTCACCCTTGTATTTAAACCCCCAGTTTCAATTGTTAAGTTTTCCAATATCGTTTATGGTTGTGTTTGTGTTTCTGTGACTTCTCCAGTGCTTTCCTACATGCTTATTCATCATCGTGCTTTCATTACAGCCACTCATACATGACAGAATATCGCACCAAGAATAGACTATTTTAGCTGCTCTGCCTCGAGCAAAAGGACCATTCACTGGAGGACCACACAAGGGACTTTTTAGATTTGGCATGGCTAACCCACTATGCGGACTGTGGACCGTTCACCTCAGGTGTGCCTCACAGAGCGAGTGGTCCACAGGGGGATTTCGTCACATTTGTGCAGTGGGTGCTGATGAATAACAGATCTCCATCTGCCCCACTCCGGACCCAGAGCCCAGCCAGCCACTGCCCACACACTGCACGGAGCTAATGCCAGAGCCCACCACAGACTGAGACCAGAGCCTGTCGTGATGCACAAGCCAGTAAAGAGGACTGAGACAACCACCGCCCTGGAGCCCAACCCAAAGGAAAAGTCTGACCAGGTGCGTGACACGGCTACATCGTCAGTACCAGGGGGCGTGTATTGGAGTACGAAGTCATGGAATGGAGCCCCGCCCACACTCCTGATTCTGAGGGTGAGCTGCATATGGCCTCTGGGAATTATTATGAGAAATTTGAGGGGGGGTGTTTCCCTGTGTCTCCCATCCCCACTGTTCCTGCCCAGGTCCAAGTCTCCTGCGTCTCCACTGGTCCTGCCCAGGTCCAAGTCTCCTGCGTCTCCACTGGTTCTGCCCAGGTCCAAGTCTCCTGCGTCTCCACTGGTCCTGCCCAGGTCCAAGTCTCCTGCGTCTCCACTGGTTCTGCCCAGGTCCAAGTCTCCTGCGTCTCCACTGGTCCTGCCCAGGTCCAAGTCTCCTGCGTCTCCACTGGACCTGCCCAGCTACAAGTCTCCTGCGTCTCCACTGGTCCTGCCCAGCTCCAAGTCTCCTGCGTCTCCACTGGTCCTGCCCAGGTCCAAGTCTCCTGCGTCTCCACTGGACCTGCCCAGCTCCAAGTCTCCTGCGTCTCCACTGGTCCTGCCCAGCTCCAAGTCTCCTGCGTCTCCACTGGTCCTGCCCAGGTCCAAGTCTCCTGCATCTCCACTGGTCCTGCCCAGCTCCAAGTCTCCTGCATCTCCACTGGTCCTGCCCAGCTCCAAGTCTCCTGCGTCTCCACTGGTCCTGCCCAGCTCCAAGTCTCCTGCGTCTCCACTGGTCCTGCCCAGGTCCAAGTCTCCTGCGTCTCCACTGGACCTGCCCAGCTCCAAGTCTCCTGCGTCTCCACTGGTCCTGCCCAGCTCCAAGTCTCCTGCGTCTCCACTGGTCCTGCCCAGGTCCAAGTCTCCTGCGTCTCCACTGGTCCTGCCCAGCTCCAAGTCTCCTGCATCTCCACTGGTCCTGCCCAGCTCCAAGTCTCCTGCGTCTCCACTGGTCCTGCCCAGGTCCAAGTCTCCTGCGTCTCCACTGGTCCTGCCCAGCTCCAAGTCTCCTGCGTCTCCACTGGTCCTGCCCAGGTCCAAGTCTCCTGCGTCTCCACTGGTCCTGCCCAGGTCCAAGTCTGCTGCGTCTCCACTGGTCCTGCCCAGCTCCAAGTCTCCTGCGTCTCCACTGGTCCTGGCCAGGTCCAAGTCTCCTGCGTCTCCACTGGTCCTGCCCAGGTCCAAGTCTCCTGCGTCTCCACTGGTCCTGCCCAGGTCCAAGTCTCCTGCGTCTCCACTGGTTCTGCCCAGGTCCAAGTCTCCTGCGTCTCCACTGGTCCTGCCCAGGTCCAAGTCTCCTGCGTCTCCGCTTGTCCCACACAGAGATCCCACCCAACCTCCCTCTCCCACCTTCTCTTCCAATGACTGCCAGTTCCTCGGCCCCGACTCTGCTGTTTGCCTTCAGTCCCTCGGCTCCTCCTCTATTTGTTCCACTCTGCTCCACAGATCTACCTCGGGCTTTCCAGTCTCCAGCTCCACATCAGCACAAGGATCCCCTGGTTCCGCCTCCAGCCGCCAAGCCCATCATTCCACCTCTGCTCAGTGACCAGTCGGCTCCACCTTGACTCATCCCTCCCTCGGCTCCACCTAGGATCATCACCCTTCCGGCTCCCCCTTGGTCAGACGTTGTTCTACCTACGCCAAGGACTTCCGGGTCTTCAGCTGCACCTCAACCCTCCACTCATTTGGCTTTGTTAGACTCTGCCTTCCCTCCGGGTCCACCTAATTCCTCAATCCCATTGGCTTCGCCTCAGTCCTCTGGCACCCTGACTCCACCTCAGATGCTCATCGCTGCTGCCAGAACCTTCAGCGTTGCTCGGTCCCATCAGCTCTTGGCTCATGGCTCCTCCCTCCATCGTCATCCTGGGCCATCATCCTGGCTGTGGTCTGGGTCCCAGCTTGGCTCCTCCTGATTCTGACTTCTCTAGCACTCTCCTGCATGTTAGTTTGTTAAATAAAGACGGGTTCTGTTTATTCATTGTTGTGCATTAATAACAGCCACTCATACGTGACACTTTAAGTAAGTGTTATCATATTTTTCTATACACTTTCAGCTCAATATCTCTGTCTCAGTGTTTCCTGACCTATTGAAGGGCAAACCTCTGAGAAATAAAATCACTGGTTAGGGATGAATATTTTCAATTCTGATAGCACCTCGACTGTCAATAATATGGATGATTTTAAAGATCTAAATATAAATAGGTCTAATATAATAAAAAAATAATAATAATAGGAAAATTCCACACTAACCTCTGCACATTGATACATTTCCATACCTAGAAATATCTCTTTTTTTCTTCTTCTTTTTTTAAAGGATTATAAAATATTTTGGAAGGGAATGAAGATGTTGAATGAATGATTGAATTAATAAATGAATTATTAATGCACATATTCACTTAAGCCATGTACAGTACTTAGAGCATCTAACTATAATGCTCATGTCTGTCTCTCCATAACGTACCCCTTCACCAGCTCTACAGCTATGAAATCATTTCCATCTCCACTATTAAACATGATGAGTCCGTCTGATGAGGTGGTCTTGAACTGGAAGAACAGGTGCATGGAATAGTACGCCTGCAGTGTGCTCAGAGTCACATAGCTTGAGCAGGACTTGAAGGTCACTGGATCTGCAATGATGTTCTTAAATCCGATCACGGCGTTGACTTCACAGTATTCGATGTCTCCGTTCTTGCAGAGGTCGATGTATGGCTTGCCATTAAATGTCAGACTCTGGAGATGCCCAATGAAGTTGGAGGGGATGACGGGTTGGTAGCGTTTCTCTGTAATGATCCCCGTCTCTATGTTATGAAACTCCAGCTGTGTGTGGTCACCTGGTATCTCTCCTGTTTCATGACAGAGTGTTGAGAAAAATTAAAGGTTTATTTCATGTGGATCATAAAAAGGCAAACAAACTCCAACTAGGCCAATCATGATGATTAGTTTATCAACTTATCATACAATATATGGACGTGACCTTGATCACTTTTGTGGACCGCAATAATGCCTATTGTAGGGCTTTTCACACTTGAAATAGTTAACCCTTAATCACTGTAAACCCTGGGTTATCTTGCTTCATGTTTCACATTGCTCATAATTTACCCGGGTGTTAACAATTAATCCTGGGTGTTCATACGCTGCAGTTTCAAACTGTATACTCCTAAACCCAGGGTTAAAGTCCTTATTTGCATATTTGCGGTGTCAATGTCACTGATTGGACGAACGCCGCTTGCGAAATGTTTATACAGTATAAACGCTTCAGCACTGCATTTCCTCAAATGATAAATTGCAGACTGTACTATCAAGTTTATCCTGAACAGACTTTTTGGACAATAAAGGTAAGAATGAGAGTCTCATTTTCACTCCAATTGTTGCGTTTTCTGTCACCATTTACGTGGCACGCGAATGGCTGTGGACAGCTAAGCATCTAGTCGCAACATTCTAACAGTGCATCTTTTCACACTGTACACTGTTCAGTTCGGTACCATAACGCGGGGTTACAGAGTAAAATCCGCTCTAATCCTGCTCCAATGCCAATCCCACTTCTAAATTATAAGTGTGGGTAACACTTTATTTTGATGGTCCTTTTTAACACTCTGTTGACTATAAGTAACTTTGCAGCTACATGTCAACTAACTCTCTTTAGAGTATTAGTAGAGTGCTTAATATCTGCTAGCTCTTTATTGTGATAGTCTATAAGTAACTTATTCTAACCCTAACCCTAGCATTATCTACTAATACTCTACTAACACTCTAATGAGAGCTAGTAGACATGTAGGTGCAATGTTACTTATAGTTAACAGAATGTGTTAAAGGGGCCATCAAAATAAAGTGAAACCCGTAGTGTGAAACGTTCCTTTACCAGGGGTTAAAAGAGGCTTTAGAATGCCGATAACCCGGTGTTAATCTCAGTGTGAAAAGCCTTTTAGTAGACATTTTAATAGGTGTTTTCCAGAAAAAAAAATTTGGAAGATTAAGTCCAAATGGACTTGATTTCAAAGCCTCATTCCATCCACGTCATGATGAGACAATTAACTAATGTTAATTAAACTGTTCAAGAAAATATGACAAGAAAAGAATAACACTGCTAGATTATTAGTAATGTACTGCCAATGTTTTTAAAAACAAATCATCTAAAATATATTTTTTTGTTTTGATAATCCAATCATAATGTCGGGCATAGCTGTCTGAACAGGTGGCTGTTTAAATAACTCCAACCAAACACATATGAGATAAATCAGACATATATGCAACAAAAACATAATATTACAACTGCACAAAATGCAAATGCACAAATGAACTTGCACAGGTAAACTAAATAGTCAGAATGTGTAACTCCCATTATAACAGTATAAAGCAAAAGAACAGGAGGAAACAGGATAGGATACCTTCCACAGTGGGCAAATCATCCACAGACAGCTTCAGACTCTTCCCTCTCCGGATCACTCGCACTGTGTGCCATTCATTATCATTCAGATTCTGACCAGCAAACATGGTCTCGGGTCCCTTGCCTGTGGGACAGCCCAGATCACAGTTAAATACACACTCATAAAGCAATGGAAAAAAAGAACAGAAGCTCAAAACAACACAGGTGGACAACACTGACATTTAGTAATAATGATATCACCTTAGTAAAAATACCCCCAAAATATTAAACATTTAAAACAGTGCTTACCACACAAGTCATACATCCCTGAAATCTTCATCAGTAATGAAGAAATAAATAAATTAAGTCTAGATTTTGGCACATATGAGCCACCTTGCACAACTTTCTGGGATATGTAAGCAATAAAGTGCGAGACTGTATTAACAAACAGCACACCTGGAGTAGCTTATTGCTTTTATAAAACGGTAAGCGAATATTAAAGCCAAAAATATGTAATTATATGCACTTTAAAAAAAAAAAAGTAAAATCATTAAATGGCACCGCTACGCTAGGAAAAAATAGTAATTTACAGTAAACAGGAGAGGAGGATCTTGATGCAGCTTTTTTAATTTATTGACAAAAATTATAATAAATGGAAAAACACAGGCAGCAGACAAACACATGAGAAAACAAATGCAACAGCTTTGCACACATTACAAATTCAATACTGAACAAAAGACTGAACTAAACTCAGGGCTTAAAGTCACAAGATAATGTGCAACTCAACTAGAAACAGGTGATGAACGCAATCATTAACTATGTTATCAAATGAGTGGGAACATGGGGAACAAAGAAAACAGAAACAAAACACATAAAAACAGGTGATACAAACTAAGGCCGCATTTACACTGCCATATCCGATATCTGCATGTTTACTATACACTTGGCAAAACAACCCGTGGTAGATGCACTGACCCAGAAAAGCAAGGGGTTGAGCCTTGGTCCTCAATTGCACCATTGAAAAGAGTCATGTGATCGCAGTTGGTGTTCACCTGACTTGACGTCATTTGCCACCGTCACTTTTTCAATGATGTACGACTCGCATTGACTGGGGAATATCTGATCTATCCACTTACATGGCAGACGCAAATGCACATATCCGATTTATATCCGATTTATTTTCAGACATAATTGAGGCCTGAAACCCATCTGAGAATATTGGGATCCATTTGTTTTTTTCCTGCTTAAACGTTTGTGGGCCATATCCGATTTGTGCCACATGGAAGCAAAACATTGGAATTAGGTCACAGCACTTGCTCAGCTGCATTTGTTAGGTGGTGTGAGGCAAAACTTGATCTAAACAATTCATTTTGTTTGAGGGAGCAAGGAGCAGACTGCTCTGTTTATTAACCCTTTGGGGACCAGGGTGTTTTTGAACGAGGAGTGGTTTACACCTGAGAATACAACGTCCCACCCACTCTGCATAATGAGCCAGGTGTGACACTGACCCTGAGCCACAATGCAAGGACAAAAGATATATTTAGAAGAAGACTTATATTGACCATTTAAGATTTTGCTTACATCTATCTTGTAAATATGTTTTGCTATTTTATTAAAAAGGTTACAATTACAACAATAATTACAATATCAACAATATTTCAAGTGTACTCTTTCTTTGTAAAAAAAAAATGATTATAGGCCTACATTTTATCATATGTTTTGCTATTTTATTAAAAAGGTTACAATTACAACAATAATTACAATTTCAACAAAATTTTAAGTGTACTCTTTCTTTGTAAAAAAAAAAAAATGATTATAGGCCTACATTTTATCATATGTATTCATTAGTTTGAATATAGCCAACATTGGAACATCTAACATCTTAGTTGATGACTTTATTTTTGACAAAAATAGTATATATATATATACTATTTTTGTCAAAAATAAAGTCATCAACTAAGATGTTAGATGTTCCAATGTTGGCTATATTCAAACTAATGAATATGTCACCAGGTGATTAGGTGATTATTAAAAAAAAATGAGTGGCAGGTGTGGAGGGGGAGGAGCTAGAGCGGTGATTGGGGCACATGCTCCCAAAGTGGAGTATAAAAGGCCATTTTGAAGAGAAGAGGGGAGAGGGGGAGAGCAGCGAAGACACATGGAGAGAGATACAGAAAGGCAGCGGAGGGAAGCCGCGAAAGAAGAGAACTTGTAGCACCTGTGGTATGTTTATTCCTCACACAGTCTGGAGAACCCCAAGCAAGCGGTACGAAGGACCCATGGATGAGGAGGGAGGAACGAACTTCAGTTGACCAGCGCTCTGATATTTTCATCTGCTGAGGCATTAGTTTGTACACGGTACCACCACCCTATTCCCTGGGAGTTTTGTATTTACAGTGCTTGAAGTTATTTTGATCACGTGTGAAGAGTTATATGGTTGCAGTGCATGCACGAGTGTGGGATGTATACTGTGGAGTGTACTGGTGGCCCAACAAATGGATCCTCTGTGAAGCGGCGCTGGATTGTCCTTTACTGTCCTTTACTGTTCTAGTCATTGATGAGTGAACATGAAGAATCACTGAGCCGGTGAGCGAATGAGAAGCTAAGAGCTGTTACTGATCCTCTGCTGTTCAGTCTCTGTCACCAGGAACGAAGAATCACTGAGCCGGTGAGCGAATGAGAAGCTAAGAGCTGTTACTGATCCTCTGCTGTTCAGTCTCTGTCACCAGGAACGAAGAATCACTGAGCCGGTGAGAGAATGTGAAGTTATGAGCGTTACTGACCCTCTGATTTTCAGAGCTGGAAGAACCATTGAGCCGGTGAGCGAATGTGAAGCTATGAGCTGTTACTGACCCTCTGTTATTCAGAGCTGGAGGAACCATTGAGCCGGTGAGCGAACGTGAAGCTATGAGCTGTTACTGACCCTCTGCTGTTCAGTCTGTCGCCAGGAATGGAGACTCATTGAGCCGTTGAACAAAGGAGAAGCTAAGAGCTGTTAACGGGTCCCCTGCTGTCTAGCCTCTATCGCCAGTAATGAAGACACACAAAGCCAACTTCTAAAAGACTGTTTTTATAATTAAGCAAAATAAAGAGACATTGTTATTTATTTTAACCTCCTGTCTGCCTCATGTGTTCCACTGTCTGCTCCTCGGGGCGGTGCTCCAGTTTAGGGGTGGGCGGCCCGTTGGCGCTCACCCTGACCTGTGACAAATACATATGATAAAATGTAGGCCTATAATCTTTTTTTTTTGTTGTTGTTTTTTTGCGATTCATATTTAGGTCAAACTGGCAAACATTCTGTTTCAAACAGGCAAACATTCAATCGCGGTATTCAAACACAAATTCTGAGAACCTGAAGGGTACATATCTTTACAAATATGTACCCTTCATTCATCTACAGATGCGGTTTACATAGGCCTACACTAACGTTATTCCATAATGTTATTCCACATTAACACTTGAGAAAAGATAACTTAGACTACCTCACTCCTCAGCAGGATCTATTGCTCACTGTTTGTTATGTAGGCTATATTATGCATCACTCGCGGCGCGCTGTGTTTACAGCTGATGGGCGTTTCACAGAACTGAAATGGTTCTCAGAATTTGCGTTTGCCCGCCGGCCCAAAGTTGCAAGGGTGGTTTTTCGTCTCACAGGCGCTCGAGGGGTGCGAGAAGACCACCATTCAACCCGAAAACAGTCATATAACCATTCCAATGACTCCGAAGCTGTTCGGTTAAGATAAAAAATTTACTTAGTTCACCTTTAAACTGAGGGGTGAAAATGGTGATTCACTGGTGCCAAAAATACAGCAAGGGTTTTGGCTTGGAGCTAAAATAAAAAACCTATTTGTAACATTTCTATTCATAAAATTGAAATTCCTATATGCTGATTGGTCAATAGCTATGACCACTTTACCAAACAGATCTGTGTGTCACTGCACAACACCCGTAGTAACATATTCTGAGTAACAATATAAGGCTAGCGGTTAAAGTTTTCTATGCATATTTTGATTTGATGACAGTCACGAGACAGATTACTCGATCCAATCACGTTGATGGATAAAAATAAAATTAAAACAATCATGTAACGAGTAATGACCACAAATGGAAGGAAAATAGCGGAGTAAAAGTACAAGATACATCACTTAAAATGTACTCAAGTAAAAGTAAAATTACACAATTTTTAAACTACTCAAAAAAGTACAATTTCTAATAAAAACTACTTAATTACAGTAACGTGAGTATTTGTAATTCGTTACTTCACACCCCTGAACATATACAATCCAATTTACTGTCAAAATTGTTTCATGTATTATGTATTTCAGCAAAAGTAACTTTGGAAGCCCATAGTTTCCAAAGTACAGAGTAGTGCTGCACGATTAATCGTATCGCAATCGCAATCGCGATGTCAAGCCTACGCGATTATATGACGCAAAATGCTGCGATTTTATATTAAATAAACAAATTAGCGCTGTTAACACACTTATTAATGCAAATGCTTTTAAACCATTCATGCGCGATAAGACATAAAAGAACGAGCTGCCTGTGAATGTCCTCCTGACACACACACACAGATAGACGCGTGCCAGTATCAAGTTCTCTTTCGCGGTAGAACGAACAACACACATGTAGCACTATGACAAAATGAACGCGCTGCCTGTGACTGTGACAGACAGAAAGACTCGCGCTAATATCGTGCGTGCGCACAAAACAGCATGACAGAATACAGTTCTCTTTCGAGCTTGAACGAACAATAACACACACAATTATGCCAAAATGTCTTTTTGTCGAGTGTCTTCATAACAGAAGAGTAGTATTATGATGAACGTGAAGAGTTGTGATGACTCGTGAAAGAATGAGGCGCGTGTGAGATCCGCGTCTCTGACTGCGGCTGGTCTTAAAGGGACAGTACACAGTAGCCACTAATTATATCTGTCGCTAAAGTTATTCTTTTTTATTTTTCTATTTTTTTATTATTATTATTTTTCTTTACCCCTGACATGTATGGTAATATGTACTCTTGTATGTAAATTATGTTTTGTTCTTGTTAAAATGCAATAATAAAAAAAAATATGTCTCTAAAGTTAATCAAAGAACAAAGGGAACAGAGAAAAACACTCACTGCTCTTGACTAACAAACTTTTTTTCTTTAGGCTGATTATCACTAATCTGTGTGTGCATTTATTTTCCTTGAGAACCAAGCAAGTTGACTCATGAAACTATTTGTTTATTATATCGCATATCGCAATATTGACCTCAAATATCGCAATTTGACATTTTCCCCAAATCGTGCAGCCCTAGTACAGAGGGAATATTATTTTAAAAGTTTTCTGTTTCAGGTGTGTTTGTCACAGAGTCAGCCACACCGTCACAGCCCCAATCATCACCCAATCACCAGGTCCCGCCCACTTGTTCACAATCACCAGATTCCTGACTCGCTACACCTGTCAACACCTCATCAACACAGCCTATATATTCACAGTTCACCATTCATTCATTGTCTGGTCTCGTCGTAGTTACCACTGCTTACCGTCAGACTCCTTACCATTCTACTTACCTGTGATCATCTCGTCAAGTCTCCAGTCTTCCAGCCGTCATCCTGATCCAGATTTCCTGTCTTCGTGTTCACTCGTCACCTGCACAGAGAATCCACTTCAGCTAAGTCACCACCATCATTCAGCAAGTCACCATCCTCTCACCATCCACTTTAAGGAAGTCTTCGGTCAAACTGCATCAGTATTTATCCGTTCACGATCAGCTGTTCAACCTCTGTCAAGGTAATGCTTCCATCAATGCATATGCTCTTCAGTTCCACACTTTAGCGGCATCTAGCGGGTGGAATGAGATGGCCCTGTTCACAGACTTTCGCCAGGGTCTCAACCCGGAAGTGCGCCACCAGATGTTCATTTATGATGATACCGTCAGTCTGGAGGGTTTCATTCAGAAAACTGTGCGCATCTCCAAACGTCTATCAGCCTGTTCACTGGATCAGCCCGCTCCGCATACTCCGCCCACCTCACCATCTGTCGCCCATCCAGCACCTGAACCCATGGAGGTCGACGCATATCATCTCACCAACGTGGAGCATCAAAGAAGACTACTACAGCACTTATTTCTGTATTGTGGGGGAGAAGGTCACATTATCACGAACTGCCCGATTTCGACCACCATGCCCAGCGGTGAGTACTATCCAGTTCCTGCCTCAGATTGCACCCCTCACTCGCACACTTGTCCAAATTCTCACCCATAAACTTTTCGTTTCAGCGCAAAGCACTCATCAATTCCGGGTCCGCAGGGAACTTCATCTCTTATCAACTTCTCCAAAGACTCAACCTCCAGAGGAAACGTTGCTCCCAGGAACTAGCCATCCATACCATTCTCTGCAAACCGCTGGGCCGTGGTCGCATTTGTCATTTCTCCCCCACAGTAACGCTCCGCGTTGGCTGAATGCATGAGGAGAAGATCACGTTAATGGTGCTGGAAGGATCAACCGCTGACCTCATCCTGGGATGCCCCTGGATGTACCAACATGAGCCCACCATCAGTTGAAACTCTGGAGAAATTCTGCAATGGAGTGATTCCTGCTTTAAAGACTGCCTTTCTTCTGTGCTCAAACCGTCTACACGCCTCACCTGTCGACACCCCTCGAAGTCTTCATCCAATATTCAGGTGAACTCCACCTCCGTTGAGAGTCCAGAAACCGAGAGCAAAACTGAAGTCCCGCCAGAGTACCGGGCATTCCAGGATGTGTTCAGCAAGTGGTTGGCGACCCGTCTACCACCTCAACGGCCATGGCACTGCGCCATCGACCTGCTGTCTGGGGCCACTCCACCAAAAGGTAAGGTCTACCCTTTGTCCATCCTGGAGCAGAAGGCCATGGAGGAGTACATTCAGGAGGCTTTCAAATAACGTTTCATCCGACCATCGATGCCCCCTGCTGCTTCCAGCTTCTTCTTCGTGGCCAAGAAGGACGGAGGCTTTCGGCCGTGCATCGACTACCATGCACACAACTCTCATACAGTCAAATTCAGTTACCCTCTTCCTCTGGTCCCTGCCGCGTTGGAACAGCTCCGTGGGACTCGCATTTCTCGAAACTGGACCTGCGAAGCGGCTACAACCTCATTCCAAATACGTGAGGGGGGTGAATGGAAGACGGCGTTCATCACCTCGACAGGTCACTACGAGTACCAGGTGATGCCGTATGTGATGCCTGTCCAACTCCCCCACCATATTCCAGGGGTATATGAGTGAGGTTTTCAAGGAGTACCTCCAACGCTTCGTCATCGTCTACATCAACAACATTCTGATCTACTCCCGGAATCTGGCCGAACATCGCCAACACAGGCGGAGAGACAAAAGCTGAGAGAACACCACCTCTATCTCAAGTTGGAGAAGTGCGAGTTCCACACTCCATCCATCCAGTTTCTCGGATATATCATCGACCAACAAGGTATCCAGATGGACCAGAGGAAGTTGAACACCATTCACAACTGGCCCTAACATGTCACTATAAAGATTCATTGAAGATTCATCTAGAATTACAGTCTCCTCAGCTCACCTCACACCTCACTCCTCAGAAACCGGCCCAAGTCTCTGTCCTGGAACCTCTTGGCCACTGAAGCCTTCCAACAGCTGAAGAATGCCTTCGTAACCGCTCCAATCCTGGTGCACCCCAATCTAGAAATCCCATTCGTGGTCGAAGTTGACGCCTCTACTACCGGGTTTGGAGCGGAACTATCCCAGTGGCAGGGTGAGCCTCCTTGACTCCATGCGCCTCCTATTCCAAGAAGCTGTCCCCCGGCTGAGCAGAATTACGATATTGGAAATCGTGAGCTGCTGGCGATCAAGCTCGGCTTGGAGGAATGGAGACACTGGTTGGAGGGAGCTCACCACCACTTTGAAGTCATCACAGATCACTGGAACCTGGAATATTTTAGAGAAGCCAAGCGACTCAACCCAAGACTAGCCCGTAGGGCTCTGTTTTCAGGGCTCTGGGCTTACTCCGTTCCAATGCATCCTCAGCTAGCAACCTCCTCTTTTCCCCTGGTCTGGAGAACCTTAGGAGTTCGGTGGAAGACTGGATGGAAGATGTGGACGTAGAACACAGGGATCACAATAGACACGGAGACGCTGGAGGAGAAACACTGGAGAGAATGGAGACGAGACACTGGAGTCAAGACTGGAGAAGGGTCACTGGAGATATAAGGTAGTAATCGCTAAGGCAAGGTGAGTAGTCCTCTTCACACAAATGAAACCGGACAATGAGCTGTGGTGACAATGTGTGTATAAATAGTGGCAGTGATGAGGGTGATGATGATGTGCAGGTGTGTGTAATTAGGGAATGACGTGCAGGTGGGAGCCAAGGAGGGTGATGGGAGATGTAGTGCAGACCTGTGACCGATATTTGGCGACAGCGTATCGATTCTCGTATTGCACAGAGAAGAACAACGATATATCGCCCTATCGATATTTTGTCCCACCCCTAATAAATATAATCAATAAATAATTTTAACATTTAACATTTATTAAAAAAAGATTAAATAATATTTGTTTACTTGTCATGTGACTTTTAACCAACACTTTTTATTATTATTTATTATTGGCTTGATTTTATTATTGACCTATCTTATAAATAAATAGGATACTTATAAGTAAATATGTTAGGGCAAAGAGGTTCAGCTGACAAAAAAGTTGGGGACTCCCTACATTGCATGTAAATATGAAATTATGTGAATGTGCACATTTGAATTTGTTTGACAGACAAAAGCCTTCCAGAGACAGTAATACATCATGGTTAAATTACTCACTGAGGGATAATTCAAATAATAATTAATCTGTTCGCCAGAAGCTGATTAGATATGCAATGCTGCAATGATAAGAAAACACTAAAAGTGAAATGATTTCTATAAATGCAGTGATCAAACGCTGTGGGTCTCAGTTTTCAGTGTGGCCCATGACGAGGCTGTTGTGTGTGTGCAATTCCACAAACCTGGAAGACCTTCTGAACGTATATAAGCAGTAGACTTTTATAGAAAGGAAAATTTTAAATATAGCAAAGTAGAATCAATGAATTATGAACTGACTGCCATTGTGAGAATAACATGTAATGATTACATGTAATTTATTTATTTATTTATTTATTTATATTTTTAAATAGGAAAAGATTAAAGACAATCAGGCCTGACTCAGTATAAAACTGATTTTCAGCAGGTTCCTGCTCTGCAGAACATAAATACCACATACACAACAAAACTCCTAGATAAGACAGCAACAAACACACAAACCAAGAGAATGAGCATCAGGGGGAGGCCATGAAGCCAGTGGCCAGTAATCAGTTACTACCCAGCACTGTTTGGTGTTCCTGTCTCCATCTATACTATCTATTTCCCCAGGGTTACCACATGCAGTTTAATTGGCCTTTAATTGGATACTCTTTAGGGGGGGAGGGGGGTGGTTTTATGAAACAAGGTATCAAATGTTCTTTGATCTTTAGACGTGTAAGAAGTTGTACTAACAAAAAAAAAAAAAAAAAAAAAAAAAAATACTGCAAAAATTCATCCTTAGTGCAAAAAGAGCATTTGTTAAAAACCAAGCTGCCATAATGACTTTTTTCCTACTTCAACACTGTGGAAGACATTTGTATCCACAATAGCACAACACCTTATCACTTCCATAACCTGCCCAGCAGAGGTGAACAGTAAAGTGACAAGGAGAGAGATGCAATGACATTAGCCAATCATAATGGCTGTTTAACAACAAGTCTTGAAAAACACTGCACCAAAACAGTGTTTCTGACAGAGGGTCAGAATGAGAGGATAATCATATTTTGCAAAACTTTATTAACATTACAAGTGAACAATATTTCATTAATATAAAAGCATGTAGTGACCCTACATGCCCAACTCTTTCCCTGCCATTGACGGGGCAATCCATGTTTTTACTATTATATGGTAGGTGGCGCTATTATGCATCTTTTAAAAGAGTACAGACTCTCTGGATCAAAACACAGGCGAAGAAGAAGCAGAAACAATGATAGAAGCATTGCTGACGCACATGTTAGAGAATACGATCATCAAACATTCAACAGAATATAAATCAAAACTGTCAAAACAAAAATGTTGAACCCATGAAGAGGAAACGACTGTGAGGCTTTGGGGATGTTGATAGACTCCATCTATTCTATTTGTGTTTTGATCATAACACTGGTGGGAACAAGTTAAAGATAGTGCTGTAATTGACACAATAATAGATGTTCTAAACACAAGTCATTTAATTTGTCATGTCAAACATTAAGCGAAACAATCTTTCACTGTAATCTCCCATTGCACAGGTTAAAAAAGTATTCTATGGTAAATGGAAGCTATGAAAGAAGAGAAAGTGTAACTTACTTGTGGTACAGTTTATCCTCTCACAGTCTAGATAGGGAAGAATAAAGGACATGTAAATTCTGCCTTCAAAGTAACATCTGCAGACATAGAAGCACATAGCCCACTTCTCTGGGGACAGACACACAAGAACACCAATGACCCTGATGCTCATGCATGCCATTCACCCAAATATACTCCAGTGACATTGAACTCTAACTGGAAACATTCTCCGAACAATACCTCTGAATGGGAATATTGCCCTCTTTTCATTAATTTTTTTAATTGGCACTTTCCACAAATAGGGTACAAAATATTATGTCTGGGGTGTTCACAGTTCAACATCATCTTCCTCTCCAGAGCCCACTCTCCAACGCTGCTATCGACATCTGATCCTCACCCAGAGTGTCGAATAACATGCTGGGTCCCTCGTGAGAAGGACCCGCGCCATCACCCGGCAGCTCGACGGCACGTGACACGCTAGCGGAGCGGGAGGTCGGTGGGGATTGGCTCAGTGGAAACACTCTCACTTACCCCTTTTCCACCAAAAAAGAACTGGTTCGAAAATGGTGCTGGTTCAAAGTTGGTTCAACTTGCAAACCTTCTCAGAACCTGTTTGTTTTTCCACTGACTAGAGAGCCCAGCGAACAACGTCGTTACGTCACTGTGTACGTTGCCATACGTCTTAGTTTTCGCAAAACTTCATGCATAACAATTACAATGGCGGACTACATCATCTTTCTGCAAATGTTTCTCCTGGCTTTGCGATCCTATATTGGGGTCAGAAGAAGACGTTTAGAACACATTTGTGCTGCTCGTCTGGATTACTATAGACGGAGGTTACGTTCGAGAAGAAGTTCGACAATAACCCCGCCCCCAGCCCCCAACGTAAGCATGACGTGGTAAAAGAACGGTTCTAGTTGCGACTGCACTGTCGACATGATCATGTTCTCGCAGAGAGTATATGAACCATCCACGAACACCATCTCAGCATGCTCTCAGCCTAATAGGCCCTTTCACCGGCACGAGAGATCTACTCTGTTGCATACTCTTTTTCTTGAATGCTGCTTTGGTGACTGGAAAGAGTGATCGCTGTTCGCAACCACTTGGCTCCGAAGTAAAAATCTGAATGAGTGAGCTGCTGGTCAGCTTATATACCTGTATGTACAGGGGAGTGGCTTGGCATGCAAATCTCACTCGCCAATTCCATTGGCCGTTTTTCTACTACTCAGAGATGATTGGGGCTCCCAGGTGACACTCCATTTGTCAGTCATCGACATAACATTTAATGTGACAAATAGATAGGGAACTGCTGTTGTACATTATGTTTTATTTATAAGTCACCTTGGATAAGTGAATAAATATACATTTTATATCTTCTTGTTCATGTCAGATACATTTATACTGGGCCAGGGGGTCACCTTGAAGCCAGAACTTTCCTGTTGCTTCAATATAAAATAGTTGAAGAGTGGTCTTTCCCTTTCTTGTTTATTGCATCCTAGTGCACCATATTCATGGAAAGTTCCAAGTGATTTAGCATAATATTATATGCATAGTACATAATATTACTATGCATGTTCTATAGAGCATCATATCATTGGTCAGGCTGTGACAACTGGATGGTAAACTTGCCAGAGCTAAAAACAGTAAGTTTTATTGCAGGCAGTTGATGAATTAGTTGTAGTTGAACTTTTTTGGACTGAAATAGAGATTGCTTAAATGTTTACTGAATTCCCTGAATAAAAAGTAGGGAGGAATGTTTCTCAACAAGTTTCCATTGAAATCAGTATGTCAGTTTTTAGGTACAGATTTATTGAGATATTTCATCCAAGTTTACCAGAAACGGGTCTCAGCCTATAGTGTACCATCAACCTCAGCAGAGAAGTGGCTGCACACAGTCAAAGACCAGAGCTGGCTCATCATGTGAGGAAATGCTCTTACTAAACTGACACAGTAAAACGTTTCATTTAATACTCAAACTCAATTCACTGGGACAGTCAGCCAGGTGAATTGTAGACTCAGTCTATATATCAGGGATAATTCACCCAAATTTTGAAATTCTCTCATCATTTACTCACCCTAATGCCATCCCCTATGTACAGTCCTGGTCAGAATTATTGGAACCCTTGGTAAATATGAACAAAGAAGCCTTTGAAAATGAATCTGCATTGTTAATCCATTGTTAAACCTCCTTTTGCCCGGATAACAGCTCTGAGTCCCGATGAACACCTGACAAGAGATCAGAGACAATTCCTCTATACAGAATCTCTCCAGATCCTTCAAATTCCCAAGTCCAAGTCCTTTTCAGTTTTCAATATGGTTCAGGTCAAGGGACTAGGGTGGACATGGCAGAAGCTTCATTTTGTGCTCAGTGACCCATTTTTGTGTTGATTTTGATATTTGTTTTGGATAATTATCCTGATTGAAGATAAACCATGGCCCATTATTTATCTGTTGGTCTTTAATAGAATCCATGATGCCATGTATCTGAACAAGATGTCCAGGACCTCCAGCAGAAAAATAGACCCAGCAGTAAATAAAAGAATCCAGCAGTATATTTAATCATGCACATGGGGTACTTTTGTCTCCCTATTTGCACCAAACCCACCTTGAGTTTTTGCTGCCGAAAAGCTCTATGTTTAGTTTAATCTGACCACAAAAACCAGTCCCATTTGAAGTTCCAGTAGTGTCTGGCAACTGAATATGCTGGAGTTTGTTTTTGGGATGAGAGCAGATGATTTTTCTTCCCTCCCAAACAACATGTGGTGATTTAGGTGCTATTGACCCCAAGACTCATCTATTTTCTGCAATTCTCCAGCTGTGATCCTTGGAGAGTCTTTGGCCACTCAAACTCTCCTCCTTGCCGTGCATTAAGACAATAGTCTATATTGACTATTCCTCTTCCTCTTTGGTTGTACTCATTGTGATGGGTGACTAAGGGAATGTGTTTCCTCATATTTATACTCCTGTGAAACAAGAAGTCATTGCTGGACAATTTTATGTTTCTAGTCACACTGGTGTGCTAAAAAATGTTAATATGAAGGGGAATATATTTGGGGCTTGAATAACCAAACACAGCGATCATGACGGTAATCCATACGACCCCAGTGGATGAATCAATGTCTTCTGAAGTGACACAATATGTGTGTGTGAAAATGTTTTACTATAAATCATTGCTTTATCATTGACCTGAATCCTATAGAAAACTGAAGAGGAGAGTGCATTAACATAGACTTAGACACAGATTCTGTATGGAGGAATGATCTCTGATCTCTTGTCAGGTGTTCTCCAAACTCATCAGGCATTATTGGAGAAAACTCAGAGCTGTTACCTTGGTAAAAGGATGTTGCAAAAAAGTATGGAATATAAGTTACCATTAATTGTGGCCAATGTGTATTAGAGAAAAACATTTATTTCATAAAGAGATTTTCCCCAACCCATTTACATTGTTTTACTTCAGTGAAAGGTTTGATTGTTGTGAATTTTTTTAATAAAAAGTCAAAAGGATTAATAATGCAGATTTATTTTCACAGGTTTCTTTGTTCACATTTA
The DNA here is from genome assembly GCA_022828995.1 of Vimba vimba. NCBI lineage: Eukaryota > Metazoa > Chordata > Actinopteri > Cypriniformes > Leuciscidae > Vimba > Vimba vimba. The sequence goes on along the minus strand of CM040834.1, from coordinate 1,976,098 downwards.
CCAAGGGTGGCAAATAATTCTGACCACGACTATATATCTTGACATTCTGAATTTCCCCCCTCAGAATTGTGAGATAAAAATGGATAGAAAAGACAATAAACTTAGTGATCTAATAATGTAATACCTATGATAATATATTTATTTCACTGATCTATAATACATCTAGTGATTTAGCTGTATACTTGCAGAATGAAGCTGACATCCCAGTGCAGAACTATGAATGCAAACAGCCATGTAGGTCACAGCGTAGAGGCTACAGCACAGGTATAAATCAGCCTTTAGACATGGCTAAATCATGTGGAAAACTTTTGATCTCTAAAGTTCACAGCTTTCCCCTGTGAATATATTACTCAAAGCAAAACTGAAAGGGCACTGCTCTGAGAAACGGGTGGTTTTCTGATAGGAAAGGCAACAAAGAGGGCTGCTATCCAACACAGAGCATTCTCCTTTAACACAGAGCACAGCTGAGGTGTTCGAGTGTGTATGGAGAGCTGCAGACTCTGAGCATTGAAGGGTTCTTCATGTCCACCTTAATGACAACAGTGTGTGTGTGTGTGTGTGTGTGTGTGTGTGTGTGTGTGTGTGTGTGTGTGTGTGTGTGTGTGTGTGTGTGTGTGTGATGCTGCAAGTCGTGTGTGCATGAAAGCACAGAGAAAAATGAAAGATAAGTTCTGGTTAAGTTTGTGTGTATTTGGTCACCGTTGTGTGATAGGATGCGTATAGCATTGATACCTAGATTAACTGTGAGTCGGACACGACTTGTCTCCAGCTCCAGACGCAGTGTGTCTGTAGAGTCTCGAGAAGTGGTTGCCATGAGAACGCCGTATGCCCGCTGGGATCGGAACCGTAGTGACACATCTTCAGCCTCTGTATGCATAGCTACAGATAACTGGACCTTCATGAACTTACTGCCATCGTAACTGAGGATGGTGGAATCTGTGGATGAGAGGTACTGTAATGTCATTGACCACAAATAGTTTTTTCCCTTAATATAAAATAAATAATCGACATATATTTCCCTTAATATAAAATAAAAAATTATAGCTTTTTTTCAGATAAAAAAAGACAAATAATTTATCGGTCCACAATGGAAGCGAAAATGCTGCATGCAGACTATTGACATGTGGAGTCATATGTGGAAAAGGGTTGGACACCCCTGAAAAATGTGTTGGATATGTTCATGCTCATGACTGTTCACAGTGCTTTAACTAATGTTAACAGATGCAACTTATGATCTTAAAAATGTATCAATGTAACAGTGATTGGATGGGTAATGTTTATGTGCTGAAATCAGATGATCAGATTATTTCAGATTTCCTAGGACAGTTTACAGTACATGGTGGCACAGTACGGGATAAGATTAATCTTATCAATTCCATGAAATTGATAAATGTTGCAAACAAATCTTACCACCCACAACCAAATGCCATTCAACTTGTGTCAGCAAAATTAATGTGCAGCAATTTGTAAAAACAGACACATGGATACAAATGTTTTCTTTTTTCTCTTGTATTAGTTATAATTGCATGCATCAAGGAATATGTGCATTTGTGGATCAAGTGGAATGCCCGGAATAATTAATGTTTTTTCTGTTGATTCAACTGGATTTTGAGACATTTGTCTGATGTTTTATCAAACTTGTCTTACCCTGAGACATAGAATAGATAAAGTTACTGTTTGCCATACAAATGCTAAGTGATGGTACTTTCTGCTTCATGTCATGGCCACATTAACACCTCAGGTTGTTCTGTAAATTATTCACAAATGATGATACACAAATAGAAATGTTTTTACAAACATGCCTGTATTTATACAAACTGCTGCACATTTATGTAATTCTGAATGTCATAGACAGGGAAGTGCATTTGATTGTGGAGAGTAAGGTAGTGTCAGGGTTATGTTTAGGTCTGTTTAGTTTGTTCCCAGTCATTATTAGTTTCTGTGGTTTCCAATTATGTTATGCACCTGTTTCTAGTTATGTTGATTATTCTGTGTATTTAAAGGAACAGGCCGACTTTTTGGGACTTTAGCTTATTCACCGTATCCCCCAGAGTTAGATAAGTCCATACATACCCTTTTCATCTCCGTGCGTGCCGTAACTCTGTCTAACGCACCCACCGCTAGCCTAGCTTAGCACAAAGACTGGAGGTAAACGGCTCCAGCGAGCATACTGCTCCCAATAGTTGGGATTTATACAGTCACAGTGTGTACAAATAACAAGGTCACATGAGACACAGCCATCTTCTAACCGTATACATACTGGGAACTATATTCTCAGAAGGCGAAGCACTGCTACTTCTGCGGAGTGATTTATTCCAACTCTGAGCGAACTCTCTGCTCCTCACCACGGGGCTTCTCAGGCGCTGCGAGCAAATCACTCCGCCCAAGTAGCAGTGCTTTGCCCTCTGAGAATATAGTTCCCAGTATGTATACGGTTAGAAGATGGCTGTGTCTCATGTGACCTTGTTATTTGTACACGCTGTGACTATACGAATCACAACATGTAAATAGGAAAATGTTGGCTTTATTTTGTAACTTATTGGGAGCAGAATGCTAGCTGGAGCCGTTTACCTCCAGTCTTTGTGCTAAGCTAGGCTAGCGGTGGGTGCGTCAGACAGAGTTACGGCACACATGGAGATGAGAAGGGTATGTATGGACTTATCTAACTCTGGGGGATACGGTGAATAAGATAAAATCCCAAAAAGTCGCTGTTCCATTTGTTCAGTGTCGCCAATCTATTTTATTAAAAACGTTTTTAAAAACATTATCCTGTGTCATGGGATTTACTACAACCAGAGTAAGAGACTAATTTCATCCCATTGGCATAGTGGCTTCAATGACACAAGAGAGATAAAAGTGTTCGGAGCATGGAGATCCAGATCCGGAAATGGAAAATCAAAAACTTGACAGGAACACACAAAACATCCTTTACCTAATAAACATGACCAACCATGACCAAGTGATCGGATACTAGGACATCATCGAAAATATATATCCTTATTACAGATAAGTGGTTCCAATTGACAAATGTTGAAAATGTGTAATTTAATTAAGGTTGGAATACCAACTGCATATCAATAAAAAAAAAAATGTTGGAAAAGGAAACCGAAGACAAACTTAAAAAATAAGAAAATGTAACAAGAAATCTCCGTCTAATGAAGCAGTATTACAAAACTAAGTTTCTTCAATATATAATAAGAAATAATAAGTATTAGGCATTTAAAACAAGCACCAGCCTCACCTCTCTCACAGGAGCGACCAAGATAGCCCGTCCCAGAGCAGTCACACACATAACGGTTCCATCCTTCCCTGCAGATTCCATTGTTTTGGCAGGGGTTACTGAGACACTGCTTGGGTGCCTCTTTACTGCAGGAGGGCTTTACGCCTGCTGCTTTCTGCACCTCAGCTAAGCGGCGGATATCTTTGCTCTGACCATTGATGAATAGGTCACGAATGCAGCCGACATAACCATAATTGAGCAGAGCGGTCCACACCTCAGTGGGAAACACCATATCAGCTGTATTTTCAGGCAGTCCTCCTAGATACAGGTTATCATCCAGGTCAAGAATCTCACTGTCTCCTGGTGCTTGGTATGGTGTGCGAATTGCGTTGATAGAGATAGTACCTGCAATTCAACAAAGCCAGAGAAAAATGTGAGACTGTGCAAAGAAAATCCTGTTATGTAGAGCATCAGTAAGACAAGTCAAGTCACCTTTATTTATATAGCACTTTTTACAATAGAGATTGTTTCAAAGCAGCTTTATAGTGATAACAGGAAAATAATGCAACAAAGATTGTTTCGGCTGTACAGCAGATCTAGAAGAAAATAGTGTCATTGTCCAGCTTAAGTAAGTTCAGTGATGGTTCAGTTCTGTTACAAAAAAAGATATTCATTTAGTTAATTTATCTATACAGGCACTCTGGAGAAAACGTCTCGGTTACTAACGTAACCTCGGTTCCCTGAGATAACAGGAACGAGTGATGCGTCTGCTAGACACTACGGGGAAAACTCCTTTTTCTCAGATTATTGAAGCCTTTAATTCTATAATCACAGTGCTACTGCACAGCCATAACAGTGCAGTGATCTGCGCACGCTTATTGGCTGAGCAGTGGGAATTGCATGAACCTATGGTGATGCAGCGTATCTGCGCCAATCGGGGCGCATCCTGCCGAACCGAGTGCAGAGCCCGGCAAGGGGGAATCTGCCAGTATAAACAGCTCGCCTCGCCATAGGATTCAGGTTAATTCGACTGAAGCGATGAACGGCAAGTCGTGTAGCACCATGCCTCTGGTGGAGTGTGCTCTGATGCCGATGGGGCATTGAGGCCTATCAAAGCGTAAGTCAATGCAAAGGCGTCCACTATCCAGCGGGACAATCTCTGCTTTGTGACCGGAAGCCCCTTGGTGCGGCCACTGAAGCAAACGAAGAGCTGCTCTAAATGCCGAAACAGGGCAGAGCACTTTATATATACTCTTAGGGACCGGACAGGGCAGAGTAAGTGTAATTGTCGCTGATCTTCCGAAGCGGAAAAAGCAGAGAGTGAAATAACTTGTGCTCTGAATGGAATAGAGAGCAAATTGCCCACTCACTTGACTGATGCTGACGCTAGCAGGAGTGCGGTCTTAAGCAAAAGTGGCCGTAGCTCGGCTGACTGTAGCGGCTCAAAGGGGAGCCCTTTGAGAGCCCTAAGGACCATCGATAGGTCCCAAGAGGGTAAGGTAAGAGGACGAGGCGGGTCGAGTCTCCTTGCCCCTTTCAAGAACCGAACAACCAGGTTGCGTCTACCCAGCGATTGGCAGGCCACAGGAGCGGGGTATGCTGCTATGGCTTCCACATAGACTTTGAGCATGGAGGGGGTGCTACCCGCATCCATTGGCTCCTGTAGGAAGGAAAGCACCAGCAGTTCTTCACATGAAATAGGGTCTTGGTTCCGGACTGAACACCAGTCAGAGAAAATAGACCACTTAAGGGCATAGAGGCGTCTATGGACGGGGCTCTAGCTTCAGAGATAGTATTCAGGACTCTCGCTGGTAGGTCCGTAAGTTCCTGTTGCGGGGCCATATATAGAGGGCCCACAGCTTGGGTTGGAGATGCCAGATTGTCCAGAGTTGCGTTCAGTTGGTGTTCACAGTCGGTGTTTAAAATCTGCTGCAGTCGATCATTGAGAGAGAGAGAACGTTGGAGAACGAGAGGAGAAGTCGCTTTCTTTAGAGAAAGCAGTCCGTGAACGCAGCAAGGGGAGACTCGTGCTCTCGTAATGAGACCGTCAGTCTTCATTGAACACGGCTTGCGGGGGCGGGCGCGGCAAGTGACACAAGAATATGCTCTATGAGTCTCATCTGATAGGAAATCCCCTTGCTGCATGGAGAATGAGACACGTGGGGAATAGCCACAGGGGAGCGGTGATACAGCTGCAGCAGTGTCGAGTCAGTAGTCTGCTTTAAATGCAGAGCAAGATTCAGCTCCATCCGCTGCTGGGGCTCTTCCAACGGCGAGAAGGATTCTTTTAGCCAGAGATGAAGGTCGTCGCTGAAGGAGAATAAATCTGAATCCTATGGCGAGATGAGCTGCTTATACTGGCAGATTCCCCCTTGGCGGGCTCTGCACTCGGTTCGGCAGGATGCGCCCCGATTGGCTCGCGCTGATACGCCGCATCACCATAGGTTCATGCAGTTCCCACTGCTCAGCTAATAAGTGCGCACAGATCACTGCACTGTTATGGCTGTGCAGTAGCACTGCGATTATAGAATTAAAGGCTATTGAATAAAAGGAGTTTTCCCCCATAGCGTCTAGCAGACGCAATATGAGTAAACGTTTCGAAAGGGAACAGTGATGTCATCGTCCAGCTCAGTTCAGTTCTCTTATAATGGTGTAAATGCAGGCAGATCAATAATATTGTTGAATATTATCTGGTAAGGGAACCTTCCTGTAAGTACATCTTTATTCTTATTATTCTTGCAAATATTTAAATATTCATGAAAAAAACACTGTCACTCTTATCTCTCTCAGAGTGTGAGGCCAGGGTAACAAATCAGTTTATGTAATTACCAGCTCTCAGGATGGAGTGGAAAACACAGCTGGAGGCCAAATCTAATTTTCAGCTTGATATCGCAAGGCATTTTGGCCAGGAACACTTGCTAACAATAAGCAAATAAAAAACAAGCTGCTGTTCAGCTGTTGTGTTGTGTAGCAGAATTAGGTGAGACAAAAGGGGAGTATTCTCTTTGCTCGAAGCAGACAGTGAACAAACTTTTACTGTGGTGGGGTGATGCTGCAGAGTATTCAAGGCCTTTGTCTTTGAACTGTACTTAAAAAACGATTATTCAAACCATTTTAACATTTTACTTCCATGTTTTTCTTTTTAAGCAGTATTTTCTCACATTTTTAATGTCTGCATTCTAAAAGCGTTTTTCATAAGGTTCATAAATGGAATTTCCTATTGACAAATATAAAGTAAAAATGAGTGAAATGACTACTAATTATATTCAGTATATATTAAGCATGTATAGCTGTAACATGTAAGCAGGGACGAGGCAGAGAGGGAATCCAGATGCAAGCACAAGTATTAATAGAAAAACATAAACACAAAATAATCCAGGAACAAAGCGAAAGGTAAAATCCACAAAGAGAAGCCAGGAGAACAACGACAGAAATACACAAACAGCAGTAACAACCAGCAAAACACAACTGAAGCACGGAGGTTTAAATAGACAGGCTAACAAGGGGCTAACGAGGGACAGGTGTTGGTGACTGATGTCATGGGAACTAATAAGGGTAACTATGGTGACAAACAAGGTACAAGGCAAAACAGGAACCAAACACAGGAAGTGAACACAGAAACAATGGGGAACTAAGAATTCACTTTAACATAAAAGTCCTACAAAACACAAGACAGTGCAGGGATTGTGACAATAGCATGTAGGAAGCAGAGACTAACGACAAACCATGCTTCTAACCACAGGTGAAGAGCTGTTGTTCCAACCACACAAGCTTGTGATGCTGTTTGTGAATGGTTGTTGGAACGGTAGTTTCAAGAAACACCAAATTACTCAACTACCATCGTAACAATGGAACATGTGAACACAGTTGGCTAACAATGGGAAACACACTCCTGTTAAGCAGTCATCTGATCTCATACACAAGCTCTAGTAAAATCTTACCTGATTTTCCATCCCTCCGGAAATCCACATGATACCACTCCCCATCATTCACTTTTTTGTTAACAGCCAGTGTCTTGGTTGTGCCTGATCCCATATCCAGAAGCAGGTACAAAAGACCATCCAGTATCTCAATGGCAAAGAAGTCCACCTTCAGAGTGAGAGGGCTCTTGGTTTCTTTGGTCTGTTGCTTAGGTTTGCCATGGTTAAAGAGCAGAAGTCCATTGGGCTCAGTGGTGCGAAAGTCAAAGGAAATAGAACCGGTCTTCTTAGTGTTCCATTTAAGAAGTGTGATGAAGGATTCCGGTGTCTCAAATGTGATGGGATCTAATGCGACAACATTCTCACACTTGAAGGAAACAACTCCATGGATCTTCATTTTGGGGTCGCCTTTAAAAGCCAGTCTGGACAGCTCCAGCCGAACATCATTGTTTTTATATACAACCTACAGATATATAACAATGTCAGTTGAACAGAAATAATATGAGAAACTTCTGATCTAAACTATGTTTGTAGAACCCTTACATGAATGGGTGGAAGATTGATTGATTGACTCGTGTCTTTTTCACTAAAATGAAATCATAACAATTTTGTACAATTGTGTAATTATTAAGTAAGTCCATAGCCACATTTAGAATTGTTGGGAAAAGATGGAACAGACATGCTTTTATTAAGGAAAGCTGTGATTTTATTTAAAAAAGGTTAGAGAGAAAAGTAACGCACCATGGAGCAACAGTGCTACCCATGCTATCAAGAGAGAAACTCCCATTAAAAAAAGGCTCTAAAAGCAGCCCGGGCCGAGCATCTCCACAAACTCATAGAAAATAACTAAAACAATCCAAGGTTCTTGTTTAGTACAGTTGCTAGATTAACAAATAACACCTGAACAAATTATTCCATTACAGTTTAGTAGCAATGCCTTTATGAATTTCTTCACTGAGAAAATCGAAAGCATCAGAAATACAATTGTAAATGTATAACCTTTGACAGAGTTTTATGATTCAGCCTCAGTTATCGCTTATCATTGCATCTAAACCAACATGTTTATTAGATCCAATACCCACTAAATTACTGAAAGAGTTGTTATCTGTAGCAGAAGAGCCTCTTCTCAATATTATTAACTCGTCTTTATCTCTAGGTCATGTCCCAAGACCGTTCAAGCTGGCAGTTATTAAGCCTCTCATTAACAAACCAAAATTAGATTCAAATTACAGACCCATTTCAAATTTTCCATTTATGCCTAAAATACTAGAAAAAGTTGTGTCTTCTCAATTGTGCTCTTTCTTGCAAGAAAATTATATCTATGAAAAAAAGTAAGCTTCTGACCAAGGCTGTATCTCAATACTAGCTTTACTTGATCTTAGTGCTGCGTTCAACACTATAGATCATAAAATGCTATTAAATCGAATACAAAATTACACTGGTATATAGGGACAGGCATTAAGGAGGTTTAGATCGTACCTATCAGACCGTTACCATTTTGTCTACAACCCCATTTCCAGAAACGTTGGGACATTTTGTAAAATGCAATAAAATCAAGACTCTGTGATTTGTTAATTCTCTTTAACCTTTTTTTTTTTACTGACAAAAGTACAAAGAAAAGTTTTCCAATGTTTTCACTGACCAACACAATTGTATTTTGTAAATACTAGTGCAGTGCCCGTGCAAAATCAGTTTTTGTGAGTGTTTTTAGTTATTGTTGGTTCAGTGTGTTTGAGTGCTCATTGTTACAATTACACAGCAAAAGTTCAGTGACATTTTTATTTGTGCATGGTAGAAAGCAAATACTGATACTGACATAATGACATACAATAAATATGGAAAATTGAACTACACGATTGAGGGAACAGACTACACAGTGAACTCATTGAACAATTGATGGCCGTGAAAGAGACTGTGAACGTATTGAATAGGATATGTTTAGTTGGTGAATAGCATAAGCTACTATTACACAATAGCGATAACGTTAAGCGCACCAGAATAAAATATAATATTCAGAAATAAACAGTGTAGCTGACTTACAGTTTCAGTTAACATCCACAAAACTGATAACTGATAACTGATAAAAAAATAAATAAATAAGCGCGACGATTCAGGGAGCAGGCTACACAGTGAACTCTGAGAAAATGCTACTTAAGCTCTGCTGCTCTTAAGCTTTGACTGTCTCTGGTCCTGCGCTGTGTTCACTCAGTGTGTGTGTGAGAGGGGGAGTGGCCAGCGGCTAGAGCGGCAAAAGCCAATGTGTGCAACTTGGCACTGTACTTACTCGTGCCCGTAGCAAAACACCTGTCAAGTTTGAAATCCATCGGACTAACGGTTCGAGAGATAACAGACAGACAGACGTTTCTGTAATTTATAGATAGATGAACAAATTTTCATTTTGATGACACACTCCAAAAAAGTTGGGACAGAGGCAAAATAAAAGCGAAAAGATTATTCAAGTTAGACTATGCAACTCTTTTGAAACAGTGAAAACACAATGAGCAGGTGAACTGGTAATAGTTGGGGGTATCGTGTTTGGGTGTAAAAGAGATTCTCAGTCTTTGTAAGCAAAGATGGGTCATGGCTCATCGCTTTGTGGCAAATATCATGAGAGAATTGTCAAACAATTCAAAAATCACATTTCTCAATGCAAGATTGCAAAGAATTTATGTCTTTCAGCATCTTCCATACATAATATTGTGAAAAGATTCAGGGAATCCAGAGAAATCTCAGTCTGTGTTGGGCAAGGCAGGAGACCTCTGTTGAATATGCGTGACCTTTGAGCCCTCAGATGGCATTGCATGAGAAACCATCATGCTACTCTGTTAAATACAGCTACATGTGCTCAGGAGTACTTTTAGAAAACCATTTTCACTTAACACAGTCTGATGCCGCATCAAGAAATGCCACTTGAATCTCTGTTACGCAAGGAGAAAGCTATACATCTGTTCTATGCAGAGATGCCAACGAGTTCAGATGGTCTAGAAGACAGTGGAAAGGTGTGCTGCGGTCAGATGAGTCCATGTTTAAGCTTGTTTTTGGAAAAAAAATGGACATCGAGTTCTCAGTCCCAAAGACGAAAGGGACCAACCAGATTTTGGCATCAGTGCAAATGACGTGGGTAACTTGCATTTGTGTGAAGGTACCACTGACATGAAGGCATATATTTAGATTATACAGAGTGTACTAAATTCCTTATTCATTTGGTATGGATAGCCCTTTAAATGTGTATTACACTGTTACGCACGTACAGCGCGCTGATGTGCATTCCGCCAGAGCGGTTTCAGTTTTCTCTCAGTTTCGTTTCTGCCACCATCTTCTACGTGTGGTAAATACTAAACCACATTCTACCACCTCAGTTATGGCTAATGGCTGTATAATGCTGGACATGTATATTGACACATCTTGAAGAGATAAACAGTTAACAATCTTCTGTCTCCTGTCACACTTCTTTCCGGAGTTCCGTAGTGGACTAGCCTTCCACCTAACTTCACAAAATAGAGTCCTTTACATTTGGTCCTTCGAGCCGGAGGCTATAACCACTACAGTGACATGGAGCAACAGACAACATGTTATTCTCCAGATACCACGCATCCTGCTCAAATGCAAGCCAGAGCGCGTCAGATACCTTCATATCTGCAAGCTTATGAGGTAGCCTTGCCTAAATCACTTCTGCCAGTTACTGGGCCTCACGAGACATATCAGCAGCTGAAGATGGATCATGCAGCGGCACCGTTGACCTTCAGTGGGCAGGCCGAGCACGCCTCGACTGGGGTCCAGCCGACAAGACATGAGTTATCATCTCTGCAGTATGGACGAAGTACTGCCATAGTCAGTGGGGGAAGTATAGACATGGGGCTCAGCAGCCTGGTGGAGCAGCTAGATGTTGGTAGATCTCCTTCCTCTTCTTATTACACATCTCCAGTACCACATCACCGAGATAACAGCCAGTTAGAGTGTGAGTCATCAAGTAGTGGCACTGTTTCTCCATTTTCCGAGCGAATGGAACAGGCTCAAGCTTACTCACCACCCATTGTCAGGCCAAAGGCTACTGCAGTTCCAGAGATCCCGTTACTGAATACAGAGACGCTCATTCCAGGCCTTGGAGCGCCCAGGGACACCTCCCATCAATCTGTACGGTGGCAGACATCTCCGACTACAGCTCATATAGTGTACAGCACACCCACACCGCAACCCTTTATTCAACTGCCAGCAGCAGCGTATGCGAGGCAGACAGCAGTGGCATGCAGTGCAACATCCTCTCCTGCTTCCTATAACCTTATATCATCTTTGCTGCAAACCATCACGTCATTGAAGCTGCCTACAGCCACAACAGTACACAACACTCTGGTACCACCAGTTTACCAATTGCAGATCCCTGCACATAGCCAACCAACACATGTGCCACACCCGTATCAGCAATCACCCATGGTCACAGGATATTACACACCTCAGCCCTCCATTCAGTCATCAGAACAGAACTGGCATCCTCCTCCAGTTGCATCCACTGTGCCATATCTGGCCTCACATGCACTTCCAGTATATCAGCCAGTACCTGCTGCACCTCTGCTCCAACCAGTCCCATCGCTACCAAAACTTGTGAATGACAGTGAAAGAGAGTTCACAGATCTGAAAATAGCCCTTGACAATCTGCTGAACCCCCATACTGAGCTCACAGAACATTACAAATATCGCGTGCTGATGGAGCAGTTGGTCCTTGACGAAGCTGATAGCCCAAGCATGCCGTCATCACCCTGCACCTTACACAGCAGCCATGGCAGCCCTGCAGTGCCAATACGGCCAACCCCACCAGCTTGCACAAAGTGAGGTTGCGGCTCTAATGAACTTACCAGATATCAAGGCTGGAGATTCAAAAGCATTCCAGAACTTTGCTCTTAACATTGATCTTCTGGTGGGTATGTCTCTAGAAGGACCACAAGGAAGAGAGCTTACCTGTACCGGTCATGTTGACAGGTTGCTTAGTAAACTCGCTAAACACTACAGGGATGGATTCATAGAGCACTTACAACTAAGGGGAAGACTGAATACAGACAGTCTTAATCCATATAATTTGCACAATCTTGCAGAGTGGTTGAAGGTCAAGGCCGAAGCCCAACGGCTTTCATCAAAGATGGTTCAACTCTACCACACTGAGAAGGCTCCAGCTCCACGTAGAGAGCGTCCAGCTATTATTAAGCCACAGACCCGGGCCATCTCCGTTTATCATGGTAGTAATCAGCCCAAGGAGGTTAAAGAAGTAAAGCATGTCCGAACAGAGGCTCTTCCAACCCAGCAACTAGTCCAGAGAACAAAGCGCCTGTGTTTATTCTGTCATAGTGAAGAGCACTACCTCTCTCAGTGCAATGAGATTACTGAATGCCCAACTGAGCGACTTATCAAGTGGATAAAAGAAGGTAAGAGATGCTGGAAGTGTGGATGCACCAATCACAATTGTAATGAGTGCACCTTGAGAAAACCATGCGGAGAATGTGGGGACGTGCATCCTAGAGTTCTTCATCCCATAGCACAGCAAGGCCCGAGCATTATGCTAGTTACAACCTCAAGTGACCGCATCTATGTGACACCACCTAGCCATACAGGACGGGTCTTTCTAAAGGTCACCCCCGTGTTACTGTGGAAAGGTGAGAAGTCTATACAAACCTACGCGATCCTTGATGACGGTGCACAGCGCAGCATTATTCTCCCTGCAGCAGTCTAGCAGCTAGGACTACAAGGAAAGAAGGAAGTTATGGCCCTTCGTACCATTCGTCATGATATTACCCAACTAGAGGGACAGTCTGTCCACTTTCAGCTCTCATCCCAGTCCAGACCAAAAGAGAGGTACAACCTTGCTGGTGTATTCTCTGCACCTCTCCTGACCTTGACTGAGCAGACGTACCCTAGCAAGAGACTTCAGAGGAGGTACTGTCACCTAAGGGGTATTCCTCTTCCATCATTCAGCAAGATTCAGCCCCTTCTCTTAATTGGATCTGATTACCCAGGTCTAATCACTGCAAAGGAGCCCACCAGATTAGGCCCAGATGGCGGACCAGCAGCTGTACATAAGCAGCTCGGTTGGGTTCTCCAGGGACCAGACGGCTTCTCCCGCACCAAATACCACCTCAACAGTGTTTGCTCACTTCCCTTTCATCGGTCCGAGATCCTATACTCCAAGAGGTAGAAAGGCTGTGGCAGTTGGACATTCTTCCTTACCGCAACGAGAAGCTGGTAATGCGATCACGACAGGACCAAGTAGCCATGGAACTACTGGAGAGCAGAACTCAGCGTGTGGAAGTGGATGGAATCTGGCGTTATGCTACCCCCCTTGTACGCTCTCCAAATGCACCACCATTGAAGGGTACCAGGGAGTCAGTTCTACCCAATCTCAGGGGTATGGAGAAACGCTTAAGCAGGGATCCAGAGAAGGCTAAGGTTTATGAGGCCGAGATTCAGAAGCTCTTGGATGCAGGATATGTTTTCAAGGTCCCACCAGAACTTCTACATATGGATAAGGAATCGTGGTTCATCCCACATCATCTTGTCCACCACAATGGTAAGGACAGACTAGTTTTCAACTGTTCCTTCATCCATCAAGGTCTCTCCCTCAACCAGCAGCTCCTTCCTGGCCCATGCCTTGGTGCTTCATTACTGGGGGTTCTCATTCGATTCCGACAGCATCCAGTTGCTATCAGCAGAGACATACATGCTATGTTTCATCAGGTGAGACTCCTGCCGGAGGACAAACCTCTTCTGAGGTTCATCTGGCGAAACATGCGGAAAGGAGATCAGCCTGGTATCTACCAGTGGGAAGTCTTGCCTTTCGTCTTTCTCAGTCTTTCTCAGAAACCAGAAAGACTGTATTCTGTGGACTAACTGTAGATGACCAGAGTCCGCAAATGCCCGACGCAGCTCAATTCACCTCCTGGAAAGCCTTGGTTAAGGCAACATACCAGTCCCTTTACGGGGCGGCCAACTTAGATGCAGGAACTCAGAGCCCTGATTATCGGAGCGCTGAAGTGTTTTTGTTAAGTCGGTCTCAGGTTGAGTCCTTCCCTTTAGAGTTCAAAGCCTTGAAGGCAGGCAAACCAGTGGCCCCTTCCAGTCGTCTGAACACTCTGGCACCGGAGTTTGATCAAGCATTAAGTCTAATCCGAGTTGGAGGACGGCTACGGAGATTGTAAGGCCTGAGTCCAACCGAGTCTCATCCGGCAGTTTTAGACCCCCATCATTCTGTTACCAAGCTCCTCATCCAAGACTTTGATGAACGCTTATTTCATCCCAGTCCGGACAGAGTTTTTGCTGAGCTCCGTCGTTACTACTGGGTCCTGAGAGGCAGGCAAGCAGTGAAGCAACACCAGAGGGGGTGCGTTCAATGCCAGAGGTGGAGGGCTAAGCCAACAGTACCCATTATGGCTGATCTACCCTTGGCTCGTCTACGACTTCATCAACCACCATTCTTCTCGACAGGTGTCGACTGTTTCGGGCCCTTCACTGTCAAAGTAGGCCGCCGCTCAGAAAAAAGATGGGGTGTGATCTTTAAATGTCTGACTACCCGCTGCATACACCTTGATCTCCTCAATAGCCTGGATGCCGATGCTTTCTTACTTTCCCTGAGATGTTTCATAGCACGGAGGGGTACTCCTTCAGAAATTCTCTCTGACCAAGGGACTAATTTCAGAGGTGCCGAAACAGAACTGAGAGAAGCCTTCAGGAGAATGGAACCTCAACTGCAGGAACGGCTGGCTGACCATCAGATCACTTTCAAGATGAATCCTCCTGCGGCGGCGCATTTTGGCGGCACATGGGATTGAGAGAACAAATCTGTGAAATCAGCCCTGCAGGTTGTTGTAGGAAGTCAATCCCTGCCTGAAGATGTCTTGCGCACTGTGTTAGTGGAGATAGAGGGTATCCTGAATAGTAAGCCACTGGGTTATGTCTCATCTGACATTGCAGATGTAGACCCAGTCACGCCCAACTTCCTCCTCATGGGGCGGCGGGACTCTTCGCTACCCCAAGTGGTCTACACTCCAGAACCTCTGTCTAAGCGTCGATGGCGCCATGCCCAGACTATAGTTGATTACTTTTGGGCGTATTATACCCAGCATTACCTACCTAACTTCCAGCCTCGTCTTAAGTGGCAGCGTGAGGCTCAGGATCTGACTCAGGGTACGGTGGTAATGGTGGTGGACCCACAACTGTCTCGTTTTTACTGGCCCATTGGTAGGGTGGAGAGTCTGGTTCCCAGCGAAGACGGTCATATTAGGTCAGCAAAGGTCAGAATAAAGGATCGTCTGTATCTTCGACCTGTGGCTAAGCTAGTTCAACTCCCAGCACTTCCGGACGGTGATGAAACCGATGTTAAGAACTAAGGAATTTATATCTTCTACATTTTAGCTATGCTAATCTGGGGGCGGCTATACTAAATTCCTTATTCATTTGGTATGGGTAGCCCTTTAAATGTGTATTACGCTGTTACGCACGTACAACGCGCTGATGTGCATTCCGCCAGAGCAATTTCAGTTTTCTCTCAGTTTCGTTTCTGCCGCCATCTTCTACGTGTGGTAAATACTAAACCACATTCTACCACCTCAGTTATGGCTAATGGCTGTATAATGCTGGACATGTATATTGACACATCTTGAAGAGATAAACAGTTAACAATCTTCTGTCTCCTGTCACACTTCTTGCCGGAGTTCCGTAGTGGACTAGCCTTCCACCTAACTTCACAAAATAGAGTCCTTTACACAGAGACATAAACTGCCATCAAGATGACATCTTTCCTGGGAGGCAAAACAAGGCCAGGCCTCATTCTGCACATGCTAAAACTGAATGTTTTCTAGACACTGCACCATAGAAGGAATGTGCCTGACAGGAATCAGACCTGCAGTCCAGATCTGTGTTTGATTGAACATGTATGATCCATCAGGAAAAAGAGAATTGGACAGTGATGACCACGGACTGTTGAGCAGCTGTCTTGTATCAGACAAGATTGGGCAAATATTCCACTTGCAAAACTTCAACAATTAGTTTCCTCAATTCCCAAACATTTAAAAAGTGTAATTAAAAGGAAAGGTGATGTGACACAGTGGTGAACATGCCTCTGTCCCAATTTTTTGGAGTGTGTAGCAGCCATCAAAATCAAAACTTGTTTATATTTACAAAATAAAATCAAGTTGGTCAGTGAAAACATTGGAAATATTTTCTTTGTACATTTGTCAGTTAAATAAAGGTTCGAGAGAATTAACAAATCATCGATTTTATATTTTATTGCTTTTTAAAAAATGTCCCAACTTTTCTTGAAATGGGGTTGTATTTAAAAGGGGGGAAAAAATCTAAGTTAACGTCAGTAAATTATGGAGAGCCGCAAGGCAATAACCTGTAATTAATTGTCTTCTAATAAATTCAGATAAGACTGAGGTATTACTTATTGGACCAAAAACCTGTACACAGAATCTCTTAGAATACAATTTGCATTTAGAAGAATGTACTGTTACTTTATCCTCTACAGTTGAAGACCTGGGAGTTATATTAGACAGCAACTTGTCTTTCGAAAATCATATTTCATATGTTACAAAAACAGCCTTCTTCCACCTTAGAAATGCCGCTAAGCTTGTATATGTACATTTCTGAAATACATAACTTGGACACGTCACCTTTGATAACAGATCACTCTAAATTGTAATGTAGACGCATGCAATTTCTGTAAAGATGCTTTTAAAACGATATGTAATGTGAAAAGTGCTATACAAAAAAATGTGATATTATGGTGAGCTTGTATTTTTAAATGTGGTAGTCTTTCAACCACAATTGACTCACTGACAATATTGTGTTTGAATACTGGCATAATGGGCTAAAATAAACAAACAATACAATGACATTACATGCATGCATGATAGACATGCAATCAGCTAACATGTTTTTTTAGGCCCTCCTCTTTAGGATATATGAATATAGACAGAGAACCATCTAACTGTCCCATAAAGAGAAGCTTAATTCAGTGTGTTGCGTTTGTATTCTGGGCTCATCTGCTTGGTTGTATATAGTATACATCAATAAGGAGAAGATAAAATAAAAAAAAGAATAAAATAAGAAAATAAAATATTAATGTGGCTTTCACCTTTCAATGCCATGAATGCAAAAAGCAAACTCCAAAAAGCACCATATATGTAAAATAATAAATTTAAATGTAATCTGCTTTACACGTGAGTTGAGGTTTATGAACCAAAGTGCAGTCTTTTATTTAAATAAGAAAAACAAAATTCAGAAAAGACAAAAAGGAAACGACTAAATCTAGACTTGACTGTAAAGTGGGTTGATATTTACTGTGGGAGAGGTTAAAGAGAACCTCAATGCTCCTCCTACAGTGAATTCATGTTCAATCCTATCCATAATGAGCACTGTAGTTAACAAGGTCAATTGCTTACAAAACATGTAATGGTTAATTAAAGGCTCTTTGAACCTGTTTTGCTCTGCAAACAAAGTTTAGGCTATTTATCTCTTGAAAATGAATGAATCTATCACCATAATAAAGCTCTATAAAGCTTCATCTGCACTGATATATTGTAGTAGGTATTTTACCTCCCTCAGACAACCCATAAAGTTGTTGCTAACAGGTGATCCAGGCAAGTCGGCTGTACCAGGACTTCCTCCAACATAGAAAAAGTCATCAGAGCCAAGCATAGCGTAGTCCTCTTGAGTATATCCTGTGGTGGTCAGGATTCCATCCACAGATATTGTTACCTAAAGAACAAACCACAGGAAAATTAAATACAGGTACCACTTTGTTACTGTCTGAATTTTGGTTTCTTCAGTCACTAAGATGCACTGAACACTGCATAATGACACAATGGAGAACACACCAGTGGTCAGATGATCGTAAGCCCTATAGAAACACACCAATTCATTGGCTGATGGTGCTGAAGGGTCACATAAGGAGCTGCATAACCTGTCACCATCACCTCTGATTTTCTTATCTTCAGTGCACTATAGTTTCAGCCCCTTTTGTCTAGCCACTCGCCTAAAGTTGATTATTCCCTTTTTGAGTGACAAGGTGGCATTTCTGAAGTGTCTGCCTTAATGAAAATGCATCATTGTCCTGTTTGGGGGTTTGTCATGCGGAGGCCATGTTGGAAGGATATGGATTTCCACACTTCAAGATCTTGAGCAATCATGAGCTTCGGACAATGCTTTCACTGTGGGAGACTATCAGGCCACATTCTAGACACCTAGCTATGAGGTGCAGAAGTGGAAGAGTAAAGGAGGGCGTACACTGTGCGAGTTCTGACACTCAGGAGGTCATGAGCCATTGCACACGTTACGAGTCAGTTATCCTGATAATCGCGTCAAAGCAGCTGGTACACGGCGGGACTGTACTGCACAGCGAACCGGTAGCAATCACATGAGCTAATCACAGAGACTGGAGCTTTCAGTGTTGCTGCTATAGTTTCGGATAGAAAAAAGAAAAGAATAAAAAGACGAATGTGAAAATAATTGGGTGAAAAGCAGAGAACAACACAGCTATCCTTTCAACAAAACAACTACAAAGTGTAGCCTATATATCAATGTCAGTGTCAGTGTGTGTGTGTGTCAGTGTATGCGCACACTGTAGGGTTATAGCAACTACTGGGCTATAATAATAATCATAGATCTAGCCTATGTGACGTGGTTGTGTATGATTTGGCAATAGGGAACAGCCTATTCACTGGTCAAACTTTTTAAACATGTTTGAAAATTATCGGGAGGCCTGGAGTTGCTCGTAACGTACTCGGCTCAGCTCGTAATTGCTCTCACACACTGCGAGCCGCGACCATACAAGCATCAATGATTTCCAGGCGATTTTTCCCTCGTAAGACAGAAAAAAATCACACCGTGTACGCCGGCTTAAAGGAGCAAGCACATGGAGATTTGAAGCTTTCTCTCTCTACCTGTCCTAGCTCACATCGCTCAATGAAACAGCAGATGGCAGATGCACCTGTAATGTAGGCCAGTAAGAGCTGTGCGTGTAAACCTCACTCCCCTGGCCTCAAGAGGCGCACTAGCAACTGATGCTAGAGACTGTTAGTATGCCCACCTCCCATGCCAGAGACACCGGTTCGAATCCTGCTTGGTGTGGGTCAGGTAGAACTGGGTACATTTGGTGCTGTGACCTGGATGGGAGTGAAGTTTAAAGTGGTAAGAGTGCAATGGAAGCAAGCTAGTAAGAGCTTTTCATGTAAACCTCACTCCCTTGGCCTCAAGAGACACTAGAGACTGTAGTCTTTAGCGTCCTTGTTCGTGCCCGCCTCCCATGCCGGTTCCAATCCTGCTCGGAGCAGGTCGAGTAGGAGCGGTCACACACCCTCACTGTGAGAGAGAGACAAGCTAGCGCTTCCTCTGTGCATTTACCCTGGCCTTTCTCACAGCATCTCACTGGAGGTGTTTCCCTCCATTCATTGTTGGTTTGAGTTTGCCACTGAACCACCATTGTTAAGGAAGTTCAGTTTCCCCTTACACAGAGCCCCAAATGCTCTTGTGCAAAACGTGGCCTCTGTCCCCATGCACATGCCAAGTGTTCTAAAATCAAACAGAGGACACTGTTACAAACTCTACACATCGACCCCCCTATAGCATAGACAAGGGCTGTTGTAGAAATCTAGAAGCTACACCCATAAGGAGTTATGTAACAGCACCCTTTTAAGTGCATACTTGGGTCCATCGCCTTAAATTGTTCTGCAAGGTACACAAACCTATGCAGCAATGGTGAGTATGACCAGCAACGCAGTGTCTTGTTCCCACTCAGGGAACCAGGGTTACATTCAGTGACCTAGATTACAAAAGTAACCTTTTGTAGGAACTCAGAGGTGCCTCCAGTTCAGAAGGCACCTCTGAATTTCAAAGGGGTAATTCCTACATTCTGGCAGCACAGCGTTGGGATACTGTCCTCAGATATTTACAAGACCTGGGTCTGGGAGTGAACTGGGACAGATGCGTTTCCTGGATCTAGAGCTAGATTCAGTGGAAATGTCACCGGTTTGTGTCAGATCATTGCTGCAATGAATGGAGATACTCATGTGCCTGCCATTCAAGCCTCTTTCATTTGTATCAGACAAGTTCTTTTCTCATAAGACAACTCTGTTGTTAGCTTTAGCCTAGTTTGAGAGACTAGGCTATTTGCATGCATCATTGTTATTTCTATTTGCATGGATTTTGCACCAGTCCTTTTCATTTCCCTTGTTTGAGCCAGAGGAACAGGAAAGACTTTAATATCCTATGTTGACCGTATTGATCAATGGTGCACGTCTGAGCAGCTTTTTTCGTGGTCATAAGAGAGTAGCTGCAGACACTTTCACACTGGCTATTGGATGTGATTTCCAAAGCTTATGATGTGTACGGGCTGCTTTCGTCTCAGGGTATCCAGACACATTCAACTCAGCGTGGGTCCTTGCTAAAGCCTCTCTTTTCAGGACTTGGTCTTGTCTTCAAATTTTTGTCAGGTTTTCTAACCCGGATAAGGGTTTGGCTTTGTCTTTCTGAGAAGTTTTTAAATGTACTGCCTGTTAGTGTGCAGCATCTTCTTACAACACAGACTTGAGTATTTACATTTACGGTTTGCATGGCACGACAGCGCATCATTTCCACTGTATCATTATGGTTTGTAAACCCTGCAGAAAATTTTAGATGATGGACCCAAGTATGCACCCAAGGGCGCTGTTACGTAACTCCTTATGGGCAGATCTTCAGCGCCATCAGCCAATGAATTGGTGTGATTCTATAGGGCTTCTGACCTTGTGACCACTAACATGTTCTCCATTGTACAGCGTCTCATTCCCACCCTGGGAACCAGGGTTACATTCAGGAACCTAGAACTTTTTATTTTCCTTTTCCTTTATTTTCTTTAGACTAAAACACATTTGTGTGTCTCTTTTCTTTAATTTATTGCATGACTTTGAAGGCTTAATTTACTTGAATACAATTAGGTGTTGATGTATTAAACAAACAACAGCATTAGTATCGCCCCATTACAACTTAAAATTAATTGACAGACACAAAAATGGTGTTAGTAACTAAGATAGTCTTGCAAGGATATTTAATTGTAAGTAAATTAAAAGAAAACCATGCAACAGTGTTAAAAATGAAAGCACACTATTTTTAGTAGTGCCACAATTTAGTCAAGAAATCAAAATCTCATGCAGTTTAATGCACATTAATTATAAACAGTTATTGTGAATTTTATGTATATACAGAGCATATATTAAAATATGACAAGTATAAACATTTAAAAATTGTGGCACATGGAGGGGCTAGAGTAAAAGTTAGCCAAAGACAAATAGATTATGCCTGACTTTATCAGTACAGCATTTTCAATGAAGACCATGCAGAATGGGAGGGAATAGAGATGACTGTGGCAGTCAGGACATGTTTCAAACCACTGGGTTTAACATTAACCAAGGGTGATCCTTCTGTAAATGGGGGGATTGGGGGGGGGGGAGTACCAACCAGTTCAAAGAATGTTTATAAATAAAGAAAAGAAAAAGAAAGCACACAAAACACCCAAAAAGACAAACAATTTGAATAATATCTACAGAACAATGTAGTTTCTTTACCATGGCATATCCAATGCCTGAATGCTTTGTGGAATAAGAGGGGAAAGGAAATAAAAAAAAACTGTGAATAAAATGATACTAAAAAAATAAACATGATGATTATCAATGTTGGAAATTAGTTTGTTAAACATTAAAAGGAACGTTTAGTAGAATGACACATTCCATGATTGACGTTAGTTTTACAAAGCATATTAGTAGCTGCATAAAATCAAACAAAATAAATGATATGCAGTGACACTTTAATTCGATGGTCCCCTTTAGACATTCTACTAACAATAAGTAACTTCGCAACTACATGTCAACTAACTCTTATAGGAATTATTTCTATGGTAATGTCACTTTGTGTTACGAGATCTTGACTGAATCATTGGTCTGTTTGGCTCCTTCGAAGCTCGTGTAGCTCTATTACCTGACGCAAATTCCGTGTTACTTTCACATCATGCCATTCATTGTCATTAAATTTCCCATTGACCAGCTCCACCAGAGCTTCAAATGCCCCGGAACCCAAATTTATGACGAGAGATACCGCCCCGTTTATCAGCGCCAGGTTGACATAGTCAGAGGATTTTCCTGTGTGCAGCAACAGTCCATTTCTCTGAAGAGTTTTGAACGACAGTGTGATTTCTTCGCTGCTGCCTTGGATCGGGTTCAGAGAAAGGTCGTAGCAGAAGTATTCTGAACCTTTGAATGTCGCCACATATTCTTCTTCTATTCCTGAAAACAAAGAAGAAAATGATGGGTTAAAAACCTGACAAGGATGTTGTGGCAAGGGGGTCGTGGTTATGCGAAGTCTACAGTGGGGGATCAAGTGCGGAGATAAGCAGAGATAACAAGGTCAAGTGAATGATGGCTAACACCTGTCTCAACACCTTGTACTGGAGCAGTTTGTCGCTCGGCTACCTTGAGGTACGACCGAGTGGGTGCAGTGCCACCACCCGGCGTCATTGGATCAGGCCATCCAGCTTGCTGAGGACCATCTGGTGGCGTGCCCCGGGGTCGGCGAGCTCTTTGTTAATCTCTTTCTCTACCCTCTCCTTCTCTCTCTCACCCAACCCCCGTAACCAGGTCGCGAAGCAACGTGGAGCTGCCACTTCATCTCCACCTTTTCCCACTCTCCGCCAGTCTCTTTGCCATACTTCTGTAGCTGGGGCGGCGAGAAGGCCTGGGCCAATCTGCGGGGACCCTGTGGGTTGCCCCTGATCAAACCGGGCAGTCCCAAATACCTTAGAGTATTAAGGAGGGTACATATCAGGCTTTGGTGGATTCAGGCTGTAACCAAACCTCCTTTCATCAAAGCCTGATGCAACAGAGGGCATTGGATATGAGCCGCAAGGTTAAGGTGAGGTGCGTACATGGGGAAGTGGTAGATTGTCCTTCAGTAACTGTCAATATTCAATTTAGGGGAGAAAAGCATAGAGTTAAGGTGGTGGTTAATCCCCACCTTAGGCGTCCACTAATTTTGGGTACAGATTGGCCAGCATTTACACAATTATTGGGAATTTTGTGTGCAGGTGCCTCTTGGAGGACAGGGCTAGGGACGGGAGATGCTGTGGCTCAGGCTGGGGAAGCTGTTCCGGGACCATCACAGACAGACAGAGAGGAAATGAGAACAAGAGAGGAGCTAATGTTGAGTTTTAGGTTAGATGAGTTAGATGATTTTCCTCTCGAGCAGTCTTGTGATGAAATGCTCAAAAATGCATATGCCTGGGTCTGCTCCATCGACGGACAGCTAATTTAGCCTGATGAGCCACTGTCCTATGCCTATTTTCCTATTATAAAAGACAGGTTGTATCAGGTGGCCAAAGACAACCACTGGATTTAACAAAAGGATATTGGCAGATCCCATTATCACCATTATCCAAAGAAAAAAACAGGCTTCACTATGCCGTTCAGATTCCATCAATTTATTACTCTTCCTTGTTCGAGGCTCCCGCTACTTCCAGCCAAATAGATTGTATGGCGCTTATGCTGAAACATCTATGTGCTGTCCTGAGATCACTGAGGGTGGCTGGCCTCACGGCGAATCTACGGAAGTGTGCAAGTGGGTGTGTGGAGATACAGTATCTGGGCCTTTTTTGGGACATGGGCAGGCCCCAAATTGACAAGTCTGCTGCGATTGCACCTGCCCTAGTCCCAATACCAAAAAAGTAGGTGAGACAGTTCCTGGGGCCGACGGGGTATTATAGGAGGTTTATTCCTAACTATTTGGAGCTCACCAGCCTGCAGACTGATCTCACTAAAAAGGAAGCACCAGATCCAGTCCAGTGGACGGAGCTGCGCCAACAGGCCCTAACCAAAGTAAAGGCTGCCCTGTGTAGCAGGCCGCTCTTACACTCTCCTAAATTTGATCTCTCTTTTTTGTTGCAGACAGACGCGCCGGACAGGGGGCTCGGTGCAGAGGAGCAGCCAGTGCTGTATTCAAGTAGAAAGCTCTCAAACAGAGAGACTAGATACAGCACCATTGAAAAAGAGTGTTTGGCCATTCGTTGGGCCGTCCTCACCCTCCGTTATTACCTCCTGGGACGGGAATTCACTCTGGGTACAACGGGTACCACGCGGCCCTCCAGTGGCTCCACTGCATGAAGGATACCAACACACGGATCACCGTTGGTATTCAGCTTTACAGTCCACAGGCTGGGGGTGCAGATGGCTGTAGCTGACTTCCTCTCTAGAAATGAGGGGGAGGGGCTGCAGGCCGGATAGCTCCCCAGCATGAGTCGGGCAGTGGGGGTATCTGGCGAGGGGGGTTGTACATTTGCAACATTTATCAAGTTCATGGATAATTGTGCATGCGTTCGTTAATCAAGTTTAAGTTCAGTTTATTTCTAAAGCACATTTAAAAACATCCACAGGCTGACCAAAGTGCTCTACAATAAAAGTATAAGTTCACACAATAAATAAGCAACATACAGTTAAAATCACCATAAGAA
Organism: Vimba vimba; assembly: GCA_022828995.1. Classification (NCBI taxonomy): domain Eukaryota; kingdom Metazoa; phylum Chordata; class Actinopteri; order Cypriniformes; family Leuciscidae; genus Vimba; species Vimba vimba. The sequence goes on along the minus strand of CM040834.1, from coordinate 1,951,446 downwards.
CCAGACAGAACTACACATTAAAAGCCAGGGAAAAAAGATGAATTTTAAAACAGGATTTGAAATCAGTTTTCTAATGTTCAGTTTTCATCACGGTTCTAAAGTGATTAGGACTAATTGAGATTTCCTCATAGTGGCATTGTGGCTTCAATGACACAAGAGAGATAAAAGTGTACAGAGCATGGATGTCAGGATCTGGAAATGGAAAATCAAAAACTTGACAGAAACACATACAATTTCCTGTCCCAAATAAACATGACCAACCAAAGAGATTGGATACTGACTATGACATCATCGGCAATCTATATCCTTATTACAGATAAGTGGTTCCAATCTACAAATGCTGGAAAACTGAATATCAATTTTAAAAAAAAAATTGTAATAGGAAACCGAAGACAAACTCTGATAGAATAAACACTTATAAAAAGCTACAACAATGCAACAAGAAACCTCCATCTAATGAAATCATATTACAATACAAAGTTTCTTCAATATACACCGATCAGGCATAACATTATAACCACCTTCCTAATATTGTGTTGGGCCCCCTTTTGCTGCCAAAACAGCCCTGACCCGTGTCCAGGCATGGACTCCTCTAGACCTCTGAAGGTGTGCTGTGGTATCTGGCACCAAGTCCTTTAAGCTGCGAGGTGAGGCCTCCATGGATCGGACTTGTTTGTTCAGCACATTCAACAGATGCTCGATTGGATTGAGATCTGGGGAATATTTAGGCCAAGTCAACACCTCAAACTCATTGTTGTGCTCCGTAAACCATTTCTGAACCATTTTTTGCGTTATCCTGCTGAAAGAGGCCACAGCCACCAGGCAATACAGTTTAGATGAAAGGGTGTACATGGTCTGCAACAATGCTTAGGTCATTAGTACATGTCAAAGTAACATCCACATGGATGGCAGGACCCAAGGTTTCCCGGCAGGACCCAAGGTTTCCCAGCAGAACATTGCCCAAAGCATCACACTGCCTCCACCGGCTTGCCTTCTTCCCATAGTGCATCCTGGTACCATGTGTTCCCCAGGTAAGTGATGCACACGTACCCGGCCATCCATGTGATGTAAAAGAAAACATGATTCATCAGACCAGGCCACCTTCCTCCAATGCTACATGGTCCAGTTCTGATGCTCATGTGCCCACTGTTGGCGCTTTTGGTGGTGGACGGAGTCAGCATGGGCACCCTGACTTGTCTGCAGCTAGGCAGCCCCATACGCAACAAACTGTGATGCAACATCTATCAGAACCAGATGTTTGCAGAACTTCTTGAGCAATTTGAGCTACAGTAGCTCGTCTGTTGTATTGGACCACACGGGCCAGCCTTCCCTCCCCACATGCATCAATGAGCCATGGCCGCCCATGACCCTGTCACCAGTTCACCTTTGTTCCTTCCTTGGAGCACTTTTGATAGATACTGAGTACTGACCACTACAGATCGGGAACACCACACAAGAGCTGCAGTTTTGGAGATGCTCTGACCCAGTCGTCTAGCCATCACAATTTGGCCCCTGTCAAACTCGCTCAAATCCTTATGCTTGCCTCTAACACATCCACTTTGACAAAATGTTCACTTGCTGCCTAATATATCCCACCCACTAACAGGTGCCATGATGAAGAGATAATCAGTGTTATTCATTTCACCTGTCAGTTGCCATAATTTTATGCCTGATCGGTGTATGTGACCCGTGCTGGAAAATGTCACATAGCCCTCTCACCAATAAATATGGCTCAAATGTTAGAACTATGTCTATTGGGAACTTCCTAATTAACAATAACCTTGTAAGAGGCACATTTCATAATTTACTTAATTTCCATTAATCACAAAACCCAAATATTCAGATACCACCTAATAGTGTCAGTTTAGTGTTTTGTAGTTAGAATTTGGAAGAAATTACAGACTGAAGTTACAAATACTGTGGTCCTATAATCTAAAATGTAAATATTCATCTCAATGCAAAGTGCACACATTCTGTGAAAATGACCATACACGTTTTCTTTCTCCACAGAAAAAAAATAAAAATAACAAGAATGTGAACTGAACAATAAACATAAATTTACTAAACTGGAACTCTTTTGATTCTTGAATCTTTTTTTTTTTTTTTTATAAATGAAATCACAATTCACATCAACACAAATCACATTTAAACCCCAATAAACCCAAAGTAATGGATTCTACCCAGCTGAGATTGTAGTTTTTTTGTTGGCGCACTATGTTGGAGCTCTTTTTAATTTGAAACCACATTGAGTACTCACAGATCCAGGGAAAACGCGATTCCAGGAAATCGATTCTAATCCCAAACCAGGAAGCATAAAGAAGAGAACAGCAGCAACCTTGATCCGTCCAGCGACGATGATGAACTTGTCTAGATGAACTCCTCCGTCCATGAGTGAATCCCGATTTGCAGCACGCAACACGCATCCGCTTTGATATCTCCTCGTCCGATCACTCTGTCTTCAAAGTACATTTCTCAATCACTTTAGATCACTTTTCAGTTCAATCCATTTCTCAAAGTAAAGTTAAATCCCTTCTCGAACTCAAAGTTTACAGCAACAAGTGTCTCTGTCTCTTGCAATAGAATTCAACTTTACTACTCCTCACTAGACTCTCTACTGACCCCAGGCTGTTTACAATATCTAAATCACCCTGCCCCTTGAACTCAAGGGGTCACCATGAGAACACCACATTTGTTAAACAGATTTCCAATAAAACAAAATAAAAATACATTTTCTGTAATTTCCCCCTACATTTCAACAGTATCAAAACTTTGCATACATTAAACGAATATGAATCACTTTGAAAATGACTTACAATAAAATAAATAAAAATGTGAATCCACATTCCAATAGTCACACACAGTTGCTCACTTCAAGAGCTTCAATATAGAAATAAAATCCCATAAAGACCTTATATAAAAATAAAACCTTAAACTTGAAAGGGCTCTACAGTCGATTTTGGGGTTTTCACAAAAATGAGTTCATTAAGCTCTCGTCTAGTGATCTCAATGCTCCAATTAGCAATTAAACATCTAAAAGTATTTTTATTTGTGTGTTTTCTGAGAGGAGTACCTTTCCTTTGTCCATGCAAAACGATCTTACTCGCCCAATGACAGATCTGAAGCATGCTCTCAAAGACGCCTCAGACAGCAAGTGATCCCTATATATACATATACACAGAATTACAGTATTTCAAAATATCTGTCTTGGCGAGTATTCACGCAAACATTATCTGTTATGTCTTATGTGAACTGTTGGGGAAAAATATCTGATGTGTAACATTATTTTAGATTATTTCAGATCAGTAGGTCTGAATATATAGGCTGTCTGTTTCATTAATGTTAATCAAACAATTGTGGTATCATGGGAAAAAAGTTGAATATATATTTTTCCAATAGATATAGGAAATATTTGGTTTTGACTTGGTGTGTGCCAAATTTGGTGTTGTTACCAGGGATTAGTTGCTGGGTGATTTTGTTTTGGAACCTTCAGAAAACTTTAACTCGATTTGTCTCAAAATTGACTTTGGCTGACTCTATCGACTTCAAACAGGTGCAGCTCAGTCATTTTTTTGTCTGATTCCAAACAATCATACATCATTTTGAAGTTTTTTTAATAGAGAATGTGAAAATAACAATAATACATTTTAGAAAATTTGCTCAATGCGACTCATTTGCCAGCACAGGTCACATATAATAAGAAATAAGAAGTATTAGGCCTCACCTCTCTCACAGGAGCGACCAAGATAGCCCGTCCCAGAGCAGTCACACACATAACGGTTCCATCCTTCCCTGCAGATTCCATTGTTTTGGCAGGGGTTACTGAGACACTGCTTGGGTGCCTCTTTACTGCAGGAGGGCTTTACGCCTGCTGCTTTCTGCACCTCAGCTAAGCGGCGGATATCTTTGCTCTGACCATTGATGAATAGGTCACGAATGCAGCCGACATAGCCATAATTGAGCAGAGCGGTCCACACCTCAGTGGGAAACACCATATCAGCTTTATTTTCAGGCAGTCCTCCTAGATACAGGTTATCATCCAGGTCAAGAATCTCACTGTCTCCTGGTGCTTGGTATGTTGTTTCCGTTGCAATTCCGTTGATAGAGATAGTACCTGCAATTCAACAAAGCCAGAGAAAAATTTGAGACGGTGGAAAGAAGATCCTGTTATGTAGAGAATGACTTAAAGCATCAGTAAGACAAGTCAAGTCAAGTCAACCTTCATTTATATAGCGCTTTTTACAATACAGATTGTTTCAAAACAGCTTTACAGTGATAACAGGAAAATAATGCAACAAAGTTGGTTTCTGCTGTACAGCAGATCTAGAAGAAAATAGTGTCATAGTCCAGCTTAAGTAAGCTTAGTGATGATTCATTTGGCTTGCTGTCTGCAGTGGAGGGGCTTGAGGTAGCAGCTTCAACTCGAACACTAATGCTTGGATGATGAGTATGGTAGCAAGATGCCTAAATTATGTTGGTGAAGTTGGGGAGGTGGAGGGACGCCAGAACAGCTGATGCCAGAGCAAGGTGAGCGGCTGCTTATCTGCTCCGGCAGTTAATTGACAGATTAGACGGGTTCACTCCTCCCGAAATTTCGTTATGAACTTCACTTAATTGAGTTAATTTCTATATATATAGCCGCTCTGGAGAAAACACTGATGTCATCGTCTAGCTCAGTTCAGTTCTCATATAATGGTGTCAATGCAGGCAGATCAATAATATTGTTGAATATTATCTGGTAACATTTTCTGTAAATACGTTTATTCTTAGTATTCTTGCAAATTTTTAAATACTCATGACAAACAACACTGTCACTCATATCTCGCTCACAGTGTAAGGCCAGGGTTTCAAAACAGTTTATGTAATTACCAGCTCTCAGGATGGAGTGGAAAACACAGCTGGAGGCCAAATCTAATTTTCAGCTTGACATCGCATGGCAAAATGGCCAGGAACACATGTCAACAATAAGCAAACCAAAAACAAGCTTCCTTCAGATGTTGTGTTGTGGCACTGTGTTGCAGATCAGTGAATCAGGTGAGACAAAAGGGGAGTATTCTAAAGACGCTTTACTTTTTGCTTGCTGCAGACAAAGCAGACAGTAAACAAAATGTTACTGTGGTGGGGTGATGCTGCAGAGTATACAAGGCCTGGAAGATCTTAATTTCACTGTGCAAATTTGTGTATTCAAACAGTAGAGAAAGTTTGTCTCTGAACTAGGGGTGTAAATATTAATCGATTCGTATCGATGCATCGATTATACAGCCGACGATTCGATGCATCGATGCGTCCGCAAGAGTATCGATTAATGTGTTTATTTTGACGCCTGTCTGTTCGCCTGTCTATTTTTAGCATCCGCTCCGACATATGCGTACAACCTAATCCTAAGCTGCGGGTGGCGCTAACCTCATTATTGTCTTCTACTTCGCACCGCTTCACACGCGTTACTTACGTTTCACAGTCTATCTATGTTCACACACATATTGAGTCTGACTTTCAAGATCGATGGAACCGTCAGAGCGAGCTGGCAATGAAAGTGAAATGTTAAACACTCCAGTCGGCGTCAAGTCATGGGTGTGGAAGTATTTTGGCTTCAGGAAAACAGATGGAGCAGTGGTAAGAGATGTTGCCGTTTGTCTGATTGCTCTTTATTGTAACGCCCGTTTCACACATACTCCGTTTGCAGAGCGTATGCGGTGCGTATTTTCTGCTGTACCCATGTTAACAGGTTAGAGCTTTCACACTGCACGCGGGAGCAATGCGTATACAGCAGCGCAGAGATCGTTTCCACACCGAGTCTATTTCTGCTCTGCTGCACGCGCTTAATTAAAGTGACAGCGCATGTTTCGTGGTCAAAATGAACACAGATCGACCTGAAAATGTAGTAATTTAACCATAAATGCGTTTAATTAAATAAAATGTAGTAATCTCACCATAAATGTATTTAATTTAATTCTACTATTTTTCACAGTCATCTTTTGTACTTTAAGACCGGGGTAAAGCAAGGAAAACTACAATTTACCTCAACAAGGAGACATAATGAACAACATTTTTCTTATTCGTGGAGGTGGAAAAACAAGTTATTTGTGGCATGCAAGATTTATTGTATTACAATTTAAATGCAAAAGAAAAGGCATGAGAGTCGGCTGTTTTTGTCCATTTCAAGTTTTAATTTAAAATGTTTGATTTTAATATAAGTAGGCTACATGGTTAAATATTTGACCACTTGCTTGAGCAACTTAATATAAGTAGAAGTAATGCATGGAATAATAGCCCTACATTGTTTAAATTGTGTTTAAAAGTGCATACGTCCGTTAAAGAGTGTATATGTGTACAGAGAATCGCAATGCTGACAACTTTTTTTTAATAAAAGTTGCTACATAACTTCTGGATTTGAAATGCAAATAGTGAGTATGTGTTTGTGGTACAGCCGTGGATCAGTTACGCACTGCAAACGCAGCATATGTGAAAGCACTATAGCGCGAGCTGCTCCTGCACCGCACACACACTGCAACTCGGAGTGTGTGTGAAACGGGCGTAACTGTAGATGCAGTAACAATGCGATGCAGTGCATTGAGCACAACTGCTATAGTGTAACGTACACATTATGTGAATAGAATACGGTTTCTGTATTCTCAATAAAAGGCAAATTATTTATTATTTTTGTTGATTTATTTGAAACTTAATAGATATCATGTAAAAATATCTAGTATTGAATCGTATCGAATCGTATCGTATCGCGGGGAATTCTGAAGTATCGAAAATAATCGAATCGTTGGCTTAAGAAATCGGTATCGTATCGAATCGTCATGAAGGCTCTGATTTACACCCCTACTCTGAACTGTTTTTAATAACAGCTTATTCAAATTTTTACATTTTACTTCCATGTTTCTTTGTAAGCAGTATTTTTTCTTGTGATTTTTGTGGTCTGCATTCTAAAAAAAAAAAAACATTTAAAGTTCAATGATGGAAATTCCTTTTGACAAATATAAAGTAAAATGCTAACTAACGACAAACCATGCTTCTAACCACAGGTGAAGAGATGTTGTTCCAACCACACAAGCTTGAGATGCTGTTTGTGAATGGTTGTTGGAACGGTAGTTTCAAGAAACACCAAATTACTCAACTACCATCGTAACAATGGAACATGTGAACACAGTTGGCTAACAATGGGAAACACACTCCTGTTAAGCAGTCATCTGATCTCATACACAAGCTCTAGTAAAATCTTACCTGATTTTCCATCCCTCCGGAAATCCACATGATACCACTCCCCATCATTCACTTTTTTGTTAACAGCCAGTGTCTTGGTTGTGCCTGATCCCATATCCAGAAGCAGGTACAAAAGACCATCCAGTATCTCAATGGCAAAGAAGTCCACCTTCAGTGTGAGAGGGCTCTTGGTTTCTTTGGTCTGTTGCTTAGGTTTGCCATGGTTAAAGAGCAGAAGTCCATTGGGCTCAGTGGTGCGAAAGTCAAAGGAAATAGAACCGGTCTTCTTAGTGTTCCATTTAAGAAGTGTGATGAAGGATTCCGGTGTCTCAAATGTGATGGGATCTAATGGGACAACATTCTCACACTTGAAGGAAACAACTCCATGGATCTTCATTTTGGGGTCGCCTTTAAAAGCCAGTCTGGACAGCTCCAGCCGAACGTCATTGTTTTTATATACAACCTACAGATATATAACAATGTCAGTTGAAGAGAAATAATCTGAGAAATCTCTGATCTAATCTGTGTTTGCAGAACCCTTACATGAATGGGTGGAAAGACTGATTGATTGACAGCACACAGTTGGCCCTATCATTTTTTGCTAGTTTCAGCCCAACGCAGTTATCATTTTCACGTCCTGCACCTTGTTGTTTAAATAGCAAATGCATTTGCACCCATCTGTGTGCCCATGGGCTGCTGATCTGAAAAGGAGGTGTGTACAGGTGCATTGTTGGTGCCTTGCTATTTTGAGGCAACTGAAATAGACTGCGCCACTGACCAACAAAAACCTGCGTCAATGGTGCAGTATTTTATTTATTTTTTTGTTATTTAAATGGCGCATTAGTAATATGCACCTATAGGAGGGTGCACAATGCACGTACACTCTGCTTATTATACAGCAGCACACAAACATGCCAAATATTAAAAAATATTGTCTTTTCACTTAGATTTTCACTTAGACCAAGATTTTATTAGTCGGTTAGTCGCAGAAAAAAAACTACACAGGAAGTGGCGAAATCACGCAGGCTGTAACGGACAGATTGTTAACTTCAGGAAATCCAATAATTCGCCTATCATTCATCGACCACAAATATGACTTATATCTTAAAACATGTAAGTAGTAGCAACTTCTAAGTCTACTCTCTCTAATGTTAACCTAGATAAAAAAAAATTTAGTTGAGGGCAGCCCTACTGTAATGGTCATCAGCTGGAGTGCCCTTGAGAGCCACCTGAGGGCACTCCACATCAGACTATCATTATTCACTCACAACTACATTTCCCATAATTCACTGTCCGGACTCATCATCCCTGATTATCACATTCACCTGCGTCTCATTATATTGTTTAGTTCACCCCATATGAGCCTGGTTCACCTCATCATTCCCTGTGAAGTCTTGTACGTTATTCCACTGCATTTCTGAGCGTTTCCTTTGTTGTCATTGTTCCTGGTTCTTGATCTCTGCCCGTGTCCTGGTTTTCCCGTTCCTGCCTCACCTTCTGGATTTGTCTGTTTGTTTGGATTGCCTGCCTGTGTATGACCTTTGCCTGGATTCTGATTACGATTTAGATTTACTTTAATAAACTGCATTTGGATCCTCAACCTTCTCCGTGTCTCGGAGCAGTTCATAACAGAAGACTTCGCCAACATGGATCCAGCAGTGAGACTTATGCGTCTCCGACAAGGAGACCGCAGTCTAGAGGACTTTATCAACCTGGCTCAGTTCACAAACATGGATGAGTTATGCCTCATGATTTTTTTTAGGGGGGGGGGGGGGTATCTGAGCCACTCAGTTCAGTCATGCCATTGCACGACCCTAATTGGTCCCTCGGTTTATACATCAAACTTGCATTGCAACTGAGTGGCTCAGCTGTTACTGTGGATGTTGTGGAGGAGGAACACAAAAGCCACGCTGTACCCACCATTCCAGAGTCTAGTCCCGTCACGACTGCTGTTCCAGAGCCTGAGCTTCTTCACGTCAGTCTTGCCGAGCCTGAGCTTCTTCACGTCACGTCTGCCGATCCAGAGACTGTTCACGTCACGTCCGCCGATCTAGAGACTGTTCACATCATGTCTGCCGATCCAGAGGCTGTTCACGTCACGTCTGCCGATCCAGAGACTCTTTGCGTCACGTCTGCCGATCCAGAGACTGTTCACATCACGTCTGCCGATCCAGAGACTCTTTGCGTCACGTCTGCCGATCCAGAGACTGTTCACATCACGTCTGCCGATCCAGAGACTGTTCACATCACGTCTACCGATCCAGAGACCGTTCGCGTCACATCTGCCGATCCAGAGTCTGTTCCTTGATAGGACCATGGAGGCCGCGCCGCCATGGTTCCCCGAACTGCCTGGTCCACCCTGGCCGCCTACACAGCCTGCTCCGCCCTGGCCGCCTGCATAGCCGGTTCCACCCTAGCCTTCCGTCCTGCCGCAGTCTCCAGGCCCTCTTCCGCTCCCTCTTCCCGGGGGGGGGGTTCTTATTAGCCACGCCCCTTGTTATCTTGTTTAGCTTGTTTGCCTTTGTATTTAAACCTCTGTGCTTCAGTTGTTGTTTGTCGGTCGTTGCAGCTGTTGCTTGTTTCTGTTTGCTGTTAACTTTTCCTTGTTCCTGTCCTGAGTTCCAGTTCTGAGTCCCGGTTCTGTTGTTTGCCCTGGATTACCTGTTTGTTTCATTAAAGTAGTGCTTGCATGTGGATTCTCTCTCTGCTTCATTCCTGCCTCATTGTTACACCTACTATTTAGTATATCTGCTTTACACGTGAGTTGAGGTTGGTGAACCAAAGTGCAGTCTTTTATAAGAAAAACAAAAATTCAGAAAAGACAAAAAGTAAAAGACTAAAACTAGACTTGACTGTAAAGTGGGTTGATATTTGCTGTGGGAGAGGTTAAAGAGAACCTCAATGCTCCTCCTACAGTGAATTCCAACCCTATCCATAATGAGCACTGTAGTTAACAAGGTCAATTGCTTACAAAACTTGTAATGGTTAATTAAAGGCTCTTTGAACCTGTTTTATTCTGCAAACACAATTTAGGACTTAACAGAACAACAGAATAAAATAACAACAGAAGCTTCTATAAAGCTCTATAAAGCTTCATCTGCACTGATATATTGTAGTAGGTATTTTACCTCCCTCAGACAACCCATAAAGTTGTTGCTAACAGGTGATCCAGGCAAGTCGGCTGTACCAGGACTTCCTCCAACATAGAAAAAGTCATCAGAGCCAAGCATAGCGTAGTCCTCTTGAGTATATTCTTTGGTGGTCGATATTCCGTCCACAGATATTGTTACCTAAAGAACAAACCACAGGAAAATTAAATACAGGTACCACTTTGCTACTGTCTGAATTTTGGTTTCTTCAGTCACTAAAATGCACTGAACACTGCATAATGACACAATGGAGAACACACCAGTGGTCAGATGATCGTAAGCCCTATAGAAACACACCAATTCATTGGCTGATGGTGCTGAAGTGCCACCCATAAGGAGCTGCATAACCTGTCACCATCACCTCTGATTTTCTTATCTTCAGTGCACTATAGTTTAAGCCCCTTTTGTCTAGCCACTCGCCTAAAGTTGATTATTCCCTTTTTGAGTGACAAGGTGGCATTTCTGAAGTGTCTGCCTTAATGAAAATGCATCATTGTCCTGTTTGGGGGTTTGTCATGCGGAGGCCATGTTGGAAGGATATGGATTTCCACATTTCAAGATCTTGAGCAATCATGAGCTTCAGACAATGCTTTCACTGTGGGAGACTATCAGGCCACATTCTAGTCACCTAGCTATGAGGTGCAGAAGTGGAAGAGTAAAGGAGGGCGTACACTGTGCGAGTTCTGACACTCGGGAGGTTGTGAGCCATTGCACACATTACGAGTCAGTTATCCTGATAATCATGTCAAAGCAGCTGGTACGTCTGAACTGCACGGCGAGCTGGTGGAAATCACGTGAGCTTTCGCGGTACACACGGAGACTGGAGCTTTCAATGTTGCTGCTATAGCTTCGGATAGAAAAGAATAAAAAGATGAGTGTGCAAATGATTTGCTGAAAAGCAGAGAACAACACAGCTATCCTTCAAACAAAACAACTAGAGAGTGTGAATATATGTGTTTGTCAGTGTGTGTGTATGCGCACACTGTAGGGTTGCAGCAACTACTGGGCTATAATAATAATCATAGATCTAGGCTATGTGACATGGTTGTGTATGATTTGGCAATAGAGAACAGCCTATTCACTGGCCAAAATCGGGTCGACTACACAAACTTTTTAAACATGTTTGAAAATTATCTGGAGGTCGTGAGATGCTCATAACATACTCGGCTAGAATCGTATTCCTCTCACACACTGGGGGCCGCGACCATACGAGCATCAACGTTTTCCACACAATTTCTGCCAGGGGGAAAAAAAACGCCTGCCAGCTTGTACGACAGCAAAAATCGCACAGTGTACGTCCAGCTTAAAGGAGCAAGCACATGGAGATTTGAAGCTTTCTCTCTCTACCTGTCCTATCTCACACCGCTCAGTGAAACAGCAGATGTTCCAGATGCACTTGTAATGTAGGCCAGAAAGAGCTGTGCGTGTAATCCTCACTTCCCTGGCCTCAAGAGGCGCACTAGAGACTGCTGACGCCTTTAGCGTCCTTGTTAGCGTGCCTGCCTCCCATGCTGGAGACACCGGTTCGAAGTAGGACCGGTTACATTTGGTGTCGTGACCTGGATGGGAGTGAAGTTTAGGGGGGTGAGAGAGTAATGGAAGCAAGCTAGTAAGAGCTGTACGTGTAAACCTCACTCCCTTGGCCTCAGGAGCACGCTAGAGGCTGCCGCCTTTGGCTTGCATCCTGGGGAATGCTTAACATGCCAAGTGTTCTAAAATCAAACAGAGGACACTGTTACAAGCTCTACACATTGTTCCCCCTATAGTATACACTAGGGCTGGTGTAGAAATCTAGAAGCTACACCCATAAGGAGTTATGTAACAGCACCCTTTTAAGTGCATACTTGGGTCCATCGCCTCAAATTGTTCTGCAAGTTACACAAACCTATGCAGCAATGGTGAGTATGACCAGCAACGCAGTGTCTTGTTCCCACTTAGGGAACCAGGGTTACATTCAGTAACCTAGATTACAAAAGTAACCTTTTTTTAGGAACTCAGAGGTGCCTCCAGTTCAGAAGGCACCTCTGAATTTCAAAGGGGTAATTCCCACATTCTGGCAGCACAGCATTGGGATACTGTCCTCAGATAATTACAAGACCTGGGTCTGGGAGTGAACTGGGACAGATGCGTTTCCTGGATCTAGAGCTAGATTCAGTGGAAATGTCACCGGTTTGTGTCAGATCATTGCTGCAATGAATGGAGATACTCATGTGCCTGCCATTCAAGCCTCTTTCATTTGTATGAGACAAGTTCTTTTCTCTTAAGACAGCTCTGTTGTTAGCTTTGACCTTGTTTGAGAGAGTAGGCTATTTGCATGCATCATTGTTAGTTCAATGTTTATGGATTTTGCACCAGGCCTGTCAAAAGTTATTTTCTGCAGTCCTTTTCACTTCCCCTGTTTGAGACAGATGAACAGGAAATACTTTAATGGCCTATGTTGACCGTATGGATCAATGGTGCACGTCTGAGCAGCTTTTTTTGGTGGCCCTAAGAGAGGAGCTGCAGAGACTTTCACATTGGCTATTGGATGCGATTTCCAAAGCTTATGAGGTGTACGGGCTGCTTTCGTCTCAGGGTATCTAGGCACATTCTACTCAGCGTGGGCCCTTGCTAAAGCCTCTCTTTTCAGGACTTTTGTATGGTGGCAGGTTGGTCTTCTCTACAAGTTTTTGTCAGGTTTTATAACCCGGATAAAGGTTTGGCTCCCACTGCACACGTTTTGTCTTTCTGAGAAGTATTTAAATGTATTTCCTAGTATTGCCTAGTGTTAGTGTGCAGCATCTTCTATACCACACAGACTTGACTATTTACATTCACGGCTTGCATGGCATGAAAGTATATCATTTCCACTGCATCATTATGGTTTGTGAACCTTGCAGAAAATATAGGACAATGGACCAAGAATGCACTTAAAAGGGTGCTGTTATGTAACCAGGGATGTGATTGTGCGAGTGAAAAAAGCAAGAATTCTTTTTAAAGACCCACCGTGAAGCATTTTTTGTTTTTTAAAACACCTGAATCGGCCATTTACTGCATGGACTACCAGGAACTGTGACGAGTGACACATGGAAATATATTTAACAGCTATAATTTATTTCTAGTAATACAAAACAGGATGTCTTAACAACTTTAGGGAAAATGTAAGGGGGATAAGTGCTATTCTGTAGTTCTGTAAATAAAACAACTGTGCTTCCAATACCGATCAATCTTATTCAGTAAATACAATTCCACTCAAACTTCTACAATAGGAATAGGCTACATAAAAAAATAATTTAAAAAAGTGTTTGGGGAAACTGCACATCATATTCTGGCTACACAGATAAAACAACCTAAGAACCATTTATGAATTATATTAATGCTTTTTACGTATTAGAAAATGAAGACTACACATAATCTTATCAGCAGGTTGATTAAATTATATTAACTGGAATAAACTGTATACAGAAAGGGAGTAGAGAACGTGACAGATCGAGCCCAATCTTCACGAGTTCATGCTTTGCGTGCTCTTTATACACATAAATGACCTTTTTATGTGCATCCAATAAGCACTTTTTAGCATACAGATATGACACGCAATTTGTGTGTGCATATGATTAGAAATATACACACCCAGCCAATTCTACACAGCGGGTAAATTTTGCAAACCAGATGCACATAAAAGATTACTTTTGCATATAAAGAGCACGCCAAATAAAAGCGCTCGTGCAGTGCCAGGAGCGATGGTGAGGCTGTCCATAACTTGAGTCTAGCGTGAGTTTAAACACTCAAAAAACTCCCGCTAAAATCACGGAACCACAGTGATTCTATAAGGCTTCTGACCTTGTGACCACTGACATGTTCTCTATTGCACAGCGTTTCGTTCCCACTCTGGAAACCAGGGTTACATCCAGGAACATTTTTCCTTTATTTTCTTCAGACTAAAACCTTTTTTTTCCCCTTTAATTTATTGCATGCTTATATATGCACAAGGTATATGTGTGAAGACTTAATTTACTTGAAAATAATTAGGTGTTGATGTATTAAACAACTTAAAATGAATTGACAGACACAAAAAGGGTTTTAGTAACTTAGATAGTCTTGTTAGGATATTTAATTGTAAGTAAATTAAAAGAAAACCATGCAACAGGGTTAACACTCAAAATGCACTCTATTTTTAGCAGTGCCACAATTTAGTCAAGAAATCAAAATCTCATGCAGTTTTCTTTTTTGTGCATTCACATTAATTATAGTCAGATATTGTGTGGATTTTATGTGTATACAGAGCATATATTAAAATATGACAACTAAACATTTAAAAAATGTGGCACATGGAGGGGCTAGAGTATAAAAAAATAGTAAGCCAAAGACAAATAGATTATGGGTGACTTTATCAGCACAGCATGATATGATTTCAATGCAGACCATGCAGAATGGGAGGGAATAGAGCTGACTGTGGCAGTCAGGACATGTTTCAAACTACTGCTGTGTAAAGGGTGATCCTTCTAATGGTGGTAACTTGAAAGTGAACTAGACAAGGAAATAGGAGAAAAGACTAAATGAAGAAGATTGAATAGAAAAATCAAAAATGGAAAAAAGTACCAACCAGTTAAAAGGATGTTTACAAATAAAGAAAACACACAGCACACCCAAAAAAACAAACAATTTAAATAATATCTACATGACAATGTAGTTTCTTTACCATAGCATATCCAATGCCTGAGTGCTTTGTGGAATAAGAGGGGAAAGGAAATAAAAAACTGTGAATAAAATAACAAATGATACTCAAAAATTTGTTTGTTAAACATTAAAGAAACGTTTAGTAGAATGACATACTCCATGATTGACGTTAGTTTTACAAAGCATATTAGTAGCTGCATAAAATCAAACAAAATAAATGATATGCAATGACACTTTAATTTGATGGTCCCCTTTCAACATTCTACTAACAATAAGTAACTTCGCAACTACATGTCAACTAACTCTTATAGGAATTATTTCAATGGCAATGTCACTTTGTGTTATGAGATCTTGACTGAATCATTGGTCTGTTTGGCTCCTTCGAAGCTCCTGTAGCTCTATTACCTGACGCAAATTCCGTGTTACTTTCACATCATGCCATTCATTGTCATTAAATTTCCCATTGACCAGCTCCACCAGAGCTTCAAACGTCCCGGAACCCAAATTTATGACGAGAGATACCGCCCCGTTTATCAGCGCCAGGTTGACATAGTCAGCGGATTTTCCTGTTTGAAGTAACAGTCCATTTATCTGAAGTGTTTTGAATGACAGTGTGATTTCTTCGCTGCTGCCATGGATCGGGTTCAGAGAAAGGTCGTAGCAGAAGTATTCTGAACCTCTGAATGTCGCCACAAATTCTTCTTCTATTCCTGAAAACAAAGATGAAAATGATGGGTTAAAAACCAGACAAGTGTGGAGACGAGCAGTGATATGGAGGTCAAGTGAATGATGGCTAACACCTTTCTTAACACCTGTCTCTATTCCTAGTGATTAGCGGAAACCAAACGCAAACCAAACACCTGGGATGGGAGAGAGAGACCTGAGTTACATTGTTAGACTTTTAATTTTTTATGTACAAGGCAGAGTGCCTGACTGAGTTTATTTTCTGCTTGATTTTGAGTTGATAAAAGACTTGGATAACTTGCCACCCTGACTTCTTCATCATTGCTATCTTTGAACCTTTTACACTGGTTCCGAAACCAGGGACAAAGAAGTCAGCACGCCTTGGACGCAGCCCCCACCGTCGCCCCCATCCCGCTGGTGAAAATGGGTCCGCCAGACAACCCAGAGGCATTTGTGTACCAGCGGAGGTGTGTGGCTGGGTGCCCCTGATCCCGCTGCTGTCCGGGAAAGCACAGGTTTATGGCTTATGATGATATGAAGCGGGCCATTCTTCAACGCATCGGCCACTCACCTGGCTAGGTGACAGCGGCCGACCATTCCTGATGGCCAAACAACTCCGGGACGCTTACCGAAAGTGGCTGATGGCCCAGACTCGGGTGGTACTGGAGCTCGGCTACCTTGAGGAACGCCCTGCCCGGTGTCGCTGGATCAGGCCATCCAGCTGGCTGAGGATCATCTGGTGGTGTGCCCCAGGGTCGGCAAGCCCCTTTTTAATCTCTCTCTCTCTCTATCCTCTTCTTCTCTCTCTTGCCCCACCTCCGTTACCAGTTTGATCTAGGACACGGGGCGTGGCGTCGGAGCCGATGCTTCATTTCCACCTTTTCCTACTCTCCGCCAGTCTCTTTGCCATACTTCTTCTGTTAGGGTGGCGGAAAGGCCTGGGCCAGTCTGCGGGGACCCGTGTCATTTCCAGGATAAGTGTCTAGTGATAGAAGTGGAAACATTGATCTGGGTCCCCGACTCCCTGTGGACTGCCCCCGATCTGTAACCAAACCACCTTTCATCAAAGCCTGATGCAACATAGGGCATTGGATATGATGAAACTTCGCAAGGTTAAGGTGAGGTGTGTACACAGGGGTGTGGTGGATTATCCTTTAGTAACTGTCAATATTTAATTAAGGGGAGAAAAGCATAGAGTTAAGGTGGCGGTTAATCCCCACCTTAGGCATCCACTAATTTTGGGTACAGATTGGCCAGCATTTACACAATTATTGGGAATTTTGTGTGCAGGTGCCTCTTGGAGGACAGGGCTAGGTACGGGAGATGCCGTGGTTCAGGCTGGGGAAGCTGTTCCGGAACCGCCACAGACCGACTGAGAGTATATGAGAACAAGGGCAGAGCTAATGCCGATGATGAGTTAGATGACTTTCCTCTTGAGCAGTCTTGTGATGAAACACTCATAAACGCATATGACCGGGATCAGCCTATCCCCATTTTCCGATTATAAAAGACAGGTTGTATGTGGTGGCCCAAGACACCCAGACAAAGGAAGATACAACCCAGTCATTAGTGCCAAAAAGTCGTTGGAAATACCTTTCCAGGCGGCTCATTGTAGTCCCATGGCAGGCCACTTTGGGGAAGCAAAGACACGTCTCATGGTCCGTTTTTTTTGGCTGGGTATTGAAAAAAACGTCAGCCGGTTGTGTGCGGCATGTCGTGACTGCCTTCACACAGCCGTAGTGAAATTCAGTATGTCATGGACCTCCAAGTTTAACTCCATATATTGGGGCAGTTCTCTATGGAGAATTTGCCTCAGGCACAGGACAGACAAAGTAGGCTGCACAATAGGGGTATGCGAAAGCGTAAATTTGCACCGGGAGATAAAGTGCTAGTATTACTACCAACGTCTAGTTCTAAATTACTCGCAAAGTGCCAAGGACATTTTGTGGTTACACGGCGAGTTGGGGATCTCGATTATGAGGTAAGACGAACGGACAGGGGCAATTCATGTCAAATTTTTCATCTCAATCTTTTAAAATGCTGGAATGAGGTGACATCGGTTGAGTTAGCAGCGGCCGTTTTGGCAGAGGAAGATCTCGGACCAGAAGCAGCTGTCAAAATTAATCTACTCGCTCTGGTCCCGGGGGGAAACACCTCTCGCCACTGCAGCTCACTGATTTAGCCAAGTTGCAAGCAGATTTTGCAGATGTGTTTTCACACCTGCCCAGTCGCACGGACCCCAAAATGACAAGACTGCTGCGATTGCAGCCTGCCTTAGTCCCAAGACCAAAAAGGAGGTGAGACAGTTCCTGGGGCTGACGGGGTATTATAGGAGGTTTATTACTAACTATTCGGAGCTCGTCAGCCTGCAGACTGATCTCACTAAAAAGGAAGCACCAGATCTAGTCTAGTGGATGGAGCTATGCCAATAGGCCCTAACCAAAGTAAAGGCTGCCTTGTGCGGCAGGCCGGTCTTACACTTTCCTAACTTTGGTCTCCCCTTTTTGTTACAGATAGACGCGTTGGACGGGGGCTGGGTGCAGTCCTGTCCCAGGTGGTCGGAGGAGAGGAGCAGTCAGTGCTCTATCTAAGTCAAAAGCTCTCAAACAGAGAGACTAGATACCATTTAACCCCCTGGAGTCGGCTATCGCGCCGGCGCGATAGGCTCGTTTTTTTCCGTATGAGTGCAAAAAAATAATAAAATAAAAATATTAATTTTTATCTTATATGCTTGTGTTATACATCAATCTATCCTGTTTAGTGTGTATTATTTTTGTGTACACTCACAATAAAAACAAAGTGTTGTGCTTTTCGCCAAATAAAGAAAAATAAACACGAAGCGAGTTCTGCCTTCTCTCTGTCCGTTTAGTCCATTCTGAAACGCGTCCGAAAATGAATCATAACTGAGCGAATACTTCTCACACAGGCACGTGAGATATGTCTTTATGAAGCTTGAAATCTCCTCTTTTAAATGAAGTAATTTATATAAAAAACAAATGTTTTCAACTCATGTAATCCGTTTGAAAGCAAGGAGAGGTACCGTTTTTCCTTCTGCCTCATTATCTCTATAATCAGCTGCGGCCGCCCCGCCCCCGGCGCGATTCACATGTAAATAGTTAGGTGATCTTTAGTATGCATCGCATACGCCCCCGATCAATGCCATAAAAAGTTTCTTCATCAGACTTACTGATAGTTCATCGCGTTTTGAGTATGACACGCTTCTCCGGTAATAAAGACGCCCTTCAGATGATTCTGGACAGCGAGGAAGAATGCACCTTTTCCTCAGAGGAAGATTGTAACTCAGACGACGAACGGCAGCATTTTGAAGAGCGAATTCCGCCGAGAACACAATTTCGGAGTAAGTTTTACTCAAAAGTCTTTTGTCTTTTATTTTTCGTGTTTGCATTTATGAGGAAAAAACAATATTACGTGACAGTTCTCCATTATGGACGCGAGCGCTATAAAAAAAAGCACTAAAAGACTTTCAAACTTTCACAGAGACCTCAAAACAGAAAGTACAAATCCTTTCTTTAAAACGAATTTCGTTTTGTATCAATTGTATCTTACTTTTAATAATTTTTTCATTAACAAATTTCCTGGATTTAAACTGCAAATTAACATTTATATTTCTTATAATAAAAATGAAAGACCTATGTTACAGACATATGAAAGACAACATTTCGTTGATTAGTTTTGGATAGATTATACGTTTTTAATGTAAAATATCTGCCACCTCAAATAAGCTTTTGTTTGCCAATATTTGCTTATGTTAAATATAATATGTTTTGTCAAAAATAAAGTTATCAAATAATCAATCAAATCCTTAACTTTGAAATATGTATGATAAAATGTATACTTTAGTTTTTACAAAGAAAGATTACACTTGAATTGTTGTTGTAATTGTAACCTTTTTAATAAAAAAAATATATTTACAAGGTAGATGTAAACAAACTATTAAAAGGTAAATATAAGCCTTTTCTTTAAATAACTTTTATTGTGTTTTATTATTGACAAATTTGGGTAGAGGATAAATATTCCAAAACTGAAAATACAGTATGAGAATTAACTGCACAATTACTAGACATGTTTTCCTTGGATATTATAGGCCAAATTGCAAGCACAATATGTGGAAAAATAAAAAAGAATTGAGATGCTTCCAACTGTTGCTCTTGCATTCTTGTGGCTCAGTGACTCACCTGAATGAATGGCTCATTAAGTATGCGGGCCCCACTGTCTCCTAAGGTGTGAACCACTACATATACATGACCGTTGACGCCCACTCCGCATATTGGCTTTCCAAACAGAAAGTGCTTTGCAAAATTCAAATCAATGTATTGTGTTATGTGAATGATTAGGCAGGGTGATTTTCACTTCATTTTGAAGAAAAAACACTAGGCGATGACATCTTTTAGACAAAAGTCGTATTTACATATATTTAGAATGTGTTTTATGGCCTTATTTCAGAAACTTTAGTTTTTTGTTTTTTAAAAAACCATGCATAAACATTATTCTATCAAAAATACAAACATGTACATGCAAGTTGTTCACATATTATGGTAGCCCTGTTTGTGCTAAATAGAGTGAATTTACACCTTTGCCATTAATATGTTTATAAGCAACTGAAAAAAGCACAAATGTCAGGGCATGTCAGAACATCTCAAGGACCCCAAAAACCCCTCAGACTCCAGAGGGTTAAATGAGATGTTTGGCCATTCGTTGGGCCGTCCTCACCCTCCGTTATTACCTCCTGGGACAGGAATTCACTCTCTGTTCGGACCACACAGCCCTCCAGTGGCTCCACTGCACGAAAGATGCCAATGCGCAGATCAGGCATTGGTATTTAGCTTCACAGGCTGGGGGCGCAGATGGCTGTAGCCGACTTTCTCTCTAGAAATGAGGAACAGTGGGGCAGTGGGGGTATGTGGCAAGGGGGGTGTAATTATGTTAAGTCTGCAGTAGGTGAATGAGTGCAGAGACGAGCGGGGATGAGGTCAAGTGAATGATGGCTAACACCCGTCTTAAAACCTGTCTCTATTCCTAGTGATTGGTGGAGAGACAGATTTAAGCAGCCCACACACCTGGGACGGGAGAGAGAAAGAGTCCCGTGCTACACTGTTGGACTGTTCATTTTTCCTAGAGTGTTTACTTTGTGTTCATAAAAAACTTGGATAACTCGCCACCCCAACTTCTTCGTCATTTGCTATCTTTGAACCTTTTACAGATGGATTCATTCATAGGATCTCTGAGCTGTTTTTTTTCCAACAAAGAAAAGGAATAATGGAATAATATTCATAAATGACAAAGCCTGTTATTGTACAACCCTGTTTCAAACTAAATCAATTCTACAACTTCAAGATTTGATAATGCTGTTTTAAACATTGGAACTTTGCAAGGCAACATTCTTTAAAAATATATGTATTTTTGGTGCTTTTGCCTTTATTCTGATAGGATAGTATAGAGTAGACAGGAAGCTAAGTGGGAGAGAGAGGGGGATGAGATTGGGAAAGGTCCGCGAGCCGAGACTCAAACTCGGGTCTTCTTGAACTCGGAACTTCGAGTGACCCAAAGTACAATCACGCTACCTGCTGGAGCGCTGTCCATGTAATATAAAAAATTTGCTTTGCCTACATTTCCTGATTTCATAACACTTTTTCCAGTGTATCATGATTTTCATCCATCATCCATTACACAAGCACACAACAGTACAGTAATGAGACATTTTAGAAAATATAAAGCATAGCATCAAGCTTAGCTTCCACGTTGGGTTACTTAACTGTTTTTAAACAATAGGAAGCATGTGTTGCACCCAATACATGATAAATTTGGATCTTTAGGTGAAGTTCGCCACTCTTACCACAGTGCTGTAAGTTTGCAGTCATGTCCTTGGTAACGATAATTAGGATTGTGGGTATTGTACTAATTTTCACAAAATTTAAATCAGACATTCTAATGGCTGCTATACAGACACGTTACCTTTTAACAACCTCCGAGAACAAGGATAGTTCTATCTTTAATATGTTATTGCAAAAAAATAAATTTCTCTATGAAGAATAAATGGAAGCTCCTCACTGAACTGCTTGTTAAGAGTGGCCAAGATAGCCAATTAAGGTATGTTTTAAATGTTTTGTTTGTGCAAAACCTACTGCCATTAAATTGGAGTTGGATTGAGAATTTTTTTCCAAGGATTTCTGGAAAATATATTCTTTCTTATGCACATAAATGTTGACTTTACAACAATGTCAACTCAACTCAACTCAACTTTATTTATGGAGCACTTTCAACACCACAATTGGAACCAAAGTGCTGTACAGAAAATATAAAAGAGAAAAATAAAAACAAAAACATAAAAACAATGCAAACATATGACATACACAGCTTACAAAGCATATTCAAATGTAAAGAAAACAGATGTCCAGCAAAAGCCCCTGTGATAACAATCCAGCTAAACTCTTCATGTGTGAGTGTGATTTGAACTTGAATAACATCCTGTAGTCCAGTAACTTATTTTAGGTAAAGTTTAATAACAAAATTAACTGGAAAAAATGTTACACAGTCAAAAAACTGTATCGCTCCAATATTGCATCACACAAAAAACGAACGGTCATTGCCGGAAATTACATCATCATTAATATTAAATATAATACATATTAAATTATTTACTTATTGTTATGCTTAACCAACACACAATTATTTATTCCACCTCTACATAAGAAACAAATAACATATGGCTCTTACAGACCCTATTAAATACTCTTTTGTTGTTAAATAATGTTAGTAAAGAGCCTACAAACATTAACAGATCGAGTAATGATGTAATGATGCACTTACTGTTCACAGTCGTGTTCACAGCTAAACAGAGAATGTTGAATCGGACATGATACACACAAATACTCAAAAGAATATGAAAAGTAAATTAACTGAATAAAAGATTGGTCTTTTCCAGTGTCAAAATAATGTATAAGTGCATTAGTGCCCATCCAGTTTTTCAGCAGTGCTGGTTCCAGGAGTATTTAAGGAAACGTCAAGGTTACTAATGTAACCCCCGTTCCCTGACGGAGGGAACAGTGACGTTACGTCAGACTGACGTCATTGGGTCTCGCCTGGGAGCCCAATCACCTCCAAGTAGTAACAGAACGAGCCAATGAACATTGGCAAGTGAGATTTGCATGCCGAGTCACACCCACCCGGACATACAGGTATGAACAGGACCGGTATTACTCTTAGTATTATTATAGGACTCCACTTCAAAGCATAAGTGCGCCTCACAGAGGGGGCTCTAGCTGAAGTTAACCCTCTGGGGTCTAAGGTGTTTTTGGGGTCCTTGAGATGTTCTGACATGCTCTTACATTTGTGCTTTTTTCAGTTGCTTATAAACATATTAATGGCAAAGGTGTAATTACACTCTATTTAGCACAAACAGGGCTACCATAATATGTGAGCAACATGTATGTACATGTTTGTATTTTTGAGAAAATAATGTTTATGCATGGTTATTGAAAAAAAACAAAAATGAAAATGTCTGAAATAAGGCCACAAAACACATACTAAATATGTGTCAATAAGACTTCTGAATAATGCATTTTGTCGCCTAGAGTTTTTTCTTCAAAATGATGTGAAAATCATCCTTCCTAATCATTCACATAAAACAATACATTGATTTAAATTTTGTACAACACTTTTTGTTTGGAAAGGCAATATGCGGGTGGGCGTGATTCACACCTGAGGAGACAATGGGGCCCGCATAATGAGGCTGCATATGTAATGAGCCTTTCATTCAGGTGTGTGACTGAGCCACAAGAAAGAATGCAAGGACAATATATATATATACAGTACCAGTCAAAAGTTTGGAAACATTACTATTTTTAATGTTTTTGAAAGAAGTCTCTTATGCTCATCAAGCCTGCAGTTAAAAAAAACAAAAAAAAACAAAAAAAAAAACAGTAATATTATGAAATATCATTACAATTTAAAATAATGGTTCTCTTTTTTAATATATTTTAAAATGTAATTTATTTTTGTGATGCAAAGCTGAATTTTCATCAGCAAGTACTCCAGTCTTTGGTGTCTTATGATCCTTCAGAAATCATTCTAATATGATGATTTGATACTCAGTTATTATCAATGATGGAAACAGTTGTGCTGTTTAATATATTTTTTTGGAATACTTTTTTCAGGATTCATTGATGAGTAAAACGTTAACAGCATTTATTCATAAAAACAGCATTTATTCAAAATAAAAACATTTCTAACACTATAAATCGTTACCATCACCTTTTATCAATTTAACGCATCCTTGTTGAATTAAAGTACTAATTTCTTTAAAAAAAAATAGTTATTGTTCCCAAACTTTTGAACGGTAGTGTATATTGTTACAAAAGATTTCTATTCTAAATAAATACAGTTCTTTTTAACTTTTTATTCATCAAATAATCCTGAAAAAAGTATCTCAGGTTATAAAAAAAATATTAAGCAGCACAACTGTTTCCAACATTGATCATAAATCAGCATATTAGAATGATTTCTGAAGGATCATAAGACACCAAAGACTGGAGTACTTGCTGATGAAAATTCAGCTTTGCATCACAAAAATAAATTACATTTTGAAGTATATTAAAAAAGAGAACCATTATTTTAAATTGTAATAATATTTCATAATATTACTGTTTTTGTTGTTGTTTTTTTTACTGCAGGCTTGATGAGCATAAGAGACTTCTTTCAAAAACATTAAAAATAGTAACGTTTCCAAACTTTTGACTGGTACTCTATATATAATTGGTTCACAGTTGTTGTTTTTTCCACAAATTGTGCTTGCAAATTGTATAATATCCAAGGTAAACATTTCTAGTAATTGTGCAGTTAATTGTTCTCATACTGTATTTTCAGATTTGGAATATATTCTCTACCCAAATGTGTCACTAATAAAGCATAATAAAATTATTTAAAGAGAAGGCTTATATTGACCTTTTAGGATTTTGTTTACATCTATCCTTGTATATATATATATATATATATATATATATATATATATTTTGCTATTTTATTAAAAAGGTTATACAATTACAACAACAATTCAAATTGTAACAATATTTCCAGTGTAATCTTTCTTTGTAAAAACTAAAGTATACATTTTATCATACGTAATTCAATTCATATGAGCAGAAATTGGCAACATTATAAGCTTATTTGATGTGGCAGTATTTTACAGTAAAAACTTTATAATCTATCCGATTTTTACTCATCTCAGTATAGCAATAGAGTTTGGTAAAAGCTGTTCATTCATTCACACACAGAAACACGATTCATTTTTAAACAGTATTTTTGCCAGCTGTAGCTACATAACAGCACGCATCTGTGCGTTCATTCATTCAGCGTGTACAGACACTTGCGATTAGAAAAAAGCAGATATAGAACTGACCTATTCCTCAGCCGGATCCCTTTGCTCCTCGAAATGAAACTTCCAGCACTTCTGAGGTAAATTTTCCAGGATTATTATTAAGATAGTATTATTCCTCACAGCGTCGTAAAGTACATGAGTCTGAAAGTGAACTCGCTGTGTGTGTTATCCAGCTGATGTGGGCGTTCACGGGTTTGCCTGGATCACCTCAGATTATTTGCGTTTGAATAGCGCGCGCTCTCCGTGGGCAGAGTCACATTAAAACTTAATGAGCTGAGATGAGAACGAGTGACATCTCTCTCTTTTCATACATATTACATAAACTGAGAATATTTTTTTTATATAAAAATTACTTCATTTAAAAGAAGAGAATTCAAGCTTCATGCCTGTGTGTCTGTATGCCTGTTTGACTGAGTATTCGCTGAGTTACAGTTCATTTTCGGGCGCATTTCAGAATAGACTTCACTGACAGAGAGAAAGCAGAACTCGCATCATGTTTATTTTTCTTTATTTGGCAAAAAGCACAACACTTTGTTTTTATTGTGAGTATACACAAAAATAATACACACTTAACAGGATCGAGTGATGTAAAACACAAGTATTTTTCGTCTCTGTTGCACTGATAAGGAAAAAAACGAGCCTATTGCGCCGGCGCAACAGCTGACCTCAGGGGGATAAAGTGTCCAACTGCCGCTGGAGGTAGATCACTAAAGTCCTCTGCATGCCGTCCAGAGACCACACATGGAGGTTCCAGAGATCTGGACGCAGGTGCCATATGGTGCCCCGTCCCTGAGAAAGCAGGTCCTTCCTCAGAGGAATGGGCCAGCGAGAGGCTATCGTGAGGTGCATCAGTTCTGGGAACCAGGTCTGGTTGGGCCAGTACGACGCAACTAACAAGACCTGCTCCTCGTCCTCCATGACCTTGCACAGTGCCTGTGCGAAAAGGCTCACTGAGGGAAACGCATATTTGTGTAGGCCCAGAGGCCAGCTGTGTGCCAGCGTATCCGTGCCGAGGGTCCCGTCGGTCAGGGAATAGAACAACTGGCAGTGGGCAGACTCCTGGGAGGCAAACAGGTCTACCTGTGTGTCCCCGAATAGGCTCCAAATCAGCTGGACCTTATAGGGATGGAGTCTCCGACTGAGCTCGCCCGGGATATAAATGGCGCGTAGAGGAGGCCATTGGAGATGGCGGGTCACAACCGCAATGCCAACATGGACATGCTCTTGCAGTGAGAACATGCACCATTCCCAAATTGCTCTCTCAGCATGCTGTTTGCCCAAGCATGAGAGACAGCGATCATGGCCGTCAGATGAAGTCAGGAGATGACCGCATCCAGAAATACATCTTGAAAAAGACGCTGACCGCTCGCGCTTGCTCTTTTAGTCGAAACACCCAGGGACGAATGCTGCACTGTGTGCACAGCAAGCTGGATGCAGACGCCGCTGGAATGGGCCTTCTCACCGGAAGAGAGATCCCACAACGAGCTGCAGGCAAAATAGCAATTAAAATTGCTGTTTTCAGAATGTTTCTCCTGATAGTAATTAAAATTGCTCTTTGTAGAAATTTACTCTTCTTTAAAAGGTGAATGGAATGAGCGATCGCTGTCACAACCGCTCGGCTCCAAAGCAAAATATGAATGAAGTGAGTAATGCCAGTCCTATTTATACCCGTATGTCCGGGTGGGTGTGACTCGGCATGCAAATCTCACTGGACAATATATTAATTGGCTCGTTCCGTTACCACTTTGGAGGTGATCGGACTGATGCCAAGCGAGACCCCATGACATCAGTCCGACGTAACGTTGAACGTGACTGACTGACTGGGAACTGAGGGCTAAAATACATGGGTGAGTAATCAACATATAACAGAACAGGTGCGTAAATTAAATTAACAACTATGGAGACTAACTAGGAACACAGGCAAACAGAAACATGGAAAACCAAACTTAAACACATTGAAACTAAACAGAACTAAACACAAATGTTACAAATACGGGCTTGACTCCCGTTGCACGTTCATACAGACAGTATTCGAGACGCTACTGTAAGTTGCTGTGTGAACAGGACATTGAGACTCACACCTGTCAGTAAATGCAGTTGTCAATCCTAAAAACTGACAGTGTGAACGTAGCTAATTGCTGGAATTTTCTGTACAGCATCATGGGCAATGTAGTTTTTCATAATGAATTCCACTGTTAAACAATTATTTTAAAAATAAGTTGAAATAATGCAGGCTTACAGCTTCAACACAAGCAAATACTATTGATTAACATCCTCGTAGCTCACAGTATGGCTGTCTTTAAAGGTTTATAACAAGTTATAGTTAAAAATCAATTTCCCTATGGAGAACATGAATGGAGCTTTTACTGTTGCACTCTATAGTGTACAGCTATTTCTATGAATATTCCAAACTCAAAAGATATTTGCCCCTTATGGAAAAGAAACATGCCTGTTTCAGCTAATGATTGTTGGCATATTTTTGTTAATCTAAAATGAAACCCATGTTTGCTACTGGCACACAACAACAATCTGTCAACATTTTTATGACCAAATCATGAAGAACTCCCGTGACCACCCCTACAATTAATTAATTAAGTAGCTGAAGGTACTGAGGGGAAAAGACAGGACAGGACTAAGGTAGACAAATGTGGAAAAGAAACAGAGGCCCTACCTTGGTCGCCCATCATGAGGTGTGCCAGACCTTAAAGGAAAACAAGAGCAAAGTCAGCAAAGCATTTGGCCAGGAGTAAACTGAGACTGAGTCATCATGATGCTTGAGGATGTGATTGAGATAATGCATGAATTAAACACGAGAGACAGTTTTATACTAAGAAATAAGCCACTCGAGGATGAGCGTTATAGTGGGCAAGAATTTGGCGTAAAAATGTGGGCAAGAGTAATATGCGCACACAATACACTGCGCATCCAGAAGACCCAATGTGGTAGATTTTTCCCTAAACCTAACTATCTGGGGCGTCTCCAAATCGACACCCAACTGATCTTAATATCTGTGGCGTCTCCAAATCGACACCAATACCTTTATCTTGGGGCGTCTACAAATCAACACCCAATTCCTTAAACTGGGGCGTCTACTAATCGACACCCAATACCTTTATACTCTAGCTCTTGCGTCTTCAGTCGACAACTGGCCGAGTTTCTAACTAACTTGCTTCCCTAAACTAGCTTCCTGCGCAGGAATAAATCGACAAACAGACCTGCAAATGTCCTTTAAATGCTTTAATCACGGCCAGGAGATCTTCCCGAGCAGTTCTCAGGGAATCTCTCCCAAGAAGCAAGGCCGGAGGATCTCAGACAAATTCCATTGAGAATCCCACCGGAAAATCCGGATACAACAGTTTTTATAGTATAGAGGTATGGCATAAATGTCAGGCTGCATTACATAATTTCCCCACCATATGATTGGTTCTTCATATGCAAACCCCTCTGTTACTAGGTAAAGCAAACTTTGTTTTAATGATGACTTAATTTGTTAATCACAAGATTCTAACAGACTGTCTAGTTTCATTTCCCAAACTTTGTTATTTTTACATACACACACGCACACAGTCAAAGTCACAAGTTTTCCATTTGTTTCGTACAGTACATCCTGTTCCCATGTTAGATGTTAAATAAGGTTAGATGTTAGAAACATGGTTAGTTTAATATACAGTTTAAAATTTCTACGACACCCAACCAGGGAGTGAATGTTGGCAGCCACACCTTCGTCTTCAAAAGTCTACATTGAAATGCAACCCTGGAGTTTTTAAACTAAAACGGGGTCTGAAGTGTTTCCAAAAGTCTTTGTTTTCGAGGATTGAGAACTACTGAAAACTAAAGTACTGTGGACGCCAGGCGTAACCGTTTTAAAAGTTATGCGTTTTAAAACGAAATCCCAGTAGTGAAAATGGTAAGCATTTTTTATTTTACTATATCTGTTTACATAAATATTTTTTTCTACTTAAAAACTAAAAAAGCCAGTAGTGGACTTCACAGACATTCTCTCAGGAGAAAACTACGTAACGGTGTCCTCACTGCTGCCCATGTTGGCCCATTTAGAAGGTGTGCTGGAGGAGATGATGATTCCAAACTGACAGCCGACCTGAAGCGTGTCATCCTGGAGCCGATGGAAGGCAGATATGGTGATGACACCATCCAGAGAATGATGCGTAAAGCAACACTGCTTGACCCCAGGTACCGAGGGGACCATATGAAACCTCCCGAACTTCATTTCACAAAATCTGAAAAGATTGGAAGAGATTGTGATAGAGATTGCTCTGTCGCTGCCAAGTCCAACACATGCTGGAGAAGAGGGAGAGGAACCAGATGCTGGCGCCGCCACCACCACCGTGCCTAAGAAAAAAAAGTGGTCTTTGGGCAGCCTTCTTGGAAAAAAGAGCAGCCACGGCGCTCACTGATGAGCAAAAGGTCGAGTAAGAAATTACCATGTACCTGCAGGAAATGGCCATTGATGGGGAAGAGGACGCACTGACTTGGTGGAAAACGAACGAAAAAAGGTTTCCGTTCATGGCAAGATTAGCACGGAAATATCTGTGCATATGTGCTACCAGTAATCCATCAGAGCAGGTCTTCAGCACAGCGGGTAGTGTAGTTACAATCCGTAGCCTATTAAAACCAGAGAAATTGAATATGTTGGCCAGAAACACTGAAATTTAAACATGGTCTCTATGGTGAAAGATATTAAGACTTCTTTACGCACTTTTCGCAATCCATTACGGAGCTATTCGATTTTGATTTTGCATATTGTTTTCTAAACGTTCATTCCACTTTACAATATTTCAATAACATAATTTATTTTGTAGCCTATGCTTTGCATGACAAAAAGTTAATTGTGCTGCTAATTATAAGTGAAATGGAAATCCCGAGTTTCGGTCTGAGTGTTGTTCCCGTTTTCTTGTTCCTGATTTGTTGTTCTTCTGTGTTTTAATGTGTTAACAGAATAACCTTCATTCTTTCATTTGATTTGACATTATGGCCAAGGCAAATTGTCTTTAAAAGTATTAACCAGACAAAAGTTATTTGACGTTTGCATGAAGTCTGGGCTTATCTTAAACTGCCGCTTCAGTGCAGTAGCCACAGAAGAGCTATGTGACAATGAGCAAGATTTCCTGAGACACTACAATAAGCTACTAATAATTCATTAATAAGGGCTGTTTTCTTGTACAAAATTAAATATTTTAAGTTAAATGTACAGTGCAAGACATGTAAAAAAGACAAGAGGCTAACAATGTCAAGATCAATATTTGTGTAGCTTGACACCGTATTTCCACAGACTAACATGTCACGTCTCTGGCATAGACTACAGTATCTAAAATAGCATGCATATGCATTTGTTATATTCTCAATTTAATTTACAGAGCAATCCCTTCAAAGTTTTTAGGTTAAATATAGAAGAGACTGAGATTAGTGTGTGTCTGGGTGGGGGGTGTGGCATCACGATGTCGGTCAGCCATCACAATGGATGATGATATCGTTCATCGGCACAACCCCATAACTCAGTGCAAACTTTGATGTATCAACAACCAAAGAAAACAAATTGCTACAGGCAGCAAATTCTACATGGATACATTTAGCAATATGACCCCATCTTTCCTTCCCAAGGTTCAGTTTAGACTGGCCATACCATCTGCAGGGGCATCAATACCAAAAACCTTTTTAGCCTAAACATATGACCATTTAACTTCCAAAAATAAATTAAATAAACTCATTCGGCAACTTAAACTGAACGTAAACACCATAAGACATTTCTCCATGCCTACATCACCAAGGGTTAAGTTCCCTTCCCTATTAATAGAGATGGTTTAACCCAAGAAAAAGGGAAGCTGTGGTCCCGCCCCCTCCTTTGAGGAGTCACAGGAACAGCATGTGGTGAGACAGCAAAGTCTCAGTCCTCCTTTGGAGGACACAAAGTTCAAATATAAACAAGGATTTTATTAAAGTTCTTGGGAATTAACAGAAACAGCGTTCCAAATTCAAAAGTGTAACTAAGGATCAGGTTGATCTTCAACAGTCAAAACGATGCCTCTTCTGATGGTGAAATCATAATCCCGATTCCCTCAGGTTCCCTCTCTTTTTCAACCTTACTTCAATCGGTGCTGCAGCCCGTTACCTCAAATCTCAGGTAAGTATCTCCAACGGTAAGTATCTCCAGCCTTCAGTATTCCTCGTGGAAACGATACTGGAGCGGTCTGGTCCTCCGCAGAGAGCACAACCTGAAGCTTGTCTCCCAAACCCCACACTGACACTAACTGTGTCTCTAACCCTTAAAAAGCCCTTCAGCTCATCAGACCCTGATCAGTCTCAGGTGTGCGGGAATGTCGTGTATTGAGGGGTGGAGTTCCCGACTCCACCAGCAGATGGAGCCATAGCTGTTCGTTGTTGCAGCCATCTCAGGGGAATGTAGCGCCCCTCCAGGACACAGCCTCTCGTGACATCACAACGTTGTGATGACCGCTGATATGTGCACCTATCCGCACTGCACCATAGTCAACAGAAACACAAAACCATAAATAACAAATGTAAAGAAACATAAGCCCATTAACCGTTTCTAAAGACTTCACATGCTGCCGTTATTGCGGTAGTGATGGCGTCATCTTGGCACCCGTCATCACACTGGCGCTAAATATCACTAACAAAAATGGAAGTTGCTGCAGTAGGAGAAGCCACTGTATATAATAATTTTGTATATAAATTGCTCGCGCCTCAGAGCATGCAGACAAAACATATCAAAATTCAAGAGAATATAATTCTAACATTAGTCGTTGTCTAGGACATCTCTCCTCTAGCTAACTTTCCTCTTCATGCTTCTCTCTCCTCCACCCCCCACACCCCCCTTCATGTGCACGCGCACTTGTTATCCAACTCAATTGAGTGAATGCGTTTTTTTATGCACATTTTTAGACTTTTATGCGCATTTCCATCCAGTTTTTTTATGCGATATCCCAAAATGCACATAAAAATAGGTGGATGGAAACATAGCTATTGACTATAAGGATCAGGCCAAACATTTCACCATGAACCGCATGGAAGTTCAGGTATTTGCACTTCCATATTGGAATTCATGGCAATGCATATCCATCCATCCATCCATCCTATCCTCTGTAGGATCCTCCGCAGGGATGCTGGAGTTAATTCTTCCAAATGTTGCTAAAGAACTACATTGTTTGGTGGAAGAATAATGATTTGTTATTACATTGTTTTTGAAATCGAAAATGTACTCAGCTATGATGCAGAAATAGTTGTGCCAGTACAGTTGCCCTGAACTAAATTCATTTAAATGAATAACATCATATTAAATAACATTTCCGCAGCACAGAGAAAAAGATAAAAAAATAAATATAAATCATTGATGCATAAAATTAATCCGAAAGATAGATGTGGAGTAAAAGTTGTCCATAATGTGATGTTTGATATCTAGAATTACAGCACAGATCAGTGCATCAGAGTAATTATTTTAGCAAATCAAAGTGATTTGTGTGTGAGAGAGATGGAGACAGAGGCCTAAATCCTGTAATCCTTCCGTCTGATCAAAGTAATGAAAAAAGCTTTTTAAATCATTTAATGGAGAGTTCGAATTTCAAATAATAAGCAGCATTCTGAGCTTTATATATGCTAGATACAGCAGAGATAAACAGACATGCGGTTCAATTCATCAGCTCACTGATTTATGGTGAAAGATGTAGCTACTGATCTAACTTTATAATGTGTTGTTAAGTAAAATAACACCTCAGATTTTCACAACATGAAAAGCAAACATAATCCCAGTATTATTTCATATGAGCTTGAACCAAATGCTTTAAAGAAAAGATACTGTTATACATAACGCCATGTTGTGACGTGATAAGGCAACAAGCAAAAAAAAAGGTTATTTTCCATGTAAATCTGACATGAGACAGGACATTTTGTCGATCGCTTGGTTTGCTTCTGCAATGCTATAATGGTAGGCACATCAAAACTGTTTTATTGTCACATTTGTGTTTCATGTATTATATCACATGAGGTAAACAAAGATATTCGTGGGTTTCTATTTTCATTTAGAGCTGGAAAATCTGATTCATTCTAGTGACTTTTGGACAAATGTTTGACATTTGGACGGTTCTTGCAAATTAACAAAATTTCATGGCATTTCGGGTATTTTTGTATCAAGGTTAATACAACCCTGTTACTCATTCATTGAGGAAAAAAACATCATTGATATAATTATTAATTACAGTGGTGTGAAAAAGTGTTTGCCCCCTTGGTAAATATGATCAAATATGGCTGTAAAAAATAAATCTGCATTTTTAATCCTTTTGATATTTTATTTAAAAAATGTGCAAAAATCTAACCTTTCATTGAAGTAAAATAATTGAAAGTGGGGGGGGGGGAATCACATTATGAAATAAATGTTTCTCTCCAAAACACGTTGGTAATAATTGTTTGCCCCCTTTTATTAAATACTTTTTGCAACCTCTTTTTGTCAGATGAAACAAAAACATTAGCTTTTTTGGAAGCAAACACTTAAGATGTGTTTGGTGCACACAGGGATAAAAAAAGTACCCCATGTGTAAAATGAAATACTCTGTTGTATCTTTAATGCTGTGGGCCTAATTTTCTGCCAGAGGTCCTGGACAACTTGTTCAGATACATGGCATCACGGATTCGATCAAATACCAACAGATAAAAAATCTAAACCTGACAGCCTGTGCTAGAAATCTTATAACGGAGAACAGGATGGAGAGATTCTGTATGGAGGAATGGTCTCTGATCTCTTGTCAGGTGTTCTCTAAACTCATCAGGCATCATAGGAGAAAACTCAGAGCTGTTATCTTGGAAAAAAGAGGGTGCAAAAAGTATTTAATAAAAGGGGGCAAACAATTGTTCCCAATGTGTTTTGGAGAAAAACATTTATTTCATAATGTGATTTTCCCCCCACTTTCAATTATTTTACTTCAATGAAAGGTTAGATTTTTGCACATTTTTTAAATAAAATATCAAAAGGATTAAAAATGCAGATTTATTTTTTACAGCCATATTTGATCATATTTACCAAGGGGGCAAACACTTTTTCACACCACTGTATTTAGTTTTATTGTTGCCTAAAATTAACAAACACATAACCAGCGTAGGCAGAGCGATCCATTTGCAGAATTACTGGGGAAGGCTAGTTCTTTCTCCTGAGTCGAACTTAGCAAGTCCGAACTTTGTGTACTTGGTATTGAGAAATGCCCCATATATTTATCTGGTGTTTGGCAGGGAGTGCTGTGGCTTCACCCCCGGAGAATTGTCTTTTCCATTTTTTTATTGTTTAAAGTGGTAGTCCAACTTGAGTATTATTTTATTTAATTTTTTTGCATCCTTTTTTTATCCAATTTCTTCTTTTAAGACAATGTATTTTACGCTGCTCAGCTGATTGTAGGCAACTATGTAATGAATGTTTTCATCTCATATTTCATGATGAATATTTTTGTGTAATAAAATGCTTGCGTAATAGAAATGACTAACAGCAGGCAGATGAAAATGTAATAATCATATGACAGCATTCCCAGAAAAATACAGAAGAGGATCAAAATTGCATGTATTACCACATATTACTCATCTAAAAAAAAAAATAAGCCTGAGCATCTTTTTGAAACACAACTGTTATATGTATTCTAAACCAGTTAGACTTCACTGTTATACAACATGATAACTTTTACAGTGCTGTGCTATTCTCGGCCTGAACGGGAATTAAAATCATATTCTGGAACTGCTACTTCAAACTGTTTTATGATGTTCATTAAAGGTAAAACTTACAATTAGACTGTTTTCATTAACACTACATTATGCATTAGATAAAAAGATGTCTATACAGCATTGATTCATCTTTGTTAATGTTAATTTACACATATACTACTCTCTTAACATTAAATAGTGCATATGTTAACATTATCTGATGCATAATTTAACTTGTATAGGTGATGATCAACACCTCTTTATAACATTTATTAATTAAAATACAAATTTATTAGTCATTTCTTCCACCTGAGAAATATTATTTTGAGGTGAGATTGGTTGGAAACAGCAATGAAATCTAATGGATTAATCTTTGATGTAAAAATGCTGGTATATTTTCTGTTGCTTAATTGTCACGAACTGCTCAGAGACACCAAGGTTGAGGATCCAAATGCAGTATTTATTTAAAGGGTTAGGCCAAATCCAGGCAAGGGTCACACACAAACAAACAATCAATCCAAACAATAACAGATAAGGGCTGAGGCAAAGAGAGAAATCCGAGGGGACAGGCAGAGAATCAAGAGAGACGGGAGAAACAGGATACAAACACGCTCAGAAATGCAGTGTGACATACAAGACTTTGCAGGGAATGAATGAGTGTACATTGTTTAAATAGGCTGAGACTAACAAGATAATGAGACACAGGTGGATGCAAACAGGGATGAGTCCGGGCAGTGAGTTATGGGAAATGTAGTTTGTGAGGGATTGACAATAGTCTGATGTGGAGTGCCCTCTGGTGGCTCTCAAGGGCACTGCAGCTGGTGACCGTTACATAGCCCCTCCTCAAAGGAGCGGCTTCCAGATGCTCAAGGGGCCCGGGCAGATCCGGCGCTTCAGGGGGCCAGGGCGGATCCGGCGCTTCAGGGGGCCAGGGCGGATCCGGCGCTTCAGGGGGCCAGGGCGGATCCGGCGCTTCAGGGGGCCAGGGCGGATCCGGCGCTTCAGGGGGCCAGGGCGGATCCGGCGCTTCAGGGGGCCAGGGTGGATCCGGCGCTTCAGGGGGCCAGGGCGGATCCGGCGCTTCAGGGGGCCAGGGCGGATCCGGCGCTTCAGGGGGCCAGGGCGGATCCGGCGCTTCAGGGGGCCAGGGCGGATCCGACACTTCAGGGGGCCAGGGCAGATCCGACACTTCAGGGGGCCAGGGCGGATCCGACACTTCAGGGGGCCAGGGCGGATCCGACACTTCAGGGGGCCAGGGCGGATCCGGCGCTTCAGGGGGCCAGGGCGGATCCGGCGCTTCAGGGGGCCAGGGCGGATCCGGCACTTCAGGGGGCCAGGGCAGATCCGACACTTCAGGGGGCCAGGGCAGATCCGACACTTCAGGGGGCCAGGGCGGATCCGACACTTCAGGGGGCCAGGGCGGATCCGGCGCTTCAGGGGGCCAGGGCGGATCCGACACTTCAGGGGGCCAGGGCGGATCCGGCGCTTCAGGGGGCCAGGGTGGATCCGGCGCTTCAGGGGGCCAGGGCGGATGCAACGCTTCAGGGGCAGAGGCGGCCATCTTGTCGGAAGACACCGGCATAGACACAGGTGTAGAGGCGGCTATCTTGTCCGAAGACAAGCCGATGAGACTAATCCTATACTCTAGCGCGTATACACATCGACGTCGGCTGAGTCTAATCTTATACTCTAGCACAGCGGTTTTCAATAGGTGAGGCGCGCCTCCCCTGGGGGGCGCCAAAGAGCCACAAGGGAGGCGCGACACGCAAAGAAAAAATAACTGTATGCAGCTCTATTGATATCGGTAATTGTGTGTGCGAGTATTAGCTTTAAAATGCGTCGTTCTCTTGTCCCAAGTTAACAGAAGTCAGCATTAAGGGAGGATAAGGAGCCCGGGAAGTCACTGTGTGAGTAAAAAAAACAATCCGTGGTGACGGTTTTGCAATCCGTCCGCTCAGTTTATAAACAGTAGCCTACTCACGAATTCTCACAATACTCACAAACTGTTCCCTCGGTTTAACAAATCGTGCCCACGGATTAATAAACCGTACCCACGAGTTTCTAATCCGCGCTCTCAGACTTGTAACCGTGCCTTCAGTTTTTGCAATCTGTACCCACAAATTCATAAACCGTGCCCACGCTTTCGCAATCCGCTCCCACGGGTTTGTAAACTGTAACGTTACTCACGGATTTGTGGCTCGCCCTCGTTTTAGAAGAACACCAGGAGGTAGCCTACGTTGTTAACGAATCTTATTGTATATTGTTTTATTGTGTATTAAGTGGAATACATCAAATTGTCTTAACAGGGTCTGCATGTTTAAAGTGATTCTCAATTGTAGCGGGTATGGGGTGGAATACGATTTAATATAATTACATTTTTTAATAATAATTATAATTGCGTGACGAGTTCATAATGCGGTCAATTCCCGTTCCCATTTACTTCACAATCACATATAGAGAGACGCGCGTCACGATCTGTGCACTAGTGCCGCGTCTCGCGCTCGCCATGCCGTCAGATTCAGTATCAGTGCACTTTATGAACCATGGTGTTAACTTGAACTGCATTTCTGTCAGTGCGTGACTACAGCTCGTTAATAAACAACGTTTTTTTTATTGATCCATTTCATACAATCCGTCTTCATTTGGCAAGTGCACTTGCGCAAAAAACGTTTTTCATGTTCAACTTTTTTTTGTGTGTGTGTGTGTGTGGATGCTGCTGATAAAACAGCTTCGCTGAGAATACAAAGAGACATGCATTTGTGTGTGTGTGTGTGTGTGTGTGTGTGTGTGTGTGTGTGTGTGTGTGTGTGTTTGTTTCTTTTGTAAAAGTTTCCCGGATATAACTTCCCTATTAATGCACAATTTTCCTTACAAATTATATTATCAGCATTACAATGTGAGTAAATGTAGCCGTGTAAAATGTAAAGGATGATGCCACCCATCTAGATCAATGTGCATTTACGTTTAGATTGTAACATATTTAATAGCATGGAATTACAGTGTATTTAGTGTTAGCTCACTATCTTAGCCTTTTTCAGTGCATTAGGTGAGGTAATCTGATAATATTAGTGATTCTCATTTATCAAAACACTAAAATTGGTACCGTTTTGGAGAGAAATTGGGTATTTTTTAATCTCTCTATTTAACCCATCTCATGGTGTGTGATGCTGAACTATCATATGAGTTTCTAAAGGTTTTTGAATTCTTTGCACAGTTATGAATATTGATATTTTATGTGCAACAATAGCATGCTCAGGCTCAGTGGCCTTTCGCCTAATTTTAAATGCTTTTTTTTATTTTCAAATAGCTAATATGATTTAAATGGTGATGAGTGTACTGATTTGATGCATTTTAAAAAGATGGATGATAGATATTCTTCAATCTTTCTGACAAAGAACAAAATATAATGTGAATTACAGTAAGTGCAATTTTTTTTAATTTATAAATTGTAGTGCACAGTGTTTATTATAAGGGGGTAGAATCCGCAGCTCAGTACTCACTGCGCCACTACTCATGAGTACTTTTAAATAAGCTACTTTTTTACTCTTACTCAAGTAGTTCTTTTGGACAAGTACTTTTTACTCACACTACATTTTTTGGAATGTAATGGTACTTTTACTTGAGTATGTTTTTTCAGTACTCTTTCCACCACTGCTGATTTTGTTCGATATGATGTGCATCTCCTTCAAATGTGCGCTTAAAGCCCAGACACACCGTGCCGATTTCAGCCGTCAGGTGTCGTCAGCGGTAGCTCTGGCGCCGATTGCACATGTTAAGCATGTTTTGTTGACTTGTGGCTAGGCCTACTGATGTTCAGTGATTTTAAAAGTAGCCTCAGTTAGGCCTGCATGAAGTTGGAAATTATTTGCTGTTGCAAAGAATCGTTTATGAATGCACTTTTTTTTTCTTTTTTTTTTTTTTTATTGAGATGTATCAAAATATAACAATGTAATACAACAATATTATAGTTACATCTTTTCATATATATATATATATACATAAAATAAAATAAAATAAAATAAAATAAAACAAGGCACAGGTTATTTTAAATAGCAACACAGGTTATTCCAGAAAGTAATACAGTAGGAAGGGGAAGTTGAAAATACAAAACATGCATAGAAGGCATACAACAAATCATTATTTAACAATGTTTTCTTTAAATAAAAAAAAATATATGAAAAGGGAGATAAATAAGATAGGTCAAGTGTCAAGTTAGCTTGTCTTCTCCTGTCTTATTTAGTACATTCCCAAAATCCGAATTTGATATAAAGGATATAAAGGGTGTCCAAATTTTCTCAAAAGAAGAAATTTGACCTTTCAAGATATAAGTTATCTTTTCCATAGCTAAACAGAAGGACATGTTATTGATCCACTGTACGATAGATGGCTTTTCCACTTTCTTCCAATACAAGGCTATTAGACGCTTTGCTTGAAGTATACTAATATCAACAAGTTTACGTGTGCTGCCATGGTCCACAGTATTCTCAGGAATAATTCCCAAAATAAAAATTTCGGGTTTCATTGGTAGATTTATAGACACCATCTGAGAAATAAATATAGCCACCTCCTTCCAAAACTCCTGCACCTTTGGGCAGTTCCACATGCAATGCAAAAGTGTACCTTTATCATCTGAGCATTTGATGCACGTATCTGGGATATTCTGGTTAATTTTATTTAACCTAACTGGAGTAATGTAAGTTCTCATAATCCAGTTGTACTGAATTAATTTAAGATTACTATTAACTGTTTGTACATGAGCTTTCGTACATATTCCATCCCAAACATCCGAGGGAATGTTTACATTTAAATCTTCTCTCCAGGAAGCCAATTTAGATTCTGATGATTCTTTAGAGTGTGATTCTAACATTTTATAAAACATAGATATTAAACCTTTAGTTTGGGCAGATTTTGATAACAGTTCTTCAAGGGGTGTCTTATTAGGTTTTGTAAGCTTTGCACCTTGATAGGAAGAAACATAGCTCCTAAATTGAAGGAATTTAAAAAAATGTTTTTTGGGAATATCAAATTGCGCTGCAATTTCGGTAAAGGACATTAGATCCTTTTCCCTATAGAAATCCTCAATTTTCTGTAACCCTTTATCAAACCACATCTTAAATCCAGGGTCAGATCTAGCTGGTTTAAAACGCTTGTTTCCCCATATTGGAGTAAAACATGATAAAGTATTGCACTGCCCTAGAT
Organism: Vimba vimba; assembly: GCA_022828995.1. Classification (NCBI taxonomy): domain Eukaryota; kingdom Metazoa; phylum Chordata; class Actinopteri; order Cypriniformes; family Leuciscidae; genus Vimba; species Vimba vimba. The sequence goes on along the minus strand of CM040834.1, from coordinate 1,911,447 downwards.
ATTTATATACATCACACCAGACGTTAATTGTATTAATGAGGATAGGGTTAAAAGATAGAACATCTTTATCTTTTCTGAGGGATTTAATGTCTGCCGAATAGAGGTAGAGATTAAGGGGTAATTTTGACTTTATGAAGAAAGATTCAATATCCACCCAAGATGCACAATGTTCAGATGAAAAATAATATAAGGTCGATCGTAACTGTGCTGCCCAGTAGTACCACTGTAGATTCGGAAACTGAAGACCACCCCTATTATAAGGCAAGTATAATAATGATAACCGAACACGAGCTCTTTTATTATTCCATATGAAGTCAGTGAATGATCTCCGAAGTATTGTAAAAAAGGAGGTTGGAGGGCAGAGAGGAATATTTTGAAACAGATATAATATTTTAGGTAGTACGCTCATTTTTATTATATTTACACGTCCAATTAGCGATATAGGTAGATTTTTCCACCGTTCAATAAATTTAGAGACCGTGTTCAAAAGAGGTTGGTAATTAACCAAAGATATATGATCTACATTCGCCGTTATTTTAATTCCTAAATAAATGAAGGAATCTACCACATTGAATTGTGTTACAGTTGGTATTTGACTATCACCATTATTCAGTAACAGGATACATGATTTAGATTGGTTTATTTTATAACCAGAAAAGTTACCAAAGAGCGAAAGAAGTCGTATTAGAGAAGGGATGGAGTGAGCCAGATTTGTCAAGTATAGAATTACATCATCTGCATACAACGAAATGCGCAAATCTATTGTGTCTGATCTGATACCTAGTATATTACTATGAGATCTTACCGCGATGGCAAGTGGCTCAATTGCTAAGATAAAAAGAAGGGGTGAAAGAGGGCACCCTTGACGAGTACCCCTTTGGATGTTAAAAGCCTTAGAAACTATATTGTTAGTTAGTACTTCAGCCGTAGGATGCATGTAAAGTATCTTAATCCATTTACAGAAAATTTCCCCAAATCCAAATCTTTTAAGGACCTCAAATAGATACGGCCATTCCACCCTGTCGAAAGCCTTTTCGGCATCTAAGGAAAGAATGGCCGCATCACAAGCCCCTTTTTTAAGATATAAAACATTAAGCAAGGTTCTAACATTATGAAAACCCTGCCTACCCTTAATGAATCCATTTTGGTCTCTGTGTATTATCTTAGGTAGAAGTGTCTCCAACCTCCTTGCTAAAATTTTGCTTAGTACTTTAACATCTGTATTAAGTAATGAGATTGGTCGAAATGAATCACATTTTGTATTTATTTTGTTAGGCTTGGGTATGAGCGTAATGAGAGCATGTCTTAAGGATTCTGGGAGCATACCATTTGCAAAGGATTCTCTAAACATATCTAAAATAGGTCTGGCAAGTTTTTTATTAAATTTCTTGTAAAAATCTACATTAAGGCCATCTGGTCCCGGTGTTCGACCTGCTGTTAAACTGTTGATGGCTTCTGTGATCTCTTCTTCTGTTATGTCCATATCTAGAGACAGTTTTGACTCTTCAGAAATAATAGGTATAGACAGACTGTCAAGAAATTATTTTTGTGTACTGTTATCTGCATATTCAGAGGAATATAAAGTCTCAAAAAAGTATTTAAAAGTGTCGTTTATCTTTACTGGGTCCACTGTAATGATGCCACAATTGTCTTCAATAGAATTTATAGTTCTTTCTGATTGCTTTTGTTTAATTCTCCAAGCTAACAATTTCCCTGCCTTTTCACCTTGATCATAATAATTTTGTCTTAACATCATTAGACTAGCTGCTGCTTTTTTGGCAGATAGTTCATTATATTTAGTTCTAAGACTCAGCAGTTCCTGATGAATATTTGAGTCATTTTTATTTGATAAAGTCTTTTCTAAAAGTTTTATTTTCGTATCCAGTTCAGTCAATTCTTTCTTAAAGCTTTTTGATTTACTACTTGTGACACTTAGAATAACACCTCTAATGAAGACTTTAAAAGCCTCCCATCTTATACTAGCTGATGTTTGTGTTGTATTAATGTCAAAATACATATCTATCTGCTGTAGAATATGTTTATTGAATTGATCATCTAGGAGCCATTTGGGATTAAATCTCCATTTTGGAGGGTTTCCTAGTAATTTAGGGTCAGTGTAGGTGAGTGAAATAGGGGCATGGTCTGAAATTACAATAGAATCATAAGAACAATCAGTAATGTATGACATAAGTGTTACAGAAATAAGAAAATAATCAATTCTAGAATAGGACTGGTGTGTTTTGGAAAAGCAAGAATATTGAATATCTTTAGGGTGCAAATGTCTCCATATTTCAACAAGGTTTAAATCCTTTATAAAATAATTTAGGGTCTTTCTAGTCTGTTTATGGGATTGATCAAGGCCAGATGAACGATCTCTAGTTGGATCCAATGTGCAGTTGAAATCTCCTCCCATCACATAAAACCCAGAAAAGGTGGATAAAGTTAAGAAGAGGTTACTATAAAATTTGGGTACGTCATCGTTAGGGCCATAAACATTAATAAGATTCAGTCGTTTAGATAATAATGTTCCTTGGACAATTAGGTATCTACCTGAAGGATCCTGTATTGTCTTATCCATCTGAAATGGAATTGATTTGTGAATCATTGTAATTACCCCTCTCGCTTGAGAACTAAATGAAGCTGCAAATACCTGACCAGGCCACCTATTACGTATTCTACATATGTCTTTGGGGATTAGATGAGTTTCTTGAAGAAAAACGATTTTAGACTGTAGTTGCTTTAATCTGGACATCACTTGTTTGATTTTAGAAAAAGTATGTAGCCCCCTACAATTCCATGAAATAAATTTAACCCCAATGGTATCTGTCATTTCCTTTTATATTGTGAAATAATCCAACACTCTTCCATATTTTAAAACGAAAAATCACCTGTACCTTGTAAAGATAAGACTTAAAACAAACTGAAATAAACATGTTTATAAACATCCAATTTAAAGTAGATAAAAAAAAATAAAAAAACACTTTAACTCCACAACTGCGACCTGCCGAGAACCACCAGCAAATCCAAACAACTCTTTACTTCTAACTTCCTTAACTGAATCTACCCAATTTAACTTAGGGAAAAGATCCGTACGGTGAATCGCATCGCATTTGAGCCCCGCTGTGCAATTTACATCGTCCCATTATAAGGAATTCAACCTATTGAATTGTCTATTGCTTATGTGTTCTTGAAAGTGAACAAAGAGCAGAAAATAGCACCATCTTACATGCTCATTAGAAAGTCGTTAACTTCTGAAGGACTTTGAAAGACGTGAGCCTGGCCATCAACGGTCACTCGGAGGCGTGCTGGAAAGATGAATCCATACATCAGTCCCTTAGCTCGCAGCTTCTTCTTTATTTCGTCGAATTGCCTCCGTTGTTTGTTCACTTCAGCAGAAAGGTCCGGAAAGAACATGATTCGGTGATTTTTGAACAGTACATCTTTTTTTGCTCTGGCCGCACGCATCACGCGCTCCTTGTCTCTATAGTCCAAAAACTTCACGATCATCACTCTCGGGGTTGAATTCGCGTCCGCTGCAGTTTTTCGCATATAACCGATCCTATGGGCCCTCTCTATGGCCAGTGGCTTTCGGAGTGGTTCCATATCCAGTGCTTCAGATAGCCAGCTTTCTAAGAACGTGCATGCATCGTTGCCCTCGGATTTTTCTGGTAAACCTAGGAGCCTCAGATTGGAGCGTCGGCTACGATTTTCCAAATCATCTACTTTCCAAGTAAGCGCAGAGACTTTCTTTTCAAGAGCGCTGGTCGTTGATTGAAGTGTGGAGACCGAATCTTCCGTTTGAGAAATGCGTTCCTCTGTCTGCGTTAATCTTCCGAAACACTCTGCAACTTGGTTTTTGATTCCCTGTACAGCTGAAAGGACAGTTTCGAACTGAGAAGTCATATCCACTTTCATTGAGTTTATTGCTTGTAAGATACCACTTGTATCAGCGTGTAAGCCGCCCTCTTGATCTCCACTAACCGGCGGTGAGTCTTCGTCGCCATATGTAAGGTGCGCCCCCTCTTCCATGCTTTCGGAGTCGGAGGTAGGCCTATCTTCTGTATTTTCTATTTTCTTCGGCTTTTGCTTTGCTCGTTTAGGTGACATCGTGAACAGTATTCACTTATAAACAAAGTGAGCTCGAAAGTTGAACAGAGCTGGAATATATTTAAGAAATCTTAAAACAGATTACAGCGGGGCTAACTCGTGCGTCTCTTCAGCACAGCGCCATAACCGGAAGTCATGAATGCACTTTTAAGAAAGTTGTGGAAATAAAATAATATTTACATTTTATCAGTTGTTATTGAAACTCATCATTGCTTGGAACACACAAAAGATGGCATTTACTGCAGAGGCGTGTGTGGGTTAGGACAGGCGGACGGAATTTTGGGGAAGGGGGGGGCTCAGCTGTCCTTACCTACTCTAAGGGGAGGCTCACATTCACCCAATTTGAAAACCCCTGCTCTAGCATGTCTACACATCGACATTGGCTGAGTCTAATCTTATACTCTAGCACGTCTACACATCGACATTGGCTGAGTCTAATCTTATACTCTAGCGCGTCTACACATCGACATTGGCTGGGTGCTAATCCTATACCCTAGCGCGTATACACATCGACATTGGCTGGGTGCTAATCCTATACCCTAGCGCGTATACACATCGACATTGGCTGGGTGCTAATCCTATACCCTAGCGCGTATACACATCGACGTCGGCTGAGTCTAATCCTATACTCTAGCATGTCTACACATCGACATCGGCTGGGTACTAATCCTATACTCTAGCGCGTCTACACATTGACATCGGCTGAGTCTAATCTTATACCCTAGCGCGTCTACACATTGACATTGGCTGGGTGCTAATCCTATACCCTAGCGCGTATACACATTGACGTCGACTGAGTCTAATCTTATACTCTAGCGCGTCTACACATCGACATCGGCTGGGTGCTAATCCTATACCCTAGCGCGTATACACATCGACGTCGGCTGAGTCTAATCCTATACTCTAGCGCGTCTACACATTGACATCGGCTGGGTGCTAATCCTATACCCTAGCGCGTATACACATCGACGTCGGCTGAGTCTAATCCTATACTCTAGCATGTCTACACATCGACATCGCCTGGGTACTAATCCTATACTCTAGCGCGTCTACACATTGACATCGGCTGAGTCTAATCCTATACCCTAGCGCGTCTACACATTGACATCGGCTGAGTCTAATCCTATACTCTAGCGCGTCTACACATCGACGTTGGCTGAGTCTAATCTTATACTCTAGCATGTCTACACATCGACATCGGCTGGGTACTAATCCTATACTCTAGCGCGTCTACACATTGACATCGGCTGAGTCTAATCCTATACTCTAGCGCGTCTACACATCGACGTTGGCTGAGTCTAATCTTATACTCTAGCGCGTCTACACATCGACATCGGCTGGGTACTAATCCTATACTCTAGCGCGTCTACACATTGACATCGGCTGAGTCTAATCCTATACTCTAGCGCGTCTACACATTGACATCGGCTGAGTCTAATCCTATACTCTAGCGCGTCTACACATTGACATCGGCTGAGTCTAATCCTATACTCTAGCGCGTCTACACATTGACATCGGCTGGGTACTAATCCTATACTCTAGCGCGTCTACACATTGACATCGGCTGAGTCTAATCCTATACTCTAGCGCGTCTACACATCGACGTTGGCTGAGTCTAATCTTATACTCTAGCGCGTCTACACATCGACATTGGCTGGGTGCTAATCCTATACCCTAGCGCGTATACACATTGACGTCGACTGAGTCTAATCTTATACTCTAGCGCGTCTACACATCGACATTGGCTGGGTGCTAATCCTATACCCTAGCGCGTATACACATCGACGTCGGCTGAGTCTAATCCTATACTCTAGCATGTCTACACATAGACATCGCCTGGGTACTAATCCTATACTCTAGCGCGTCTACACATTGACATCGGCTGAGTCTAATCCTATACCCTAGCGCGTCTACACATTGACATCGGCTGAGTCTAATCCTATACTCTAGCGCGTCTACACATCGACGTTGGCTGAGTCTAATCTTATACTCTAGCATGTCTACACATCGACATCGGCTGGGTACTAATCCTATACTCTAGCGCGTCTACACATTGACATCGGCTGAGTCTAATCCTATACTCTAGCGCGTCTACACATCGACGTTGGCTGAGTCTAATCTTATACTCTAGCACGTCTACACATCGACATCGGCTGGGTACTAATCCTATACTCTAGCGCGTCTACACATTGACATCGGCTGAGTCTAATCCTATACTCTAGCGCGTCTACACATTGACATCGGCTGAGTCTAATCCTATACTCTAGCGCGTCTACACATTGACATCGGCTGAGTCTAATCCTATACTCTAGCGCGTATACACATCGACGTCGGCTGAGTCTAATCCTATACTCTAGCATGTCTACACATCGACATCGGCTGGGTACTAATCCTATACTCTAGCGCGTCTACACATTGACATCGGCTGAGTCTAATCTTATACCCTAGCGCGTCTACACATTGACATTGGCTGGGTGCTAATCCTATACCCTAGCGCGTATACACATTGACGTCGACTGAGTCTAATCTTATACTCTAGCGCGTCTACACATCGACATTGGCTGGGTGCTAATCCTATACCCTAGCGCGTATACACATCGACGTCGGCTGAGTCTAATCCTATACTCTAGCATGTCTACACATCGACATCGCCTGGGTACTAATCCTATACTCTAGCGCGTCTACACATTGACATCGGCTGAGTCTAATCCTATACCCTAGCGCGTCTACACATTGACATCGGCTGAGTCTAATCCTATACTCTAGCGCGTCTACACATCGACGTTGGCTGAGTCTAATCTTATACTCTAGCATGTCTACACATCGACATCGGCTGGGTACTAATCCTATACTCTAGCGCGTCTACACATTGACATCGGCTGAGTCTAATCCTATACTCTAGCGCGTCTACACATCGACGTTGGCTGAGTCTAATCTTATACTCTAGCACGTCTACACATTGACATCGGCTGAGTCTAATCCTATACCCTAGCGCGTCTACACATTGACATCGGCTGAGTCTAATCCTATACTCTAGCGCGTCTACACATCGACGTTGGCTGAGTCTAATCTTATACTCTAGCACGTCTACACATCGACATCGGCTGGGTACTAATCCTATACTCTAGCGCGTCTACACATTGACATCGGCTGAGTCTAATCCTATACTCTAGCGCGTCTACACATCGACGTTGGCTGAGTCTAATCTTATACTCTAGTGTGTCTACACATCGACATCGGCTGGGTACTAATCCTATACTCTAGCGCGTCTACACATCGACGTCGGCTGAGTCTAATCCTATACTCTAGCATGTCTACACATCGACGTTGGCTGAGTCTAATCTTATACTCTAGCACGTCTACACATCGACGTTGGCTGGGTGCTAATCCTATACCCTAGCGCGTCTACACATCGACATCGGCTGGGTACTAATCCTATACTCTAGCGCGTCTACACATTGACATCGGCTGAGTCTAATCCTATACTCTAGCGCGTCTACACATCGACGTTGGCTGAGTCTAATCTTATACTCTAGCATGTCTACACATCGACGTTGGCTGAGTCTAATCCTATACTCTAGTGTGTCTACACATCGACATTGGCTGGGTGCTAATCCTATACCCTAGCGCGTCTACACATCGACATCGGCTGGGTACTAATCCTATACTCTAGCGCGTCTACACATCGACGTCGGCTGAGTCTAATCCTATACTCTAGCATGTCTACACATCGACGTTGGCTGAGTCTAATCTTATACTCTAGCACGTCTACACATCGACATTGGCTGGGTGCTAATCCTATACCCTAGCGCGTCTACACATCGACGTCGGCCGAGTCTAATCTTATACTCTAGCGCGTCTACACATCAACATTGGCTGGGTGCTAATCCTATACCCTAGCGCGTATACACATTGACGTCGGCCGAGTCTAATCTTATACTCTAGCGCGTCTACTAGGGATGGGGCCGATCCGATCCAGTATCGGTATCGGGAGCCGATACCAGTGTAATTCACGTATCGGATTTTCCCGATCCAACCTGCGGAGATATCCGATATCCATGAATCATAAGCTCTTTAACGTTGTCTGCTGAAATCCAAAAGCGAATCCCGCCGGCGAGTCTGCTAGCTGGCTGCAAACTGCGGAATGGATTTCCTGAACGGAGGCGCGGCTCAATGAGACACAGAGTTATGAGAGAAATCCGTTCCGCAGTTTGCAGCTAGCCAACATGTCCGCTTTGTGTAAATACTTCACACTGGAAACACCGCAGAGCAAGACAGCTAAATGCAATGTTTGCAAAGCCGTGATTCAGAGCTATTTAAAGCTCCCTCGCGTCGTACAACACAACGAACGCAATCAAACATGTTAAAAAGCACCAAACGCGAATAGCGCGTCAAATTCGTGTCTAGTTGGACGCTTGAATATTTTGAATCCATTCGCGCGTCCAGTGCGAAATTGACGCACGTCTGAGGTGAAATCCGTCTGTTTGCAAGATGCTGATGTTGATCGAGCATTCATCGAGAGAGTTACTGCATCGGAGCGAGGATCTCCCTTCAGATAGTGTGTGTGTAAGATGTTTACACTTGCACTTTTCTTATATTTCAAGACTCAAGTATTTGACATTTTGTGAATGTAATAAATATTGACATTACAATCAATTTGCAACCCTTAAAGTTGCATATTTGGTTTCATAATGGGATTTTTCCTGTTAACGGGATTTCCTGTTTTTTTTTTACTGCATTTTCTGAACTTACATCAAGTTGCCTTTTGAGACATACATGCATAGGCCTACATAAATACATACATATATGCATATCATACTTGCATGTTGAGATAAGTTTATTTCAGCAACATATAAAATAAACAATAATGATAACAAAAATATTAAAGCAAACAGCTCTGGTATCGGAATAGAATCGGTATCGGCCGATATCTAAATTCAGGTATCGGGATCGGATCGGAATTGAAAAAATGTGGATCGGTGCATCCCTAGCGTCTACACATCGACATTGGCTGAGTCTAATCCTATACTCTAGCGCGTCTACACATCGACATCGGCTGGGTGCTAATCCTATACTCTAGTGCGTCTACACATCGACATCGGCTGGGTGCTAATCCTATACTCTAGCGCGTCTACACATCGACGTCGGCTGAGTCTAATCCTATACTCTAGCATGTCTACACATCGACGTTGGCTGAGTCTAATCTTATACTCTAGCATGTCTACACATTGACGTTGGCTGAGTCTAATCTTATACTCTAGCGCGTCTACACATCGACATTGGCTGGGTGCTAATCCTATACTCTAGCATGTCTACACATTGACGTTGGCTGAGTCTAATCTTATACTCTAGCGCGTCTACACATCGACGTCGGCTGAGTCTAATCCTATACTCTAGCATGTCTACACATTGACGTTGGCTGAGTCTAATCTTATACTCTAGCGCGTCTACACATCGACGTCGGCTGAGTCTAATCCTATACTCTAGCATGTCTACACATTGACGTTGGCTGAGTCTAATCTTATACTCTAGCGCGTCTACACATCGACGTCGGCTGAGTCTAATCCTATACTCTAGCATGTCTACACATCGACGTTGGCTGAGTCTAATCTTATACTCTAGCATGTCTACACATTGACGTTGGCTGAGTCTAATCCTATACTCTAGCGCGTCTACACATCGACGTCGGCTGAGTCTAATCCTATACTCTAGCATGTCTACACATTGACGTTGGCTGGGTGCTAATCCTATACCCTAGCGCGTATACACATTGACGTCGGCCGAGTCTAATCTTATACTCTAGAGCGTCTACACATCGACATTGGCTGAGTCTAATCCTATACTCTAGCGCGTCTACACATCGACATCGGCTGGGTGCTAATCCTATACTCTAGCGCGTCTACACATCGACATCGGCTGGGTGCTAATCCTATACTCTAGCGCGTCTACACATCGAGGTCGGCTGAGTCTAATCCTATACTCTAGCATGTCTACACATCGACGTTGGCTGAGTCTAATCTTATACTCTAGCACGTCTACACATCGACATCGGCTGGGTACTAATCCTATACTCTAGCGCGTCTACACATCGACGTCGGCTGAGTCTAATCCTATACTCTAGCATGTCTACACATTGACGTTGGCTGAGTCTAATCTTATACTCTAGCGCGTCTACACATCGACATTGGCTGGGTGCTAATCCTATACCCTAGCGCGTATACACATTGACGTCGGCCGAGTCTAATCTTATACTCTAGCGCGTCTACACATCGACATTGGCTGAGTCTAATCCTATACTCTAGCGCGTCTACACATCGACATCGGCTGGGTGCTAATCCTATACTCTAGCGCGTCTACACATCGACATCGGCTGGGTGCTAATCCTATACTCTAGCGCGTCTACACATCGAGGTCGGCTGAGTCTAATCCTATACTCTAGCATGTCTACACATCGACGTTGGCTGAGTCTAATCTTATACTCTAGCACGTCTACACATCGACATCGGCTGGGTACTAATCCTATACTCTAGCGCGTCTACACATCGACGTCGGCTGAGTCTAATCCTATACTCTAGCATGTCTACACATTGACGTTGGCTGAGTCTAATCTTATACTCTAGCATGTCTACACATCGACATTGGCTGGGTGCTAATCCTATACCCTAGCGCGTATACACATTGACGTCGGCCGAGTCTAATCTTATACTCTAGCGCGTCTACACATCGACATTGGCTGGGTGCTAATCCTATACCCTAGCGCGTATACACATTGACGTCGGCTGAGTCTAATCTTATACTCTAGCGCGTCTACACATCGACATTGGCTGGGTGCTAATCCTATACCCTAGCGCGTATACACATTGACGTCGGCCGAGTCTAATCTTATACTCTAGCGCGTCTACACATCGACATTGGCTGAGTCTAATCCTATAATCTAACGCGTCTACACATCGACATTGGCTGGGTGCTAATCCTATACCCTAGCGCGTATACACATCGACATTGGCTGGGTGCTAATCCTATACCCTAGCGCGTATACACATCGACGTCGGCTGAGTCTAATCCTATACTCTAGCATGTCTACACATCGACATCGGCTGGGTACTAATCCTATACTCTAGCGCGTCTACACATTGACATCGGCTGAGTCTAATCTTATACCCTAGCGCGTCTACACATTGACATTGGCTGGGTGCTAATCCTATACCCTAGCGCGTATACACATTGACGTCGACTGAGTCTAATCTTATACTCTAGCGCGTCTACACATCGACATTGGCTGGGTGCTAATCCTATACCCTAGCGCGTATACACATCGACATTGGCTGGGTGCTAATCCTATACCCTAGCGCGTATACACATCGACGTCGGCTGAGTCTAATCCTATACTCTAGCATGTCTACACATCGACATCGGCTGGGTACTAATCCTATACTCTAGCGCGTCTACACATTGACATCGGCTGAGTCTAATCCTATACCCTAGCGCGTCTACACATTGACGTCGGCTGAGTCTAATCTTATACTCTAGCGCGTCTACACATCGACGTTGGCTGAGTCTAATCTTATACTCTAGCATGTCTACACATCGACGTTGGCTGAGTCTAATCTTATACTCTAGCACGTCTACACATCGACATTGGCTGGGTACTAATCCTATACCCTAGCGCGTATACACATCGACGTCGGCTGAGTCTAATCCTATACTCTAGCATGTCTACACATCGACATCGGCTGGGTACTAATCCTATACTCTAGCGCGTCTACACATTGACATCGGCTGAGTCTAATCCTATACCCTAGCGCGTCTACACATTGACGTCGGCTGAGTCTAATCTTATACTCTAGCGCGTCTACACATCGACGTTGGCTGAGTCTAATCTTATACTCTAGCATGTCTACACATCGACGTTGGCTGAGTCTAATCTTATACTCTAGCACGTCTACACATTGACATCGGCTGAGTCTAATCCTATACCCTAGCGCGTCTACACATTGACATCGGCTGAGTCTAATCCTATACTCTAGCGCGTCTACACATCGACGTTGGCTGAGTCTAATCTTATACTCTAGCACGTCTACACATCGACATCGGCTGGGTACTAATCCTATACTCTAGCGCGTCTACACATTGACATCGGCTGAGTCTAATCCTATACTCTAGCGCGTCTACACATCGACGTTGGCTGAGTCTAATCTTATACTCTAGTGTGTCTACACATCGACATCGGCTGGGTACTAATCCTATACTCTAGCGCGTCTACACATCGACGTCGGCTGAGTCTAATCCTATACTCTAGCATGTCTACACATCGACGTTGGCTGAGTCTAATCTTATACTCTAGCACGTCTACACATCGACGTTGGCTGGGTGCTAATCCTATACCCTAGCGCGTCTACACATCGACATCGGCTGGGTACTAATCCTATACTCTAGCGCGTCTACACATTGACATCGGCTGAGTCTAATCCTATACTCTAGCGCGTCTACACATCGACGTTGGCTGAGTCTAATCTTATACTCTAGCATGTCTACACATCGACGTTGGCTGAGTCTAATCCTATACTCTAGTGTGTCTACACATCGACATTGGCTGGGTGCTAATCCTATACCCTAGCGCGTCTACACATCGACATCGGCTGGGTACTAATCCTATACTCTAGCGCGTCTACACATCGACGTCGGCTGAGTCTAATCCTATACTCTAGCATGTCTACACATCGACGTTGGCTGAGTCTAATCTTATACTCTAGCACGTCTACACATCGACATTGGCTGGGTGCTAATCCTATACCCTAGCGCGTCTACACATCGACGTCGGCCGAGTCTAATCTTATACTCTAGCGCGTCTACACATCAACATTGGCTGGGTGCTAATCCTATACCCTAGCGCGTATACACATTGACGTCGGCCGAGTCTAATCTTATACTCTAGCGCGTCTACTAGGGATGGGGCCGATCCGATCCAGTATCGGTATCGGGAGCCGATACCAGTGTAATTCACGTATCGGATTTTCCCGATCCAACCTGCGGAGATATCCGATATCCATGAATCATAAGCTCTTTAACGTTGTCTGCTGAAATCCAAAAGCGAATCCCGCCGGCGAGTCTGCTAGCTGGCTGCAAACTGCGGAATGGATTTCCTGAACGGAGGCGCGGCTCAATGAGACACAGAGTTATGAGAGAAATCCGTTCCGCAGTTTGCAGCTAGCCAACATGTCCGCTTTGTGTAAATACTTCACACTGGAAACACCGCAGAGCAAGACAGCTAAATGCAATGTTTGCAAAGCCGTGATTCAGAGCTATTTAAAGCTCCCTCGCGTCGTACAACACAACGAACGCAATCAAACATGTTAAAAAGCACCAAACGCGAATAGCGCGTCAAATTCGTGTCTAGTTGGACGCTTGAATATTTTGAATCCATTCGCGCGTCCAGTGCGAAATTGACGCACGTCTGAGGTGAAATCCGTCTGTTTGCAAGATGCTGATGTTGATCGAGCATTCATCGAGAGAGTTACTGCATCGGAGCGAGGATCTCCCTTCAGATAGTGTGTGTGTAAGATGTTTACACTTGCACTTTTCTTATATTTCAAGACTCAAGTATTTGACATTTTGTGAATGTAATAAATATTGACATTACAATCAATTTGCAACCCTTAAAGTTGCATATTTGGTTTCATAATGGGATTTTTCCTGTTAACGGGATTTCCTGTTTTTTTTTTACTGCATTTTCTGAACTTACATCAAGTTGCCTTTTGAGACATACATGCATAGGCCTACATAAATACATACATATATGCATATCATACTTGCATGTTGAGATAAGTTTATTTCAGCAACATATAAAATAAACAATAATGATAACAAAAATATTAAAGCAAACAGCTCTGGTATCGGAATAGAATCGGTATCGGCCGATATCTAAATTCAGGTATCGGGATCGGATCGGAATTGAAAAAATGTGGATCGGTGCATCCCTAGCGTCTACACATCGACATTGGCTGAGTCTAATCCTATACTCTAGCGCGTCTACACATCGACATCGGCTGGGTGCTAATCCTATACTCTAGTGCGTCTACACATCGACATCGGCTGGGTGCTAATCCTATACTCTAGCGCGTCTACACATCGACGTCGGCTGAGTCTAATCCTATACTCTAGCATGTCTACACATCGACGTTGGCTGAGTCTAATCTTATACTCTAGCATGTCTACACATTGACGTTGGCTGAGTCTAATCTTATACTCTAGCGCGTCTACACATCGACATTGGCTGGGTGCTAATCCTATACTCTAGCATGTCTACACATTGACGTTGGCTGAGTCTAATCTTATACTCTAGCGCGTCTACACATCGACGTCGGCTGAGTCTAATCCTATACTCTAGCATGTCTACACATTGACGTTGGCTGAGTCTAATCTTATACTCTAGCGCGTCTACACATCGACGTCGGCTGAGTCTAATCCTATACTCTAGCATGTCTACACATTGACGTTGGCTGAGTCTAATCTTATACTCTAGCGCGTCTACACATCGACGTCGGCTGAGTCTAATCCTATACTCTAGCATGTCTACACATCGACGTTGGCTGAGTCTAATCTTATACTCTAGCATGTCTACACATTGACGTTGGCTGAGTCTAATCCTATACTCTAGCGCGTCTACACATCGACGTCGGCTGAGTCTAATCCTATACTCTAGCATGTCTACACATTGACGTTGGCTGGGTGCTAATCCTATACCCTAGCGCGTATACACATTGACGTCGGCCGAGTCTAATCTTATACTCTAGAGCGTCTACACATCGACATTGGCTGAGTCTAATCCTATACTCTAGCGCGTCTACACATCGACATCGGCTGGGTGCTAATCCTATACTCTAGCGCGTCTACACATCGACATCGGCTGGGTGCTAATCCTATACTCTAGCGCGTCTACACATCGAGGTCGGCTGAGTCTAATCCTATACTCTAGCATGTCTACACATCGACGTTGGCTGAGTCTAATCTTATACTCTAGCACGTCTACACATCGACATCGGCTGGGTACTAATCCTATACTCTAGCGCGTCTACACATCGACGTCGGCTGAGTCTAATCCTATACTCTAGCATGTCTACACATTGACGTTGGCTGAGTCTAATCTTATACTCTAGCGCGTCTACACATCGACATTGGCTGGGTGCTAATCCTATACCCTAGCGCGTATACACATTGACGTCGGCCGAGTCTAATCTTATACTCTAGCGCGTCTACACATCGACATTGGCTGAGTCTAATCCTATACTCTAGCGCGTCTACACATCGACATCGGCTGGGTGCTAATCCTATACTCTAGCGCGTCTACACATCGACATCGGCTGGGTGCTAATCCTATACTCTAGCGCGTCTACACATCGAGGTCGGCTGAGTCTAATCCTATACTCTAGCATGTCTACACATCGACGTTGGCTGAGTCTAATCTTATACTCTAGCACGTCTACACATCGACATCGGCTGGGTACTAATCCTATACTCTAGCGCGTCTACACATCGACGTCGGCTGAGTCTAATCCTATACTCTAGCATGTCTACACATTGACGTTGGCTGAGTCTAATCTTATACTCTAGCATGTCTACACATCGACATTGGCTGGGTGCTAATCCTATACCCTAGCGCGTATACACATTGACGTCGGCCGAGTCTAATCTTATACTCTAGCGCGTCTACACATCGACATTGGCTGGGTGCTAATCCTATACCCTAGCGCGTATACACATTGACGTCGGCTGAGTCTAATCTTATACTCTAGCGCGTCTACACATCGACATTGGCTGGGTGCTAATCCTATACCCTAGCGCGTATACACATTGACGTCGGCCGAGTCTAATCTTATACTCTAGCGCGTCTACACATCGACATTGGCTGAGTCTAATCCTATAATCTAACGCGTCTACACATCGACATTGGCTGGGTGCTAATCCTATACCCTAGCGCGTATACACATCGACATTGGCTGGGTGCTAATCCTATACCCTAGCGCGTATACACATCGACGTCGGCTGAGTCTAATCCTATACTCTAGCATGTCTACACATCGACATCGGCTGGGTACTAATCCTATACTCTAGCGCGTCTACACATTGACATCGGCTGAGTCTAATCTTATACCCTAGCGCGTCTACACATTGACATTGGCTGGGTGCTAATCCTATACCCTAGCGCGTATACACATTGACGTCGACTGAGTCTAATCTTATACTCTAGCGCGTCTACACATCGACATTGGCTGGGTGCTAATCCTATACCCTAGCGCGTATACACATCGACATTGGCTGGGTGCTAATCCTATACCCTAGCGCGTATACACATCGACGTCGGCTGAGTCTAATCCTATACTCTAGCATGTCTACACATCGACATCGGCTGGGTACTAATCCTATACTCTAGCGCGTCTACACATTGACATCGGCTGAGTCTAATCCTATACCCTAGCGCGTCTACACATTGACGTCGGCTGAGTCTAATCTTATACTCTAGCGCGTCTACACATCGACGTTGGCTGAGTCTAATCTTATACTCTAGCATGTCTACACATCGACGTTGGCTGAGTCTAATCTTATACTCTAGCACGTCTACACATCGACATTGGCTGGGTACTAATCCTATACCCTAGCGCGTATACACATCGACGTCGGCTGAGTCTAATCCTATACTCTAGCATGTCTACACATCGACATCGGCTGGGTACTAATCCTATACTCTAGCGCGTCTACACATTGACATCGGCTGAGTCTAATCCTATACCCTAGCGCGTCTACACATTGACGTCGGCTGAGTCTAATCTTATACTCTAGCGCGTCTACACATCGACGTTGGCTGAGTCTAATCTTATACTCTAGCATGTCTACACATCGACGTTGGCTGAGTCTAATCTTATACTCTAGCACGTCTACACATCGACATTGGCTGGGTGCTAATCCTATACCCTAGCGCGTCTACACATCGACATCGGCTGGGTACTAATCCTATACTCTAGCGCGTCTACACATCGACGTCGGCTGAGTCTAATCCTATACTCTAGCATGTCTACACATCGACGTTGGCTGAGTCTAATCTTATACTCTAGCACGTCTACACATCGACATTGGCTGGGTGCTAATCCTATACCCTAGCGCGTCTACACATCGACGTCGGCCGAGTCTAATCTTATACTCTAGCGCGTCTACACATCGACATTGGCTGGGTGCTAATCCTATACCCTAGCGCGTATACACATTGACGTCGGCCGAGTCTAATCTTATACTCTAGCGCGTCTACACATCGACATTGGCTGGGTGCTAATCCTATACCCTAGCGCGTCTACACATCGACGTCGGCCGAGTCTAATCTTATACTCTAGCGCGTCTACACATCGACATTGGCTGGGTGCTAATCCTATACCCTAGCGCGTATACACATTGACGTCGGCCGAGTCTAATCTTATACTCTAGAGCGTCTACACATCGACATTGGCTGAGTCTAATCCTATACTCTAGCGCGTCTACACATCGACATCGGCTGGGTGCTAATCCTATACTCTAGCGCGTCTACACATCGACATCGGCTGGGTGCTAATCCTATACTCTAGCGCGTCTACACATCGACGTCGGCTGAGTCTAATCCTATACTCTAGCATGTCTACACATCGACGTTGGCTGAGTCTAATCTTATACTCTAGCACGTCTACACATCGACATTGGCTGGGTGCTAATCCTATACTCTAGCGCGTCTACACATCGACGTCGGCTGAGTCTAATCCTATACTCTAGCATGTCTACACATTGACGTTGGCTGAGTCTAATCTTATACTCTAGCGCGTCTACACATCGACATTGGCTGGGTGCTAATCCTATACCCTAGCGCGTATACACATTGACGTCGGCCGAGTCTAATCTGATACTCTAGCGCGTCTACACATCGACATCGGCTGAGTCTAATCCTATACTCTAGCGCGTCTACACATCGACATCGGCTGGGTGCTAATCCTATACTCTAGCGCGTCTACACATCGACATCGGCTGGGTGCTAATCCTATACTCTAGCGCGTCTACACATCGACGTCGGCTGAGTCTAATCCTATACTCTAGCATGTCTACACATCGACGTTGGCTGAGTCTAATCTTATACTCTAGCACGTCTACACATCGACATCGGCTGGGTACTAATCCTATACTCTAGCGCGTCTACACATCGACGTCGGCTGAGTCTAATCCTATACTCTAGCATGTCTACACATTGACGTTGGCTGAGTCTAATCTTATACTCTAGCACGTCTACACATCGACATTGGCTGGGTGCTAATCCTATACCCTAGCGCGTATACACATTGACGTCAGCCGAGTCTAATCTTATACTCTAGCGCGTCTACACATCGACATTGGCTGGGTGCTAATCCTATACCCTAGCGCGTATACACATCGACATTGGCTGAGTCTAATCTTATACTCTAGCGCGTATACACATTGACGTCGGCTGAGTCTAATCTTATACTCTAGCGCGTCTACACATCGACGTCGGCTGAGTCTAATCCTATACTCTAGCATGTCTACACATCGACGTTGGCTGAGTCTAATCTTATACTCTAGCACGTCTACACATCGACATCGGCTGGGTACTAATCCTATACTCTAGCGCGTCTACACATCGACGTCGGCTGAGTCTAATCTTATACTCTAGCACGTCTACACATCGACATTGGCTGGGTGCTAATCCTATACCCTAGCGCGTATACACATTGACGTCGGCTGAGTCTAATCTTATACTCTAGCGCGTCTACACATCGACATTGGCTGGGTGCTAATCCTATACCCTAGCGCGTATACACATTGACGTCGGCCGAGTCTAATCTTATACTCTAGCGCGTCTACACATCGACATTGGCTGAGTCTAATCCTATAATCTAACGCGTCTACACATCGACATCGGCTGAGTCTAATCCTATACTCTAGCGCGTCTACACATCGACATCGGCTGGGTGCTAATCCTATACCCTAGCGCGTATACACATTGACGTCGGCTGAGTCTAATCTTATACTCTAGCGCGTCTACACATCGACATTGGCTGGGTGCTAATCCTATACCCTAGCGCGTATACACATTGACGTCGGCTGAGTCTAATCTTATACTCTAGCGCGTCTACACATCGACATCGGCTGGGTGCTAATCCTATACTCTAGCGCGTCTACACATCGACATCGGCTGGGTGCTAATCCTATACCCTAGCGCGTATACACATTGACGTCGGCTGAGTCTAATCTTATACTCTAGAGTGTCTACACATCGACATCGGCTGGGTGCTAATCCTATACCCTAGCGCGTATACACATTGACGTCGGCTGAGTCTAATCTTATACTCTAGAGCGTCTACACATCGACATCGGCTGGGTGCTAATCCTATACTCTAGCGCGTCTACACATTGACGTCGGCTGAGTCTAATCTTATACTCTAGAGCGTCTACACATCGACATCGGCTGGGTGCTAATCCTATACTCTAGCGCGTCTACACATCGACATCGGCTGAGTCTAATCCTATACTCTAGCGCGTCTACACATCGACATCGGCTGGGTGCTAATCCTATACCCTAGCGCGTCTACACATCGACATCGGCTGGGTGCTAATCCTATACCCTAGCGCGTATACACATCGACATCGGCTGGGTGCTAATCCTATACCCTAGCGCGTATACACATTGACGTCGGCTGAGTCTAATCTTATACTCTAGAGCGTCTACACATCGACATCGGCTGGGTGCTAATCCTATACTCTAGCGCGTCTACACATTGACGTCGGCTGAGTCTAATCTTATACTCTAGAGCGTCTACACATCGACATCGGCTGGGTGCTAATCCTATACCCTAGCGCGTATACACATTGACGTCGGCTGAGTCTAATCTTATACTCTAGCGCGTCTACACATCGACATCGGCTGGGTGCTAATCCTATACCCTAGCGCGTATACACATTGACGTCGGCTGAGTCTAATCTTATACTCTAGCACGTCTACACATCGACATTGGCTGGGTGCTAATCCTATACCCTAGCGCGTATACACATTGACGTCGGCTGAGTCTAATCTTATACTCTAGCGCGTCTACACATCGACATTGGCTGGGTGCTAATCCTATACCCTAGCGCGTATACACATTGACGTCGGCCGAGTCTAATCTTATACTCTAGCGCGTCTACACATCGACATCGGCTGAGTCTAATCCTATACTCTAGCGTGTCTACACATCGACATCGGCTGGGTGCTAATCCTATACCCTAGCGCGTATACACATTGACGTCGGCTGAGTCTAATCTTATACTCTAGCGCGTCTACACATCGACATTGGCTGGGTGCTAATCCTATACCCTAGCGCGTATACACATTGACGTCGGCTGAGTCTAATCTTATATTCTAGAGCGTCTACACATCGACATCGGCTGGGTGCTAATCCTATACTCTAGCGCGTCTACACATCGACATTGGCTGGGTGCTAATCCTATACCCTAGCGCGTATACACATTGACGTCGGCTGAGTCTAATCTTATACTCTAGAGCGTCTACACATCGACATCGGCTGGGTGCTAATCCTATACTCTAGCGCGTCTACACATTGACGTCGGCTGAGTCTAATCTTATACTCTAGAGCGTCTACACATCGACATCGGCTGGGTGCTAATCCTATACTCTAGCGCGTCTACACATCGACGTCGGCTGAGTCTAATCCTATACTCTAGCGCATCTACACATCGACATCGGCTGGGTGCTAATCCTATACCCTAGCGCGTATACACATTGACGTCGGCTGAGTCTAATCTTATACTCTAGAGCGTCTACACATCGACATCGGCTGGGTGCTAATCCTATACCCTAGCGCGTATACACATTGACGTCGGCTGAGTCTAATCTTATACTCTAGAGCGTCTACACATCGACATCGGCTGGGTGCTAATCCTATACTCTAGCGCGTCTACACATCGACATTGGCTGGGTGCTAATCCTATACCCTAGCGCGTATACACATTGACGTCGGCTGAGTCTAATCTTATACTCTAGAGCGTCTACACATCGACATCGGCTGGGTGCTAATCCTATACTCTAGCGCGTCTACACATTGACGTCGGCTGAGTCTAATCTTATACTCTAGAGCGTCTACACATCGACATCGGCTGGGTGCTAATCCTATACTCTAGCGCGTCTACACATCGACGTCGGCTGAGTCTAATCCTATACTCTAGCGCATCTACACATCGACATCGGCTGGGTGCTAATCCTATACCCTAGCGCGTATACACATTGACGTCGGCTGAGTCTAATCTTATACTCTAGAGCGTCTACACATCGACATCGGCTGGGTGCTAATCCTATACCCTAGCGCGTATACACATTGACGTCGGCTGAGTCTAATCTTATACTCTAGAGCGTCTACACATCGACATCGGCTGGGTGCTAATCCTATACTCTAGCGCGTCTACACATCGACATCGGCTGGGTGCTAATCCTATACTCTAGCGCGTCTACACATCGACATCGGCTGGGTGCTAATCCTATACCCTAGCGCGTATACACATTGACGTCGGCTGAGTCTAATCTTATACTCTAGAGCGTCTACACATCGACATCGGCTGGGTGCTAATCCTATACCCTAGCGCGTATACACATTGACGTCGGCTGAGTCTAATCTTATACTCTAGAGCGTCTACACATCGACATCGGCTGGGTGCTAATCCTATACTCTAGCGCGTCTACACATTGACGTCGGCTGAGTCTAATCTTATACTCTAGAGCGTCTACACATCGACATCGGCTGGGTGCTAATCCTATACCCTAGCGCGTATACACATTGACGTCGGCTGAGTCTAATCTTATACTCTAGAGCGTCTACACATCGACATCGGCTGGGTGCTAATCCTATACTCTAGCGCGTCTACACATCGACATCGGCTGAGTCTAATCCTATACTCTAGAGCGTCTACACATCGACATCGGCTGGGTGCTAATCCTATACCCTAGCGCGTATACACATTGACGTCGGCTGAGTCTAATCTTATACTCTAGAGCGTCTACACATCAACATCGGCTGGGTGCTAATCCTATACCCTAGCGCGTATACACATTGACGTCGGCTGAGTCTAATCTTATACTCTAGAGCGTCTACACATCGACATCGGCTGGGTGCTAATCCTATACCCTAGCGCGTATACACATTGACGTCGGCTGAGTCTAATCTTATACTCTAGAGCGTCTACACATCGACATCGGCTGGGTGCTAATCCTATACTCTAGCGCGTATACACATTGACGTCGGCTGAGTCTAATCCTATACTCTAGAGCGTCTACACATCGACATCGGCTGGGTGCTAATCCTATACCCTAGCGCGTATACACATTGACGTCGGCTGAGTCTAATCTTATACTCTAGAGCGTCTACACATCAACATCGGCTGGGTGCTAATCCTATACCCTAGCGCGTATACACATTGACGTCGGCTGAGTCTAATCTTATACTCTAGAGCGTCTACACATCGACATCGGCTGGGTGCTAATCCTATACCCTAGCGCGTATACACATTGACGTCGGCTGAGTCTAATCTTATACTCTAGAGCGTCTACACATCGACATTGGCTGGGTGCTAATCCTATACTCTAGCGCGTCTACACATTGACGTCGGCTGAGTCTAATCTTATACTCTAGAGCGTCTACACATCGACATTGGCTGGGTGCTAATCCTATACCCTAGCGCGTATACACATTGACGTCGGCTGAGTCTAATCTTATACTCTAGAGCGTCTACACATCGACATCGGCTGGGTGCTAATCCTATACTCTAGCGCGTATACACATTGACGTCGGCTGAGTCTAATCTTATACTCTAGAGCGTCTACACATCGACATCGGCTGGGTACTAATCCTATACTCTAGCGCGTCTACACATCGACGTCGGCTGAGTCTAATCCTATACCCTAGTGCGTCTATACATCGACATCGGCTGGGTGCTAATCCTATACCCTAGCGCGTCTACACATCGACGTTGGCTGAGTCTAATCCTATACTCTAGAGCGTCTACACATCGACGTCGGCTGAGTCTAATCCTATACCCTAGCGCGTCTACACATCGACGTTGGCTGAGTCTAATCCTATACTCTAGCGCGTCTACACATCGATGGCGGCTGAGTCTAATCCTATACTCTAGCGCGTCTACACATCGACGTCGGCTGAGTCTAATCCTATACCCTAGTGCGTCTATACATCGACATCGGCTGGGTGCTAATCCTATACTCTAGCGCATCTACACATCGACATCGGCTGAGTCTAATCTTATACTCTAGAGCGTCTACACATCGACGTCGGCTGAGTCTAATCCTATACCCTAGTGCGTCTATACATCGACATCGGCTGGGTACTAATCCTATACTCTAGCGCGTCTACACATCGACGTCGGCTGAGTCTAATCTTATACTCTAGAGCGTCTACACATCGACATCGGCTGGGTGCTAATCCTATACCCTAGCGCGTCTACACATCGACGTCGGCTGAGTCTAATCCTATACTCTAGCGCGTCTACACATCGATGGCGGCTGAGTCTAATCCTATACTCTAGCGCGTCTACACATTGACGTCGACTGGGTACTAACCCTATACTCTAGCGGGTCTACACATCGACATCAGCTGAGTCTAATCCTATACCCTACTGCGTCTACACATCGACATCGGCTGGGTGCTAATCCTATACCCTAGCGCGTATACACATTGACGGCGGCTGGGTGCTAATCCTATACCCTAGCGCGTATACACATCGACGTCGGCTGAGTCTAATCTTATACTCTAGCGCGTCTACACATCGACATCGACTGGGTGCTAATCCTATACCCTAGTGCGTATACACATCGACGTCGGCTGAGTCTAATCTTATACTCTAGTGCGTCTACACATCGACATCGACTGGGTGCTAATCCTATACCCTAGTGCGTCTACACATCGACATCGGCTGGGTGCTAATCCTATACCCTAGCGCGTATACACATCGACGTCGGCTGAGTCTAATCTTATACTCTAGTGCGTCTACACATCGACATCGACTGGGTGCTAATCCTATACCCTAGTGCGTCTACACATCGACATCGGCTGGGTGCTAATCCTATACCCTAGCGCGTCTACACATCGACATCGGCTGAGTGCTAATCCTATACCCTAGTGCGTCTACACATCGACATCGGCTGGGTGCTAATCCTATACCCTAGCGCGTCTACACATCGACATCGGCTGGGTGCTAATCCTATACCCTAGCGCGTATACACATCGACGTCGGCTGAGTCTAATCCTATACTCTAGCGCGTCTACACATCGACATCAGCTGAGTCTAATCCTATACCCTAGCGCGTATATAAATCGACGGCGGCTGGGTGCTAATCCTATACCCTAGCGCGTCTACACATCAACGTCCACTGAGTCTAATCCTATCGGCTGGGTGCTAATCCTATACCCTAGCGCAGGGATTCCCAAAGTATGGTACGCGCACCCCCAGGGGTACGCGAGCTACCACCAGGGGGTGCGCGAGAGGAAAAATGTAATGGCGGTCTGTTTTTTTAAGTGGGATTTTTCCATACAATAAAAAAAACATGAACAGTAAACATTTCCTTTGTAAATTCCCTTTCCTTTTATTTTAAATAAAAAAAACTATAATTTATTAGCTTTTGATAAAACAAATACATATGAAATGCACAACGACACACCTAAAGTCGCTCACGCACATACAAGCAAACTACACACACGAGACGCGCGGATACTCATATGAGGCGCGCGCGCACACACAAACTCTCCACGCACATACTTATATGAAACGCGAGCACACACACACACACAATACCATAAAGATGTGGAAAAGTCGATCAAAAGTATGGCTACATTTCTCCAGGCTCGATGCCAACAGCGCGCGATGCAGTATTTGCGGTAAAATAATTGCTGCAAAGACCGGTACCACGACAGATATGATGAAGCCCTTGACAGTGCACGGAGTAAACATAAGAACAGAAAGTGGCTCCGTCTTCGACTGGTAAATGAAGATATACCTTGTTGATCAGTCTGATAGTGTTTATATTGCAATAATGACCAACTGAATGTACACTGCCGTTCAAAAATTTGTTGGTTAGTCAGATTTTTTTTTTCAATAAGGATGCATTAAAGTGATCAAAAGTGACCTTAAAACATGTCACATGTGTAATGTTACAAGATATTTCGTTTTTAAATAAATGCTGTTCTTTTGAAAATTTTATACATCAAAGAATCATGAAAAAATATATAGTTTCCAAAATAATAAGCAGCAAACTGTTTTCATATTTCTGAGGGTCATGTGACACTGAAGTAATGATTTTGAAAATTCATCTTTGACATCACATGAATAAATGACATCTTGAAACATAGTCAAATAAGATTTTAAATTGTAATACTATTTCACAATATTACAAGTTTTACTGTATTTTTGATCAAACAAATTCAGCTTTGGTGAGCTCTTTTATATATATATAGGCCTATATATATATATATATATATATATATATATATATATATATATATATATATATATATATATATATAAAAAATATTGTTCAAAATATTGTTGTTTATTTTATGTTTGAGCCTATGCTCTTTGTTACGTATGTTGTGGATCGTGTGTAGGCTAATTTTATTGTCGCACTTGAAAATGATCAGATTGATCCTCGTTTTTATTTATTTTATCTATTTCGGAGCCTATATTCTCTTTAATGTTGTGGATCGTTTGTAACTTCATTGCAATTTAATTCAATGTACTGTCGTTCTAATTTCCATAACCGTTGTGTTATGATGATGATGCTAGCTCCACGGTCATTTACGGTCATTTAATATTGCTGCAATGTTTCTTTTACGCGGCTGAAAATAACCGTGCTTTCTGTTACTGAGTCTGTGTCTGTCACTCGTCCTCTTAAAAGTGAAAGCTTGTGCGTAGCTTTGTTGCATTATATTGAAACTTTGTTGATGTTGTTATTGTCATGCGTGTTCTGGTTATTTGCGCATGATTAAACATGAGTCTTTATGTGGCGATAAAACAAAGCTTTGTTGCGTTATTTTTTTGAAGTGGGGATTGGGGGTGCGCCAACCCGGTTGGGACATAGAAGGGGGTGCGCAGGAAAAAAAGTTTGGGAACCGCTGCCCTAGCGCGTCTACACATCGACATCGGCTGGGTGCTAATCCTATACCCTAGCGCGTATACACATCGACGTCGGCTGAGTCTAATCTTATACTCTAGCGCGTATACACATCGACGTCGGCTGAGTCTAATCCTATACCCTAGTGCGTCTACACATCGACATCGGCTGGGTGCTAATCCTATACCCTAGCGCGTATACACATAGACGTCGGCTGAGTCTAATCTTATACTCTAGCGCGTCTACACATCGACATCGGCTGGGTTCTAATCCTATACCCTAGCGCGTATACACATCGACGGCGGCTGGGTGCTAATCCTATACCCTAGCGCGTACACACATCGACGTCGGCTGAGTCTAATCTTATACTCTAGCGCGTCTACACATCGACATCGGCTGGGTGCTAATCCTATACCCTAGCGCGTATACACATCGACATCGGCTGGGTGCTAATCCTATACCCTAGTGCGTCTACACATGGACGTCGGCTGAGTCTAATCTTATACTCTAGCGCGTCTACACATCGACATCGGCTGGGTGCTAATCCTATACCCTAGCGCGTTTACACATCGAAGTCCACTGAGTCTAATCCTATACTCTAGTGCGTCTACACATCGACATCGGCTGGGTGATAATCCTATACCCTAGTGCGTCTACACATCGACATTGGCTGGGTGCTAATCCTATACCCTAGCGTGTCTACACTTCGACGTCGACTGAATCTAATCCTATACCCTAGCGTGTCTACACATTGACGTCGGCTGAGTCTAATCCTATACCCTAGCGTGTCTACACATTGACGTCGGCTGAGTCTAATCCTATACCCTAGCGCGTCTACACATTGACGTCGGCTGAGTCTAATCCTATACCCTAGCGCGTCTACACATCGACATTGGCTGGGTGCTAATCCTATACCCTAGTGTGTCTACACATTGACGTCGGCTGAGTCTAATCCTATACCCTAGCGCGTCTACACATCGACGTCGACTGAGTCTAATCCTATACCCTAGCGTGTCTACACATCGACGTCGGCTGAGTCTAATCCTATACCCTAGTGCGTCTACACATCGACATTGGCTGGGTGCTAATCCTATACCCTAGTGTGTCTACACATTGACGTCGGCTGAGTCTAATCCTATACCCTAGCGCGTCTACACATCGACATTGGCTGGGTGCTAATCCTATACCCTAGCGCGTCTACACATTGACGTCGACTGAATCTAATCCTATACCCTAGCGTGTCTACACATTGACGTCGGCTGAGTCTAATCCTATACCCTAGCGCGTCTACACATCGACATTGGCTGGGTGCTAATCCTATACCCTAGTGTGTCTACACATTGACGTCGGCTGAGTCTAATCCTATACTCTAGCGCGTCTACACATCGACGTCGACTGAGTCTAATCCTATACCCTAGCGTGTCTACACATCGACGTCGGCTGAGTCTAATCCTATACCCTAGTGCGTCTACACATCGACATTGGCTGGGTGCTAATCCTATACCCTAGTGTGTCTACACATTGACGTCGGCTGAGTCTAATCCTATACCCTAGCGCGTCTACACATCGACATTGGCTGGGTGCTAATCCTATACCCTAGCGCGTCTACACATTGACGTCGGCTGAGTCTAATCCTATACCCTAGCGCGTCTACACATCGACGTCGGCTGAGTCTAATCCTATACCCTAGTGCGTCTACACATCGACATTGGCTGGGTGCTAATCCTATACTCTAGCGTGTCTACACATCGACATCGGCTGAGTCTAATCCTATACTCTAGCGCGTCTACACATCGACGTCGGCTGAGTCTAATCCTATACCCTAGTGCGTCTACACATCGACATTGGCTGGGTGCTAATCCTATACCCTAGTGTGTCTACACATCGACGTCGGCTGAGTCTAATCCTATACCCTAGTGCGTCTACACATCGACATTGGCTGAGTCTAATCCTATACTCTAGCGCGTCTACACATCGACGTCGGCTGAGTCTAATCCTATACCCTAGTGCGTCTACACATCGACATTGGCTGGGTGCTAATCCTATACCCTAGCGTGTCTACACATCGACATCGGCTGAGTCTAATCCTATACTCTAGCGCGTCTACACATCGACGTCGGCTGAGTCTAATCCTATACCCTAGTGCGTCTACACATCGACATTGGCTGGGTGCTAATCCTATACCCTAGTGTGTCTACACATTGACGTCGGCTGAGTCTAATCCTATACTCTAGCGCGTCTACACATCGACGTCGACTGAGTCTAATCCTATACCCTAGCGTGTCTACACATCGACGTCGGCTGAGTCTAATCCTATACCCTAGTGCGTCTACACATCGACATTGGCTGGGTGCTAATCCTATACCCTAGTGTGTCTACACATTGACGTCGGCTGAGTCTAATCCTATACCCTAGCGCGTCTACACATCGACATTGGCTGGGTGCTAATCCTATACCCTAGCGCGTCTACACATTGACGTCGGCTGAGTCTAATCCTATACCCTAGCGCGTCTACACATCGACGTCGGCTGAGTCTAATCCTATACTCTAGCGTGTCTACACATCGACATCGGCTGAGTCTAATCCTATACTCTAGCGCGTCTACACATCGACGTCGGCTGAGTCTAATCCTATACCCTAGTGCGTCTACACATCGACATTGGCTGGGTGCTAATCCTATACCCTAGTGTGTCTACACATTGACGTCGGCTGAGTCTAATCCTATACCCTAGCGCGTCTACACATCGACATTGGCTGGGTGCTAATCCTATACCCTAGCGCGTCTACACATTGACGTCGGCTGAGTCTAATCCTATACCCTAGCGCGTCTACACATCGACGTCGGCTGAGTCTAATCCTATACTCTAGCGTGTCTACACATCGACATCGGCTGAGTCTAATCCTATACCCTAGCGTGTCTACACATTGACGTCGGCTGAGTCTAATCCTATACTCTAGCGTGTCTACACATTGACGTCGGCTGAGTCTAATCCTATACTCTAGCGTGTCTACACATCGACATCGGCTGAGTCTAATCCTATACCCTAGCGTGTCTACACATAGACGTCGGCTGAGTCTAATCCTATACCCTAGCGCGTCTACACATCGACGTCGGCTGAGTCTAATCCTATACCCTAGCGCGTCTACACATCGACATCGGCTGAGTCTAATCCTATACCCTAGCGTGTCTACACATAGACGTCGGCTGAGTCTAATCCTATACCCTAGCGCGTCTACACATCGACGTCGGCTGAGTCTAATCCTATACCCTAGCGCGTCTACACATCGACGTCGGCTGAGTCTAATCCTATACCCTAGCGTGTCTACACATTGACGTCGGCTGAGTCTAATCCTATACTCTAGCGTGTCTACACATTGACGTCGGCTGAGTCTAATCCTATACTCTAGCGTGTCTACACATCGACATCGGCTGAGTCTAATCCTATACCCTAGCGTGTCTACACATAGACGTCGGCTGAGTCTAATCCTATACCCTAGCGCGTCTACACATCGACGTCGGCTGAGTCTAATCCTATACCCTAGCGTGTCTACACATCGACGTCGGCTGAGTCTAATCCTATACTCTAGCGCGTCTACACATCGATGGCGGCTGAGTCTAATCCTATACTCTAGCGCGTCTACACATCGACGTCGACTGGGTACTAACCCTATACTCTAGCGTGTCTACACATCGACATCGACTGGGTACTAACCCTATACTCTAGCGGGTCTACACATCGACGGTGGCTGAGTCTAATCCTATAATCTAGCGCGTCTACACATCGACGTCGACTGGGTACTAACCCTATACTCTAGCGGGTCTACACATCGACGGCGGCTGAGTCTAATCCTATAATCTAGCGCGTCTACACATCGACGTCGACTGGGTACTAACCCTATACTCTAGCGGGTCTACACATCGACGGCGGCTGAGTCTAATCCTATAATCTAGTGCGTCTACACATCGAAGTCGACTGGGTACTAACCCTATACTCTAGCGCGTCTACACATCGACATCACCTGAGTCTAATCCTATACTCTAGCACGTCTACACATCGACATTGGCTGGGTGCTAATATTGTGCCCCTAACTAGCTTACTTCCTGTGCAGGAATAATCGATAAACAGACTTCAGCAAATGTCCTCTAAATGATTTAATCACGGTCGGAGGATCTCTCGAGCAGTTCTCAGAGAATCTCCCCCAAGAAGAAGCAAGGCCGAAGGATCTCAGACAAATTCCATTGAGAATCCCACCAGCTAACACGAATACAACAGTTTTTATAGAATAGGGAGGTATGGCAAAATGATATGAATTTGATTGGTTCTTTATATGCAAACCCTTCTGTTACTAGGTAAAGCAAACTTTGTTTTAATGATTACTTCATTGTTAATTACAAGGTTCTAACCTAGTCATCTGTCTAGTTTCATTTCACATATTTGTTATTTTTACACTTTTTACATGTTAGGCCTAAAAAGATTAAAAGCACAGTTTTCTATGTGAATATATGTTTTGTAACATTAGAAATGTCTTTGCTGGCATTTGAATCAATTTAATGCGTACTTGTTGAATAAAATAATTAATTTCTATTTTTTTAAGATCTTACCCTAAACTTTTAAACGGTAGCGCATCAATGTTTCCACAAATATCTGAACTGTTTTCAACATTGATAATGATCAGAAATATTCATAATAAATGATCATATTAGAGTGATTTCTGAAGGATCATGTGACACTGAAGACTGGAGTAATGATGCTGAAAATTCAGCTTTGATCACAGGAATAAATTACACTTTACTATATATTCAAAAATAAATTAGAAAAATAAGTAAGAATTAAAGTAAAAAATACACAGATAGAAATACAAAGCGTACAAAAAACAAAAGAACACACTGGAATACAAAATAATTAAAACCATTAGGAAAAAGCCAACCTAAAAAAAGTGAGTTTTTAGTTTGGATTTAAAAATGTTTAGATTTTGTGCATCTTTAATATGAGAAGAGTCTAGGAGCATAGGAAGAGAAAGTTTGAGTTATTTGAACTCAAAGGCAGAAATGCATGAAGTGGTCTTGGTTTACACATGACTTGCACCTTTATCAGTGTTTCTGAATGCAGATTTCTTACCTTCACTGCAGTCCCTTCCCCGATAGCCGGTTTCAGAGCAGTCGCATGTGGGCTGGTCGTTGACTACACTGCAGACGCCTCCATTTAAGCACATGTTGTCTGAGCCGCAGAGGTCAGCGCTGACCCCGGAGCTGTTAATGAGGACCGGCTCAGAACGGTTCACTTTCAGCTCTGTTATCCAGCCCATAAAGGGAGCGTGATCCTTCACAGTGTCCGATGTCAGCTGTAACGACTCGGGAGGAATCCCGCCTAAAAACAAGTGACTGAAGACGGTCATATCCCGCCGTTTGGACTTAACCTCCACCCGCTTGACTTCCTCATCAACGACGAGGGTGGTGTTTCTGAAGTTCCTCCCAATCGTGACCGAATGCCACTGGTTGTCGCTGATGAGAACATCTGAAAGCACGCAAGCCGGCTCGGCACAGAAAATGGAAAAGCACAGTCTGAGTTTCCCCGTGTGTATGTGCAGCTCGAGGAAATCGCAGAAGCCTTCGTCGTCAAAGTACACCAGAAGGCCCTTCGAACTCTTGGTTTTCACGCTGAAGCTCATTTGACTCTCACAGCAAGCGTTCCACATGGGAAACGAGGCCCACTGTCCGTCTGAACCTGTGAAACCGAGACCGGCCCCGGCATCCACCGCACACACCACCAGCCCGATCCACAGAAGACCAGCGCTTCGGCACACTGGAGGAATCATGATGCAGATGTAGCTGAGCTTATATCTCAGGGTGTGTTCACACTTGTACTCCGGTTCAGTCTATCTCTAATGTCTAATAGTTTTGTAAATAAGTCTTTAATGCATGTGTCTATACAAAAAAGGGGGGGGAAAACCTATCTAACCTGATACTTACTGGAGAAAAATGTGACAACAAGCCAAATCTCTTTTATATATTCCAGCATCTGTAGGCTATAAATCATCCCGGATGAGATCCATATCAAGATTGATTCTTATGTCTCAAAGATTATATGTATAGCCTAAATCAATAACGCAATCTGGATTAGGGTGTTGGGTTTCGTTTGTTATGTTTGCGTGTACAATCTTGCATAACTTACTTGATAAAGCACAAACGCACCAGCTCATCCTCTCATTTCAAAAAAGAAAACGGTCCGGTTCACATAGCGTTCACACTGTCATTTTTAACTTTAACTTACCGAACATTCAAAACAATGTTGTGTGCTGGGTTAAATCCGTACATATGGTATTGTTATCACATGAGAACTAGAAAAGAGCTTATAAATTCGGTAGAGAAGATCTGATGCGAGGAGACGCGGTTCGGTCCGCTTGTTTGGTTCGTATGGCAGCGTTCACATTTATTCAAATGAACCGCACTAACAGAACAAACGCACCAAAGTTCGCTTTAATTCAACCAAACCTGCCAAGTGTGAACACAGTCTTGGAAAGATTGTTTCTGGGACATATCGTGAGCACAACCTCCAAATTCCAGAAGCCAAAAGATGTTTAGAGACATGTTATGGTCCTCATGTTATCAACCTTATTCACGTTCATGTGCCATCACTGTGTATTGCGTCTGAGTTTGTGGGTTAAATCCTGTTTCAGATGAAGCCGGCAGACGTCATCTCTGATCCCTCAACACAGGGCCGCTGACTCTGAAGAGAAACACAATAAAACAGTTCAGCTGATAATCTGGGGTGAGCTTCCCAGAAGCATCGGTAGCCAACTGTGGTCGCAAGTTCAGTCATTATCAGCAGTTCAACGAGTCGGTGTTTCCCGAAACCATCGTTCCAACGAACATTCGCAAACAGCATCACAGAGTTGTTTGAACGACAGATCTAGATCTCGACCTGCGGTTAGAAGCAGTTTCTAGTTTTTATGACATGTGGACTCAATAAATCCTGATCTTGAGGAAAATAAGCAAGCTGACATTCAGTGCAATCTGTGTCTTTTATTTAGAATACATACAAATGTCATTTACGTCTTTTAGTTTGTCAAGAGATTTAAGGCGAGACACGGCAGGCAAAAACATTGTTTTTTTTTTTACTGGTCAATTTTGAGATTTTTGGATATTTGTCTTCAATAACATGTCTTCTTTCAGACTTGTGGTGAAAAAAAGTCCGAAATACACATTTAGGTCTTTATTTTACTACACTTTGTCTGTTTGCGTCTGTAGATTTCTCATAAATTCAACAAAAGTTGGCGTTGTAAATCGTCCCGCTGCTCCGCGATCTCTGTCTGCTCTCTGTCATCACACACACCGCTGGAAAGCTCTCTCTCTCCTGTACAATCCTGTCAGATCCAAATATGGTCATTTCCTTTTTATCAGCAACCAATCGTGAAAGTAAAAGGGCTGAATGCGCTTTTCTCATTGAATCTCATTGGCTGATGATAAATCTTTAAAGCCCGTTTTCTCAAAATGACTTTTCTCTCATTCTCCAAGTCCGAAATCTCCACTTCAGTCGCACCGATATACACCAAACTCTCCAGTCTTGTACCTAGTTATATTATGAAGACATTTACAGAGGGATTTGTAAATATATTATTCCTAGCCTGATTTATATAACATCTGATTTCGTTAACATTTATATAATGAAAATAATTTTTTTAAGGCTATTGACATTATATTCTGATTTACAGGATAACAAAAGTCATTTTTTTCGCATCTAATATGTCAACACAATGAAAAATAATTAACCTGGCTTTATCCAATACTCAGATTTCGTTTTTTTAAATATATGCAAATTAGTGCATATTTAATTAGATATTGCCTAATTTGCATATTTAAACATTAAATTACAGAAAACTTGTAATACTTTTTTTCTCATCTTAATGTAGGTAATCAACTGGGAAAATTTCATGGTGATATCTGCTAGTTAAAAATTGTACCCTATTCACCTGTAGTGTGTGTGTGAACGTGCTCTAGTGCGTAAGAACGAGCCTATGATTGAATCTGGAAATAAAGCAAAATAACTTAGAAAAATGAGAGATAGTCCTCAGATGTCATGTCTGTGATTTATAGCGAAACATTTAGCATTAATTCGATCTCAAACAGATTCATTAAAAGTAGTTACAGTATTACTCCTGCGTGACATCATTAACCAACGTGGTTGAACGACCAATTTGCGACAATATAGTTTCGAGGAACAGTCGTGACTAGTAGTGACGAACCGATATCGATTCTTAAATCCCAAGAATCGATTAGTCATCCTGTTTTCAGTTGATGATTGAATGGAACGTTATAGCGCGCATCCCATCCAATACATCGCAATAATCTTTGTGCTTTGTTATTATTGATATAAAACAAAGTCTCAGATTTCAAATTACGTCCATTTTCTTACGAAATTCAAAAACATAAATAGCGTTTTGTCGCTGTGGCGTGAGATCGCTCTGGCTCAGCTCAAGAGAAGCACATGATCTCCTCCGCATTAATAACACCAGTTACAGCAAAATAAACATGAATGAGCTTCTGAAAGTGTGTTAAAAGACAGAGTACAACTTATCGAAATCCGTATCATGTGACATGGAATCAGTGTTTCAACCATGGAAAGACGTCAGTAAAACAGCTTGTAAACAATGTTATGTAACGTCACATTTACCTCAGAAAAAACATATCCAGTGACCATAAACTCATTAGTCAGCGAGAAAAATTAACTCTAGAGGAGCATTTTGATAAATATCTGCACCATATTACATATTCATTATTATTTTTTAATGTTCTTCAATATTTAATGCATGTTTGAATAAATCTGGCAGGTTTTTATGACAGCCACCATTTAAATGTTTATATTTCATATAACTTTATTATTATAAAAATAAATAAAAGTGCAATTTAAGTGTTCGAGTTTAAGTCGCTGTACGGGAAACACACCCCAGAATGACATCTCGAGCAGTGCTTGATTTGTTAACTCCGAGTTCCCGGAACAACCGGAGGCGACGGATCCGGCAAACTAGTGGAGTAGGGTTTCAGATGCGATGCTTAGTCCAAAGATTATTACAGGTATGAATAATTCAGTTACATATATTTTTTTATTGTATATAATAAATTGATTAGCTAGTGAACTACCTCATTCAACTAAGTGCTATTACTTGCTAATTCTTTAATCAGAGTTTCTTGTTAATAGTAGTTACTAGAATGTTAATAATGCGTGACTCATTTGTTCCTGTGTAGTTCTTCATTAATGACGGAACAGTTTTATAAAGTGTTACCCAAGTTATTCACAACATTATCGTTATTATACTTCAAAGCTTATAATAATACGCTTTTTAGTTATTTTGCCTTATTTTCTGCTTGTTTTGTCTTAGTAATTGTGGGTCATCCTGAGGGCCTCTGGGTCATCTCACTCATCTATCTCAGGTCTTGGAGTCTCTATTAACCAGATGATGAATCTGGTTGGAAAATACTGACGACAAACATGAGTTTTACAGTTTTCACCACTGCATTCACTAAAGCTCGAGTGTTTGCCATACAAATATTGGCAAGCATTGCCACTTTACAATAAGGTCCCATTAATTCATTACAGGACATTAACTAACAATGAGCAATATATTAGTTACAATACTTACTAATCTTTGTTAACATTAGTTAACAGAAACACAGCTGCTCATTGTTAGTTCATGTTAGTGCAGGTCTATTAAATAATATTAACAGATACAACTTTTGATTTTAATAATGCGTTAAAATTAACACCAATGCTTTAGAAGTATTTTATTGTTAGTACATGTTGACTAATGAAGTTAACAAATTGAACCTTATTGAAAAGTGTTACCAAAAATTCAAAGTAACGCTTTATTTTACAGTGTCTTTGTTACACATTACATGTAGTTACTGTGGTAATACCTATAAATTATGTCTAATTACATGCAATTTTCCCTGAACCAAACCAAATCCGGTTACACTTTATTTTAAGGTTTCATTGTTACAGTGTAATTATATAATTAAGTACTGAGTAATTAAGAAACTACATGTACTTACTATAGGGTTAGGGTATGATTAGGATTTGGTTGAGGGTTAGTTGCATGTAATTATGCATAATTTACTGTTATTACTACGGTAAGTACATGTAACATAATAACAAGGACACTGTAAAATAAAGTGTAACCCCAAATCCTAACCCTATAGTAAGAACATAGTTAATTATTATCAATCAGTACTTAAATGTATAATTACACTGTAATACTGACAGTCACCTTAAAATAAAGTGTAACCAAATATAAATATCAGGTCAAAGTAAGTTGTCACATTTATATGAGGGAAAATGGTCACAGGTTTTATTTTGTTGTCATTTCATTAAGTAGCCTAACCTTTTTATTTTTTTGTCTCATGAATGTTTTTATTCATAAATCTTAAATGGTAGCTAATTAATGGATATGTTGTGAAAGTTGGTTTTTAGTGTTTTATACAAAGTTATTAATAAACACCAGATGACCACTGTGACAACATGCCCCACTACAGGAATCTTTTGTTCCAGTCTGTGTCTAATGTCTGTTAGTTTTGTAAATAAATCTATACAAAAAAAAAGGAAAATAAACCTTTCTAACCTGATATTTACTGGAGAAAAACGTGACAACAAGCCAAATTTCTTTTACATATTTCAGCATCTGTATAAATCATCCCGGATGACAACATAATTCCACATTATTGACCATATCAAGATTGATTATTATGTCTCAAAGATTGTATAGCCTAAATCAATAACGCAATCGGGATGGGCATTGGGTTTCGTTTGTTATGTTTGCGTGTCATCTTACATACTTCATAAAGCACAAACGCACCAGCGCACACTTTCATTTCCAGATGTATAATAATACAGATGCGCAGTGTTTATTAGCCATTAATGGAGATCCAGATGCGATAGAAACGCCCCATCCGCAGCAAAACTCCCACACGAGCTCATATTCCTCAAGATAAAATCAGATAAAAATATATTCATGTTGAATGTATGTTTTTTTAAAAATGTGAGTCACGTATGCATCATCAAACGGCATTAATCGAGCTCATCCGAATCCATTCAAGACAGAAAACTCATGATACATTCGTACAACACCGAAACTATACTCATCGTGGCACGAGCGCATCTGTTTCTGTGAATAAACATACAGGATCACAGCAGAATACAGACGCACAGCATACACAAAGATCGCATATTGTTTGAAATGACATGGAAATCGGTTTACCCAGTGCGCCGTGGCTCTCGTCGGGCGATGAAGACGATAGTTTAACAAAGTTATTGTTGAGGTGAAGCTCTGAGGAGAAAATGTCTGCTAAATAAAGCCCGCGATGATGTGGACCCTTTCCTCAGCCTGTGATGACGCATTTTGTTTTAACCTGGTTTTAACGGTGATCAGGATCGTAAATACTCTAAAGTTTTTTATATTTTCCTTTTTGTTTTAAATGTATGAATATACTATACTTTGTATTATATTACCTTTGCATCAAAATAAATACAAATTAAATTAAATTAAATTAAATTAAGTAAAATATAGTTAACTGCTGTTGTTAGTGTGTTTGTAATGGACCCTTTCCATGACGCGTTTTAACAGTCATCAGCATCGTAAATCCAGCAAAGTTTTTTATTTTTTATCTATGTGCATTTATAACACTATACTTTGTATTATGTTATCTTTACAAGTATTATATTATATTATATTATATTATATTATATTATATTATATTATATTATATTATATTATCTTCTAAAAAAAAACTAGTTAACACGGCTGTGTGAGTGACGGTAAAATTGACATTTTTTCTCTTCTGACTGCCGTTATCAATCTCTCTATATATTTTGTTCTCTTGTTGAAAGTTGTGGAAACACTATTGTGGAGTTTTTCTTTTCCTATTTGAGCAAATTGGAACACACACATATTATATACTCACTCCGGGTCACGTGACGCGGCTCTGGCTCTGCAGCACCATGGACAGCGCGCAAAGGTGCGCGCGGCAAAAATGAAATGACGTCATCACAGTGTGGGCGGTTGTGCGCGAGACCCCTGCTTCGTCCCAATTCGCCTACTATTCTATGCCCTAAAAGTATGTACTCTTTTTGTGAAGAAAAAGTACATACTTTTGAGTGTGTAGCAAAAGAGTAGGGAAGCTTTGGGACATACTACTCATCTTAATGGACAGATCTGTCGTGTGTAAACTGCCCTGTCAATCATCTTAAAATCCTCCATTCAATCTAATTTCCATCTGCCAGTCGTGGGTCTTTCATGCAGAGACTCTCCTCGTGTGTTTGCAATTTGAATATAATGATGCATTTAAAAGTTAATGGCTAAACGTATCTTTACAAAAGTTCACAATGCTGCTGCAGATGCAATATAATGTAGACAACATTGAATAAATTAATTTTCGTCAGGTTAGATACTGATAATTAATCACTCAAACCCCTTTATCTAAACCTCTCTACATAAACGCCGGACTCGCGCGTCCTCCATGTCTGTAGTTTTTTTTTTAACACTTTTCACTAGTGTTTGTAGTTCTAACCGAATCCTCGTCCCATGCGCGATGGGTTGTGGGCATTATTAGCCGTTAGAGTGCGCATCGATCTGCACTTCGGATTGTGACCGGAAATAATCCCCATAAAATAGACTTAATAGTGTGATAAAGGCCTATTGGCTGATCTCATGTGAGTGACAGGTTGCCCCGCCCTCGTCATCAGAGAAGTTATTCTGATTCAAGATTAACAGCAACATGAATTTACAAACACATAAAAATCATTTATAATAAACACTGCAATATTAATGCCCTAATGACCCAAAATGACGGATCAGATTTAGAGTAACAATGTTGTTGCAAGAGTAATCACTTTGTTTATTATTATGATAATTGACATTTCATTTAAATCACCATAAATGTAATCAGGTCATTACAACAAATGGAAAGTACAGTTATTGTGTTCCATAATATATATTACAATCACTCCAAGTGAGATGAGTGTCCTCATAAAAGCAATGAAGAAAACATGATCATTTTATTTATTTGAAATAAGCAGAATACAGTACAATCTCTTTTCTTTTTTTTGATAAAAAATGAACAAATATTTAAAAAGAAATTGAAACAGTTATGAATTTAACACTTACACCTTGTGTTGGGTCTTCATATAAACCCATACAAAAGAAAAATAAATCAAGAAGCCACTGCAGCCTAAAGCATAATTCATTAATAAATATGTTGTGCGAGCATGAAGTGTGATTGGGTCTACTTGACGACCCTGCGCAGCTCGGCCAGCACCCAGATAGCGAAGCTGAGCAGCGCCACGGACCCGGACTGGTGTGTCGCCGCTAGTGGAGTGGGAACGTACAGCAGGAGAGTGCTGATGCCCAGAACCACCTGAGGAACACACACACACACACACACCACCTCCGTCAGAGCTGACGCTCAACACCACCGCTGCTATTGTAGAGTCAGCTTCATTTTACAACTCAAGTTTAAAAAAATCATAATAATACATTTATGTCTGGATATGCATTACGCAATTTGATATGTTGCAGCCAAACACACAGTGCAACTCTGATGAGTCCAGATTCACATTATTAGACAAACGAACGGCCCAGTAGATTTAACAGAACATTCAAACAGCAGATCAAATATAAAGATGAGATGAGAAGAAATGAATTCAGTATTCACACAGAACTGTCTCTTTCCACTGGGAGTCCTGTGTCTGTGTGTGTCTGTGTGAGTGTGTGTGTGTGTGGTTGTGAGAGAGAGTGTGTGTGTGTGTGTGAGTCTGCGTGCGTGTGTGAGAGTGTGTCTTGTTTACCTGTGTGTAGGCCATGGCGGTGAGACAGCCGATGTGAGAGTGTGTGTGTGTGTGTGTGTGTGTGTGTGTGTGTGTCTGTGTCTGTGTGTGTGTGTGTGTGTTTGTGAGAGAGAGTGTGTGTGTGTGAGTCTGTGTGCGTGTGTGAGAGTGTGGCTTGTTTACCTGTGTGTAGGCCATGGCGGTGAGACAGCCGATGTGAGAGTGAGTGTGTGTGTGTGTGTGTGTGTGTGTGTGAGAGTGGCTTGTTTACCTGTGTGTAGGCCATGGCGGTGAGACAGCCGATGTGAGAGTGTTTGTGTGTGTGTGTGTGTGTGTGCGCGTGAGAGAGTGTCTTGTTTACCTGTGTGTAGGCCATGGCGGTGAGACAGCTGATGTGAGAGTGTGTGTGTGTGTGTGTGTGTGTGTGTGTGTGTGTGTGTGTGTGTGTGTGTGAGAGAGAGTGTGTCTTGTTTACCTGTGTGTAGGCCATGGCGGTGAGACAGCTGATGTGAGAGTGTGTGTGTGTGTGTGTGTGTGAGAGTGTGTCTTGTTTACCTGTGTGTAGGCCATGGCGGTGAGACAGCTGATGGCGATCTTTGCCCTGCGGGGTAACTGTGTGCGTCTGGAGAGCAGGTAGAGTCCTGTGATGGCCGTCAGCGTGCCGATGCCCTGCACACACACACACACACATCAGCTCAATCACATCCGCTTCAACACACACACACACACACACACACACACACACATCGTCCGTACCAGAATGCGGTGGTCGAACTGAACAGTTGTGGGATTTTCGAACATGTTCTTGATGGTGGGGGAGAAGGCCAGCAGATCGTCAGGGATCCAGCGCTCGCCCATCTTCGGGAAGGAGTTATAAACCAAACCTGCGTCCAGTCCAGCAACAAACGCACCTGTGAGATAAAACACACTTCAGCATTACTAGAGTTACACCTATAAATCAGAATACACTTCACAACTGTTCCTCCTGACCGTCACTCTTTAAAGGAAAGATTACATTTTCCAAGTTAAATTCACATTTCCTCCATGTCAACAGTGCTTTACTGTACAATACTAATACCACATATTTTATAATATGAAACATTAAATAGGTGTACATAAAATGAAAATTAAATTACATTTAATAATTAGAAATGCCAGGCATTTCTATAGGTAAATACACTCACCTAAAGGATTATTAGGAACACCTGTTCAATTTCTCATTAATGCAATTATCTAATCAAACAATCACATGGCAGTTGCTTCAATGCATTTAGGGGTGTGGTCCTGGTCAAGACAATCTCCTGAACTCCAAACTGAATGTCAGAATGGGAAAGAAAGGTGATTTAAGCAATTTTGAGCGTGGCATGGTTGTTGGTGCCAGACGGGCCGGTCTGAGTATTTCACAATCTGCTCAGTTACTGGGATTTTCACGCACAACCATTTCTAGGGTTTACAAAGAATGGTGTGAAAAGGGAAAAACATCCAGTATGCGGCAGTCCTGTGGGCGAAAATGCCTTGTTGATGCTAGAGGTCAGAGGAGAATGGGCCGACTGATTCAAGCTGATAGAAGAGCAACTTTGACTGAAATAACCACTCGTTACAACCGAGGTATGCAGCAAAGCATTTGTGAAGCCACAACACGCACAACCTTGAGGCGGATGGGCTACAACAGCAGAAGACCCCACCGGGTACCACTCATCTCCACTACAAATAGGAAAAAGCGGCTACAATTTGCACAAGCTCACCAAAATTGTACAGTTGAAGACTGGAAAAATGTTGCCTGGTCTGATTAGTCTCGATTTCTGTTGAGACATTCAGATGGTAGAGTCCGAATTTGGCGTAAACAGAATGAGAACATGGATCCATCATGCCTTGTTACCACTGTGCAGGCTGGTGGTGGTGGTGTAATGGTGTGGGGGATGTTTTCTTGACACACTTTAGGCCCCTTAGTGCCAATTGGGCATCGTTTAAATGCCACGGCCTACCTGAGCATTGTTTCTGACCATGTCCATCCCTTTATGACCACCATGTACCAATCCTCTGATGGCTACTTCCAGCAGGATAATGCACCATGTCACAAAGCTCGAATCATTTCAAATTGGTTTCTTGAGCATGACAATGAGTTCACTGTACTAAAATGGCCCCCACAGTCATCAGATCTCAACCCAATAGAGCATCTTTGGGATGTGGTGGAACGGGAGCTTCGTGCCCTGGATGTGCATCCCACAAATCTCCATCAACTGCAAGATGCTATCCTATCAATATGGGCCAACATTTCTAAAGAATGCTTTCAGCACCTTGTTGAATCAATGCCATGTAGAATTAAGGCAGTTCTGAAGGCGAAAGGGAGTCAAACACAGTATTAGTATGGTGTTCCTAATAATCCTTTAGGTGAGTGTATACTTTAAAACAAGAAAATATTTTTGTTATATTTGATTTACTTATTTATAAATAATAATAAAAAAAATTATATATATATATATATATACACCGTGGGTACGGAAAGTATTCAGACCCCCTTAAATTTTTCACTCTTTGTTATATTGCAGCCATTTGCTAAAATCATTTTAAGTTCTTTTTTTTCCCCTCATTATTGTATACACAGCACCCCATATTGACAGAAAAACACAGAATTGTTGACATTTTTGCACATTTATTAAAAAAGGAAAAACTGAAATATCACATGGTCTTAAGTATTCAGACCCTTTGCTCAGTATTTAGTAGAAGCACCCTTTTGATCTAATACAGCCACGAGTCTTTTTGGGAAAGATGCAACAAGTTTTTCACACCTGGATTTGGGTATCCTCTGCCATTCCTCCTTGCAGATCCTCTCCAGTTCTGTCAGGTTGGATGGTAAACGTTGGTGGACAGCCATTTTCAGGTCTCTCCAGAGATGCTCAATTGGGTTTAAGTCAGGGCTCTGGCTGGGCCATTCAAGAACAGTCACGGAGTTGTTGTGAAGCCACTCCTTCGTTATTTTAGCTGTGTGCTTAGGGTCATTGTCTTGTTGGAAGGTGAACCTTCGGCCCAGTCTGAGGTCCAGAGCACTCTGGAGAAGGTTTTCGTCCAGGATATCCCTGTACTTGGCCGCATTCATCTTTCCCTCGATTGCAACCAGTCGTCCTGTCCCTGCAGCTGAAAAACACCCCCACAGCATGATGCTGCCACCACCATGCTTCACTGTTGAGACTGTATTGGACAGGTGATGAGCAGTGCCTGGTTTTCTCCACACATACCGCTTAGAATTAAGGCCAAAAAGTTCTATCTTGGTCTCATCAGACCAGAGAATCTTATTTATCACCATCTTGGAGTCCTTCAGGTGTTTTTCAGCAAACTCCATGCAGGCTTTCATGTGTCTTGCACTGAGGAGAGGCTTCCGTCGGGCCATTCTGCCATAAAGCCCCGACTGGTGGATGGCTGCAGTGATGGTTGACTTACTACAACTTTCTCCCATCTCCCGACTGCATCTCTGGAGCTCAGCCATAGTGATCTTTGGGTTCTTCTTTACCTCTCTCACCAAGGCTCTTTTCCCCCGATAGCTCAGTTTGGCCGGACGGCCAGCTCTAGGAAGGGTTCTGGTCGTCCCAAACGTCTTCAATTTAAGGATTATGGAGGCCACTGTGCTCTCAGGAACCTTAAGTGCAGCAGAAATGTTTTTGTAACCTTGGCCAGATCTGTGCCTTGCCACAATTCTGTCTCTGAGCTCTTCAGGCAGTTCCTTTGACCTCATGATTCTCATTTGCTCTGACATGCACTGTGAGCTGTAAGGTCTTATAACACAGGTGTGTGGCTTTCCTAATCAAGTCCAATCAGTATAATCAAACACAGCTGGACTCAAATGAAGGTGTAGAACCATCTCAAGGATGATCAGAAGAAATGGACAGCACCTGAGTTAAATATATGAGTGTCACAGCAAAGGGTCTGAATACTTAGGACCATGTGATATTTCAGTTTTTCTTTTTTAATAAATGTGCAAAAATGTCAACAATTCTGTGTTTTTCTGTCAATATGGGGTGCTGTGTATACAATAATGAGG
This sequence comes from Vimba vimba, assembly GCA_022828995.1. Classification (NCBI taxonomy): domain Eukaryota; kingdom Metazoa; phylum Chordata; class Actinopteri; order Cypriniformes; family Leuciscidae; genus Vimba; species Vimba vimba. The sequence goes on along the minus strand of CM040834.1, from coordinate 1,867,298 downwards.
AAAAAAAAAGAACTTGATTTTAGCAAATGGCTGCAATATAACAAAGAGTGAAAAATGTAAGGGGGTCTGAATACTTTCCGTACCCACTGTATATATAATTGTTATAATAATTATATACAAATAAAATATATACATCCGCCTATCTGGCTGTCCAATATCAAATTATTAAAAAAACTGAGCATGTCAGAATCAAAAGGCCATTTTCTAGCCTGTTTTTGACCCTCTGGTTCAAACACTCTGCTTTAAAGGGCACCTACTATGCCTCTTTTTATCAGATATGCAAAATACGATGTGATCATCGCAGCTGGCCCACCTGCCCCATCTGTGAGCCAGTGGCATCGCTCTCTCCTCTCCTTCTCTCCTCCTTTCAAGCACTGTCCTTCTCCCTGGGCCAGCTCAAGGCTTGCCTACATCTCTCAACAATACAAGAGTCTGGTGGCTACAGCCGATCATCAGATGGGCACCCCCCTTCCTTGGTGTTTCGTTGATTTAAGCCCATAACACCTTGGGAGGGCTCGACAGCAGATCCAGTGTCCTGGATATACCCCTGCTGACCACCACCCAACTCTATGCCGTTTTTAGTCCTTCAACAGGTTGGCTCTGCACCTCCCGCTGTATCCGAATCCAATTAGATGCTGTTTCCGCCTGTTCAGTAACATTGCCTATCAGCCGTTTCCTGGCCATCCCTTCAATCCCCAACAATCCAAGGGTTCTCCAGAGCGACTGTCCAGCAAAACCTCTGCAGCCGAACTCTACTGGTAGATTCTAGGCCTTCCATCCTTTTTGCTGGCTCTCGAGGATAAGGCCTTGATATTTTTTTAACTTACGTTCATGTGCCTCTTCCATCCTCTCTTCCCAGGGTACTGTAAACTCAATGAGCACCACCTGCATGGTACCTCTAGACCAGAGGACAATATCTGGTCTGTGTGCTATCTCCTCTGGGAATATGAGCTGCTTCTTCAGGTCTGCCTGTATCTCCCAGTCATTTGCTGAGGCCAGGACCCCTCTGCTCCTCCGTCCTGCTGCAGTTCTCTCTCCTGTCCTGTCCTGACGAAACAGATAAAGTGGTGCCCATCCGAAAGTGGTTTACCCTTCTTCCATGCCTGTTCCACACCATCCGCCAACCGAAACAGGATCTTTTCATGACGCCACCAGAATTTCCCATCTGCCAAGCTTGACCGGCATGCTGAAAGGACATGCTCAAGATTGTGCAGCTGAGGCTCTCTGCCATCCCCCAAATATGGAGGTTTGATGGAGTAGGTAGGACATTGTAGACAGAACACATCAAGAACTATATTCAACATCCTTCCATGGTCCAGATGTCCTGCCACGTCAGGGCCCTTTCTCGTACGCCCTCCCACCTTGTCCAGCTGCCCTGTTTTTTCATGGCAACAGCCTTGACATGCCGGGTTTCCTCCTCTGCTTTACGGACCTCCCTCTGCACCATGCCGTGGCGTTCTTTTAGGTCAGCTTTTTTCCAGCTCGTTCTGGTGGAGCAACCCAGTCCAAGCCTGCCCAGAGCAACTGTCCCAACGATGTCAGCATGATACAGTCGATCCTCAGCCTCTGTCAGTGCTCTGCTGGCTGACCATTTACAACCTGTCCTGACCACAATACCTGCTTGGCATACTCTTTGGTCCTTGCTGTCTCACAGCATCATGGCCTGGCGTGTATTTGTCACTTTATACTCCTCGATCACAGATGTCACTGGCACCTGCAGCTTGCTGCCTGTGCTTTACAAGCCAATGGAGCAGAAGCTTCTTGGGATGCCCAGTCACCTCCTCAAATAGGTGTTAATCTTCCTCTCCAATCCCTCAACGGTAGAGACAGGTATCTCATAAACAAGCAGAGGCCAGAGCAGCCTAGGGAGTACCCCGTGTTGGTAACCCCAGGCCTTATACTTCACGGGTATGCCGCTCTTCCCTAGGGATGTCATCCAGGTATCTGCTTGGATAATCATTGAGGTCTGCCCTGTGCCATTTCCCCAAGCTCTTCTCTCTTGGACTGTTGGGATGATGGTATTTTTGATCCTGAAACTGAACCGGTCCTGGATGCCCCCCTTCCTCAATATCAGGCTTCTGGACTTTTCTGGTTTGAACTCCATCCTTGCCCAATCAGTGAGCTCAACCAGATCCTCCAAGATCCATCTCCCTTTCAAGTACTGATTTTGCCGTGATTGTGAGGTCATCCATAGATGCTCTTATAGGTACCTGCTGGATGCCACTTGCCAACATTTTGCCTCGACGCAACTTCTCTGCTGATTTAACGAGAAGTACAAATACACCAGCTTGTGGGGTATTGTCCCAAATGCATTTGTTAAATCAAGCCAAAGAACTGCAGGTCACCACGGTTCTTTTTCGCATCTTCGATAATCTTGGTGATTATACTGCCTGCTACCCCTGGAACTCCCCCCTTTTGGACGGACGTGTCCATGTACCCGTTGTCAGCCTCTTCGCCAGAATCCCAAGAAAAATCTTGCCTTCAACATTAAGGAGTGAGATTGTATGGAATTGCTCAATCCCTATAGAGTTCTCTTCCTTAGGGATGAAGCATCCCTCAGCGACCAGCCAAATATCAGCAAGGAAGTCCCTTCTTCCATGCCACTCTCAGTAGCTTCCAAAGTCGTTTCTTGAGCCTTTCACCATACTTGTACAACTTTATACTAAATGCCATTCGGCCCTGGGGCAGATTTTGCTCTGGCCTTCCTGAGAAAGGAGTTGAACTCCTGCCAGCTCGGTTCCTCAGCTCTGAAGGGGGTAGCTGGTTCTGTTGGTTTTATGAGTTTCTCAATCTCCTCCAGGCTGTCCTCCCTTCTGGGGTCACTATGGACCTGACAAAGGCGCTCCTCCACCTCCTCCTTTGTTGCTTTCAACTCCCCTGATCATACATCACCCAGAAGTTTCAACAGATATTTGTCGGGACTCTTGGTGAAATCGGTCCTCTCCTTCATTCGTCGCTTCCGGTCCCTACGGTGACATTCAGCTCTTCGCAAGATCTTGATGCACTCCCTCAAGTTGTCAATGATTTCCTTGAGTGTTGGTCTGTTACTTCACAAAATGCCTTCCTCATCCTCCGCAGATCCCCTCTAAGGATTGCTATTTCCTTCACGCGTCTGCTTTCCTTTGGCTGGATATTTGTTTTGGCCTTCAGCTCTTTTTTTCCGAAGCGATCAGCGCCTGGCGCTTTGTGTCCTCTGACACATCGGCGATGCCGTTCCTGCTCCCGTCTTCATCATGTGCCTGGAGATTCCGGGGACTGTGGTTTGCCTCCTGTCCCGGCCTCTCCTCCATCTCACCAGGTTTCCCTGTGTGTTGTACATTATGTTCCGGTTGCAAGCATTTCACCTTTGACTGATGTATCTTCAGCCCCCTCTTTTTTTTACATATCTTCCCACATCTGCAGACCCGGGATAAATCGCTTAACTGTTCCATAGTCAATTGTCCATCATGAGTGGTCATAACAATGGTCTGTCCACTGGACCGATCATCCTCCCCCGCTCTCGCTCGACCCTGGGGGTATCTTGTGATGTACCTTTCCATAGCGATTAGCAATGGGTTCCTCCTCGCGAAGGTTGTGCTTCGGCCTACCAAACCTCCACACCCCAGTTTTGGTCTTTCCCAAATGTCAGCCGTCTTTCCTAGCTGTCACCGTTCTTCCTCGGTCGCCAACTTGTCTTTCCAAGGGGTCACTGGGTCAACCAGAAAAAGATATGCAAAATACGATGTGATCATCGCAGCTGGCCCACCTTTACAGGTACTCTGCCCTGCCCCATCTGTGAGCCAGTGGCATCAGCTTTTTCCTCTCCTTCTCTCCTCCTTTCAAGCACCGTCCTTCTCCCTGGGCCAGCTCAAGGCTTGGCTACATCTCTCAACAATATAAGTCTCAGGCATCCCAGAATGTGTCTGAAGTTTCAGCTCAAAATACCACGCAGATCATTTATTATACCATGGTTATTATACCATGGTCATTATACCATGGTCAACCCTTTTTGAGTGGAAGGAAAAACATGCTGTTTTTGTGCATGTATCTTTAAATGCAAATGAGCTGCTGCTCCCCAAACCCCTATCCAGAAGAGGGTGGAGCCTTTACAGCTCATGCCTCGGATACTCTGCTAAAACTAAAACATCTGTTTGATTTGGATTACCATCTGTATCACGATCATGGTCAAGAGACTTTGCAGTTCTTCATCATCATGAAAGTTTATTATATTTAGTCTGTGGTGAAAATCCAGCTTTAAATGTTGTTTATATGTCTATGTGGTGTTTTTAATATGCTTTAAGACAAACCATGTGTAAATTCATAAGTCGACACCATTGCTGAGTATTTTCTCTTTAAAACTGCAGTGAACCAAAGACAGTCTCAAAAACACGCTTTGAAATCGCTGGTGTTTCTGACGTCACAAACTACCTTGTAACCAATCAGATCAACGTGTGATCGTCAACCAGTGGATCTCTGAGCTGAGTGAGTGAGTGGAGGCGGGGCTCATTTGCATATTCATAGAACCACGTATACTAAATGAGGCGAGGGTGTCGAGTTACATTCAAGCTATTTTAATAGGCATGAAGACTTTTTGCTTTTTCAAGGAAAAACGTTTAAATGTGTCATTTTGAGGATCAAAGAAATTGATTACAGGGGAACTTTAAGGTCATCATGAAATCTTCTCTGATGTGACAGTGAAACGTCTCGGAAGCAGAAATAAACTTGATTTTGTCAATCTGGAATTGATTTGATCATAGAAAGTGTTGTCGAGTTGTCGAGTGATAGGCTGCTTGTTTGCCCATTATACAACTTATTGCCAATTTGTGCACATGATTTAAAAAAAATGATGTGCACAAATGAATCATTTATCAAGTTAGGTGATGCATTTGCTGGTACCTGAGAGAGCCGTGAGGAAGACCAGACCGCCTGTAACCTTGGCAAACCTCCTCAGATGAAGCATCTGTCGGCTGTCAGGAATCTGCAGTGAACGAGAGCTGAGTAAGAGCTGAATAAGAGCTGAATAAGAGCTGAGTAAGAGCTGAATAAGAGCTGAATAAGAGCTGAGTAAGAGCTGAGTAAGAGCTGAATAAGAGCTGTAACAGCGTCAGCAGGGTTTGAAATTAACTTTTTCACTCACCAGCCAATCTGGCTACTAAATTTAAGTGACCGGCCATTCAGAATTTCTACTGGTCAAAAGAAAAGGGGGGAATTGAGCAAATTGAATAAACATAATAAGTAACACGCCAAAATGGCTAGTGATTTGACAGCGTTACCCGCCACAGTTGATCTTTACCCGCATTTGGCGGGTCAAGTCAAGTCACCTTCATTTATATAGTGCTTTTAACAAACAGATTGTTTCAAATCAGCTTTACAGCGATAATAGGAAATTAAAGTAACAGATTGTTTAGGCTTTACAGCAGTTCTAGAATAAAGTTATTGTCCAGCTAAAGTTAGTTTTGATTGATTCACTTCCGTTGCAAAGATCATTAGTTAGTAACTTAGCGGCCACTAACACACACCGTTCTAACAGAAAACACTCGCACCAAACAGGGCCTGGAGGCTCGAGAACGCAAACCTTGAAATAGGTTACAAGGTGCAGGTATTGAAAAATTTTGGGGAAAAAAAATCTCCAAGCAAACTTCAAAAACGTGAATATGTGAAAACGCTGACGGCGTGCACATGCGTATTATGTGTTTACGTAATTACGGGTGTTAATCTGAAACCCATCTGACCAGCAGAAACAGTAGAAACAGCATCTGAAGGCTCAGCTTTACCCTGTTGTTGGGCAGCATGAGCGTGAGGCCAGTCCAGAGACTGGCGCAGTACAGCAGCAGAGCCGAGCCCAGGTGAGCCGCCAGCCGGTACTGACTGACCCGGGGGACGTCGAACGACTCCGGCTTCTCCTCCAGCCCGCTCTTCACCATATACCAGCCCAGAAGACCCTGGACATGTGACCCGGTCACTCAACAACACAATCTCAACTGACTGACACAAGGAAGTGCTACAGCATCAAACACATTTAAATTTAAAATCATAATAAACATTTAATAACATGTACATATATAATAATAGTAGGGGTGTAACGATTCCCTCATGTCACGATTCGATACGCATCACGATACTGAACTCACGATACGATATTATTGCGATACTCCAAGACATTTGGTAAAAGGTTAACAAAAAATGTACTGTTGATTTAAATGCTAAATTTGATATAACATTGTGTAAGTGAATAGACTTGGACTTGGTGCTGAAACCCAACACACAGGACAATAGAGACACCAGAATAACAATATTCATGATTCTGAAGCTGAAAATACTGAATTATTGTAGACGAATATACTTTCACTTTGTCACTGACTAGATATATTTAAAATATTGTAGGCCACTTTTTACTGGTAACATCAGACATCTGGCATTATCAGGACCCACAGATATTCCCCATTGCATTATTATACATTATATTCAACATTATATAGTAGTTTAATGTAGTACTGACACTAAAACTCTGAAAACTTGAATTTATTCTCACACAGTAATTTTTATTTTGGGTGAACTATCCACGATACATATTGTTGCATTTTTGTATTGTGATATATTGTGACACGATATATTGTTACACCCCTAAATAATAAAAAAAAACATCTAATTAATAACACCTACCATGCAAGTTATAAACTCAGAATTATGAGACCAAAAGTTGCAACTACCTTTGTATTTTTAATTCTGTGGTGGAAACGAGCTTGCATTGATATTTCATTGCAGGACTGGTTACCTGGAAGACGACGAAGCCACAAAGACCCAGAACTCGAGCCTTCATGGAGCGGCTGAAGAATCCTCTTCTCCAGAAATACGCCGCAGGGAGAATGTAAGCTAATCCCACCAGCCGACCCCACATGCGGTGACCCCACTCCATGTAGAAGATGAACTTGAACTCCGTCAGGGTCATGTCGTGGTTCATGCTGTTGAAAACAGGGCAGCGCTGAGTAAAGGCAATCAAACACACTGTAATTTAAAGGAGTCGTTCACTTCAGAATTAAAGTTTCCTGATGATTTACTCTCCCCCACGTCATCCAAGATATTCATGTCTGTCTTTCTTCAGTGGAAAAGAAATGAAGGTTTTTGAGTAAATCATTCCAGGATGTTCCTCCATATAGTGTCTTCAATGGGGTCCAACGGGTCGAAGGTCCAGATGTGAGTTTCAGTGCAGCTTCAAAGTCTCGACACGATCCAGCCGAGGAATAAGAGTCTGATCTAGACAAGCCAGCGGACATTTTAGAACAAACATTTATATACTTTTAACCACTAATGCTGGTCTTGCTCTAGCATGCGACACACATTACGTAATCAGGTTGAAAGGCGGAAGTACCAACCTAGTGTTTACAAAGCCAACGTGCAAAGACTAATTCAAACACCCTTTACACAAAAAAATAAAAATAAAAGGTAAAACAACGATGTTGGATGATTTTGAAGTTGAAAATGAGATGAATGAGTTTTTTGCCCGACTCTACATTTCTGAACCGGAACACGCGTGACCTTTCAACCTGATTACGTAATGTGTGTCGCATCACAGCTAGTGCAAGACCAGCATTGGCTGCACGATAATTGCTAAAATGATAATCACGATTATTTTGCTCAAAATTAAAATCGCGATAATTAATCAAGATTATTCTCATTTGAGAAACTACAGAGAAAGAGAAGAGACAGTTAACGGGTTTGCACGAGTATTTGCGCAAAATCCGAGCAGATTTGGTTTACACGAATTTCCCCAGCAAAGTGAGTAAACATAATAAATGCCAATTTGGCCAGTGATTTGAATGCGATACCTGCCAAAGTTCATTTTTAGCCGCATTTGGCGGGTGTTAATTTCAAACCATCAGACTTCATTTAACCAACTCAGACAGCAAGTCAATACAAATGGCATGATTTAACGTTAGATGAGCGCTTTGTGATGCGTCTTCACATTAGATCTTCTAAGCGACACATTTCGGTTGAAAATGAGACAAAGTACAGATCCAGATCGCTCAGCAAATTCGTACTGCAAAGAAAAATAGTCTAACTTACTTGTTGATACACACTGAAAACGGGTAGTGGCTGTCGTTTTCAACTGATTCACGACACATCTTGAAAACTGGTAAACTTAAATGAAAACTTAAACTTCAAAAAATTGAACAGTGAAACTCATTTAGAAACAGATTTAGTCACACAAACAGCACAAGTCGCTTAAGAAACAGACTGGCTGTGTAACAATTTCATGCAAACAGAATATCGCTGTGGAGATCAGTGCTTTTTCCACAGTGTAGAGCGCTGGGTTGCCAGATTGAACCAACTAAGTAAAACACGGGGCATAAAATGTAAGAGAAAAGCTCTGTCTGGGTAATTTGGGAGATTTAAGCTATTCAGATCTGGCAACCACAAACATCAATGCTAGTGGGGACTTGTTTACAATGCAAGATAATGCAAATGTCTAATAAAAAAGCGTTTTCACGATTAAAAACGAGCGGGCAAATGTCGTGACGATTTGTTTAAATTAATCGAGAAAGGCAGATATCGTTATCGCGATTAAAATACGATTAATCGTGCAGCCCTAGTTAAAAGTATATAAATGTTTATTTTGTTATAAAATGTCCGCTGGTTTGTCTAGATGAGACTCTCATTCCTCGGCTGGATCGTGTCGAGACTTTGAAGCTGCACTGAAACTCACATCTGGACCTTCGACCCGTTGGACCCCATTGAAGACACTATATGGAGAAACATCCTGGAATGTTTTCCTCAAAAACCTTCATTTCTTTTCCACTGAAGAAAGAAAGACATGGACATCTTGGATGACGTGGGGGAGAGTAAATCATCAGGAAACTTTAATTCTGAGGTGAACTACTCCTGTAAGCTTCATGCCAGTACAGTATCAGTGTGTTATCTGTGTATACAGTTTCAAATGTTCCTCTAGTGAGTGAGAAATATATACTCACATTTTGAACTCTGGGAACTGTTTGTACTTGGAGAACTCGTCCTCCCACTCGGCTTGAGTCTGTGGCGGCTTCATCTCTTTCACTAAATGCCAGTCAACCATCGACAGCCCGGACTCCGTCAACCTGAGGGATCAGAAACATGTTTCACGCGAGTTGAGCAGGTCCTTCAAAACTCTGTGCCATCAAACACAGCCTGTTATTAACTGTTAGTCATATTTAATCATGATCTTCTGCTATCGATGCACCGGTTTCAATACCGGTTTGTGTCAACACGTAATAAGCGATCGTTTGCTCATGAAAATATTAAAGAGATTGCGATTAAACAAGCCCAAACACAGTCAAACCAATAATTATTCAGATTATATAATTATATCAGATTTTGATATTTTTCACTAGTGTGATCAGGACACTATAGTTCATTTCTGTGAGTGAGGAGAGCAAAATAAAGTAAACTGTGACATATTATACCCAAACACTCTTCATACAGCGACTACCAGTGACATTTATCCACATTTGGGAGCAAAAATGATTCGGACACTTTGAGCTGATCATGTTTTGCTGGAGTGTGTTTTCTTTAATTGCTAATGCTCTTTTTACACACAGACTGAACACACTGAAGCATTGCTTGATAAGGGTGTCACGATTCTCCAAATCCTCGATTCGATTACATTTTCGATTCTAAAGTCACGGTTCGATTCGATTCTCGATTTAAAAAAAAAAAAAAATTGAAAGCACAAGCTATGCCATTTTTAGACTTTTATGCAATATAATAATATCTGACCTTTGTTCGCAATGTACCACACACTACATTGTCAAATTAAAAACGTTTATTAACAACATAATGTAACAATAACTTATATCTTAAGTCAATTGGAAACTTAAACAATATAACCTATTACCTACTATAGTCCCGGGGCTCCCTGGACTCCTCAGAGCAGTCACAGGCGAATAACACGGTGTTTTAAATTGGGTTCCCACAGCGTTTGCATCGCAGTACGAGAGAACGTTCTCGTGAGGGAACATACTTGGTTACTTGCGTAACCTCGGTTCCCTTAGAGATAAGGGAACGAGTACTGCGTTGCCTTGCCGTGCTATTTCGCTCATATCAGGTACTTCGCTTGAGTCGATTTAAACCTAAAGTCCTTTGGCGAGTTTTCTCTGAATGTATACACTTCAGCCACGTCCAAATTGTCGCGCTCGAGGTTAGCAGGGCACCAAGCGCTCCCGTTGGACCGCATGCCACTGCTAACTCGCCATAGGTTCATGCAGTTGCCGCAGCACAGGCAATCAGCTCGCTCAGACGAGCTATGATGTTCTCGCTGTGCAGCTGCAATGCGTTTTAAAATAAAGGCTTCAATATTCTTGAGAAAAGGAGTTTTACCTATTACAGGCAAGCCGAGCTGACGTGACATATGGGGCGTGGCAGCATCGACGATTCCATTTTTTGATTCGATGATCGAGATTGAGCATTAATTTCGATCGATTTCGATTTAAAATCGAAATCGTGACACCCTTATTGCTTGGTGATTGGTTGAGCTAAACTGGTATTATCTAATTGTGTAGTTAAATTTAACAGCTGACAGATATTCAACATAATTCATGTGTGAGACAGTCTAACAGAAGGACGGACAAAACCAGTCAAATATCAACTGAGTTCTGCTCATATTTATAGCGAATAAACTGTGATAATGTGAGAAATGTTGAAGGTTTGACTGTACTTAATAACCAAAAATAAATGTACACAATGCATTTGATGCTAGTTTATTTCTCATTAAACTAACACTCACTCACTTCAATCATTTGTATGCTGGTTCGATGGGAAATAAGTGCTATCAATCAAGCATCATTTGCATTGTGTATATTTTCATGAGTGTTTATGGTTATACCCATCAAATGCTAAATATGATAGAATAAACTTCAAACATGTGTTCATATGCACCCTGACCTACGTTTCAATTCAAAGTGAGTGCTTTTTAATTTATTAGATAACTGCATGATTTTAAAGAGTTAAAATCTAAAAAGTAAAACTAATGTTGGATTATCAGTCTCAGCTCTGTTCCTCAGTTCCTTATAAAAATGTGCTTAAATTAGACAAAACTCAGTATTCATAATAAAAGTCAGTCATCTACAGAGATGCAATGTTTTAAAAATAGTACCCCAGTTGTTGGAGCCTTGATGTTATATTAGTAAGAACGAGTGTAATCATTATACGAAGGCTGATATCAAATTAACCAATTTCAGTTTGATTTCCCAAAAGGACGCGTCCAGTCTCAGCTTTGGGAAACAATAAATTATCTCCAGTAAAATCAATGCTGTAAATCATGGCTCAGAGCTGAAGCTCACGGTAACTGGGAGTCAGTTTACACCACATCTCTACAGAACAGGCCAAAACTGAAGATGATTTGGAGTTTGTTTCAGGAGTTCTTGCCAAAGTGAACTCTCCGGCTGGTTAAACGTCCTCAAACTCCCATTGGTCAGTGTGGTGATGATGTAACAGGTGGGTGTGGCTCTGAGGCTCCGCCTTCTTTGAGCTGTAAATCTCCATTTCTTCTGTTCAGACGCGAGTAAAAACAGGAACACACTGGAGAGCCGCTTTATAGTAGAAACTGAAGCTGTAATTCTGACTGAAAGAGACACTGACACTGTTTTTCATGTTTAATACTGTAAAGCTGCTGCTTTAAATCAATCTACTGTATAAAGTGCTGTATGAGTAAACGTGACGTGACTGTAGATCTGAATCTCAGAGCTGGAACAAACATCACATCACTATGATCAGATGCTTTCTGAACTGCTGTTTTCTCATTGTTATTGTGTGTTTATTCTGTTACTGAGAGGAAAGAGCAGCTCATGTTTACTCATTCATCTAAATGTGGGCGGAGTCAAGATGTTCACTAACAGAAATGTAGGCGGAGTCAGGATGTTCGCTAAGAGAAATGTGGGCGGAGTCAAGATGTTCACTAACAGAAATGTGGGCAGAGTCAGGATGTTCACTAAGAGGAAATGTGGGCGGAGTCAAGATGTTCGCTAACGGAAATGTGGGCGGAGTCAGGATGTTCGCTAAGAGGAAATGTGGGTGGAGTCAGGATGTTCGCTAACAGAAATGTGGGCGGAGTCAGGATGTTCGCTAAGAGGAAATGTGGGCGGAGTCAAGATGTTCGCTAACAGAAATGTGGGCGGAGTCAGGATGTTCGCTAAGAGGAAATGTGGGTGGAGTCAGGATGTTCGCTAACAGAAATGTGGGCGGAGTCAGGATGTTCGCTAAGAGGAAATGTGGGTGGAGTCAGGATGTTCGCTAACAGAAATGTGGGCGGAGTCAGGATGTTCGCTAAGAGGAAATGTAGGCGGAGTCAGGATGTTCGCTAACAGAAATGTAGGCGGAGTCAGGATGTTTGCTAACAGTTTATCGCTGCAAAGTTGTTTCAAATACCTTTCAAAGAACGAAAAATAACTTCACAGTGAGAATATCTGAGCCTGTAATCTACTAAATATTAAACGACTGCATACAAACCCCGATGGATTTTTATCTAGTCGTGTTTGAGTTTAAAAGGTGTGATTGGGATGAGATAAAATAATTATTGTTTGTTTTTACCTGGTAACGCCTCCCAGAACCACAGCGCCCAGAACCAGTCCACTGCAGCCCAGCAGCCAGCGGCCAATCACACGATCCGACGCCACGTTGGGGAACGACGCGCTTCTGACCGACACGCTCTCTGTGGTCATTGTGGTCTGTCTTCTCTTCAGCAGCCATTGCCTCAAAGGGGTTCGCTATTGACAAGAAACATACATTTCAATGAATGACTGACATACAGGTAGTGGTGCATAAAAGTATCCAATCGTAGTAAAGTTATGGCGCTTTTCCACTGCATGGTACAGTACGGCTCGCTTCGGCTCGCTTTAAATGGTACCACCTCTGTTGAGGTTCCAAGCGTAACGTACCGATACTGTTCGGTTCTTTGGGTCTCTAGAAAAAATATATTGGTAAAATTCATGGTTATAAAAAAGTCTGCTTAAAATATTGGGAACAGTAGGATTTATTTAAGCAAATTATATTTATTTCATAATGATTATTTTGTTGCGTGATGGTCACTTGGGTATGAGCATGCGCAGTTGCGCCGTAAGCTTCATAACAAACGTAGAGTAGCGTCCATTGTTTATTCAGAACCCATCGTCAGGAGCACACAGCCCATCGTCAGGAGCACACAGCCCATCGTCAGGAGCACACAGCCCGTCGTCAGGAGCACACAGCCCATCGTCAGGAGCACACAGCCCATCGTCAGGAGCACACAGCCCATCGTCAGGAGCACACAGCCCGTCGTCAGGAGCACACAGCCCATCGTCAGGAGCACACAGCCCATCGTCAGGAGCACACAGCCCATCGTCAGGAGCACACAGCCCGTCGTCAGGAGCACACAGCCCGTCGTCAGGAGCACACAGCCCATCGTCAGGAGCACACAGCCCATCGTCAGGAGCACACAGCCCGTCGTCAGGAGCACACAGCCCATCGTCAGGAGCACACAGCCCATCGTCAGGAGCACACAGCCCATCGTCAGGAGCACACAGCCCGTCGTCAGGAGCACACAGCCCGTCGTCAGGAGCACACAGCCCGTCGTCAGGAGCACACAGCCCATCGTCAGGAGCACACAGCCCATCGTCAGGAGCACACAGCCCATCGTCAGGAGCACACAGCCCATCGTCAGGAGCACACAGCCCATCGTCAGGAGCACACAGCCCGTCGTCAGGAGCACACAGCCCGTTGGCATGTAGCGAATTTAGAACCTTTTGAAATGTTTACCTGTACTTTGTCTGCTGTACTTTAATTTAGGAATGTTTCGTACCTGTGTAATTGTTGACATTGGCTGCGCTTAGTCCGTGCTGAGAGACTTAATTTGTAGTTAAGTTAGCGTGTGTACTGTTCAGTTCTCTCGGTTTGCGATATGTTCGAACACTGGATAATTAACAAATTACCAAGTAAACTAATGTAGCAGACGGTTGTGTGGTAGGCGACGGAATTGCATTTAGTAAAACATGGAATTGAAGTGTTATAATGATTAATGCACTTTGCCTGCTGACTCGTGTGATAGCTATACTCTGTGCAGGAGCGCTGCTATGCATGATGGGAAATGTAGTTTCTGCGGTGTTCTGACGCAGCTGTGTAAGACTGTATAGGAGATTATATGATAGTGTATTCTTATTTACAGCAGAAATAGATCTAGTTATTTTATTGTAACTATTTCATGTTTTGTTTATTTTGCATTATATATTCAATGGATATATTTGTAACACTGGTTTATTTCTTATTTCAGGTTTATGACCTGTAGTTGTATAAATAAAACAAAAATACAAGACTAATGACAAACACGAGTCGTGCCATGTGTGCTGCCTGTCACTAGCCTATTCGGATGGCTGAAAATTTAAAAAGATCCGAACAGATACTAAAATGTGACGTGAAAACACTGCAGATCACTGATTGGTCAGACAGAATCGTCACTACCAGCGTCGTAGCCAGTAACAGCCACCACTGTAGCACCTGTTTTTAAACTACTTGCTTGACGAAAAAAAACGTCAAAAAAAGAAATGGCTGAATCGTGGTCAGTGGACGAAGTGCAGACGTTCCTCTCATTGGTGGCCGAGGAGCGGATTAGCTCAGCTCTTAGTAACACGGCTAGCACCGGACCTACAAACAGTGTAGGGACAATAACGATCAGTCTATAATCCCACCCACATTGAAGTGTACTAACTGCAGTGGAAAAGCGAACCGAGCCGAGTCGTA